>OY804606.1:8801723-9401723 GCA_963680895.1 Fragum sueziense | reverse complement strand
AATACGTACATCGCAATCCATGCTCTCAATCAATGCGTACATAGATTCAAAACATTGAAATGCTTTCAGCTAATCGCACTATTGAATGATTAAATAATCTATATCTTATTTCATGTATGTCATATGTTAAACCTTTCCCAATGGAACTTGTTGCAAATGTTCACACGCTTTTCACATTAGGGACGTCAATTCAATGTCTTGTTTTGGAAAGGGTTAACATTGAAATGATGTTTGCTCTTTTTCTTTTTGCTACAAAAATTTATCACGACGACACTAACTTTGCACATTTACTGCAATTGTCACATTTTCTCTTTAAGAGGGTATATCATGTCTGGAATTTGAAAACTCGGCTAGACAAATGTATTGCGGATTTCCATTAGTTTAAAACAACAAATGGCTTCTTGTAATGGGTCGATGTTATAAACCCATTTACGGGGAAATTTGAAGAGTTTTAAAAAGCATTTGCTATATAAATATCTAAACTGATACAGGTATAACGCTTTTCCTAAAAGTTACCAGGGACATGTGGTTATTACGGTTAACACCCGTGTGACTATTTCGCTTAAATTGATGATGAGGCTCAGTTTCTAAATGTTTCATGAACAGAATTAAGAGCCACTCACATGCTATACGTGATGTTAAATAAGCATCTTTTAGATGCTTGAATTAGCTCCAGTACATTAATTATCTACTTTTAGTTACTTTGGCAAAGGCTGGCTGAAGAGCATTTCCTAGTCATAATTGCTTGAAAAACAACATATGTAGAACTCAAATCATTCAATTTACATTACCTTGCTCCAAAATCGACTGTAGAAACTGGACAGTTTACTCTCGGACTCCTGCATGGTCGTTCCATGTATCAATTACATAACGATAAATACGTATCTGACGAGGTTCGTTGTAATATACATGTATAACACACTAGTTAATATCTGTATACCAATTTCACGAAACTATACAAAGTAATACACAAATATTTGATTATTCAGAAATTGAATTTCTCTTATTCTTATTTAATATAATCCAAACATCTTGCACTATGAATCCACGGTATGTTACATAGTATGTAGCACTATCTAAGATAGTCAAGAACGCACTATATGACTATATCGTCGTTCACGTTCGAAAATGTCGTAACTACAGCTTATTCAAGCTGTAGTTACGGCATTTCCGAACGTGACCAGCGATATGATAGTTATCATAAGGTGCATATGGTCGCTTTTCAACTAAAACCTCGTAATTGCAGCTTGTATCAAGCTGCAGATGTTACGAGTTTTTTTTTTGTTGAAAAGCAGCGATATTCTGAATACTGAAACATTAAACTATAGTTACATGTTTATCTCTTCTTACTAAAAGAGTATTCATGTCAGTGACTTTATTTCTATATTACAAGAAGTTTATTCAAAGTTCATTAAGGTTTGTAAGGAGCTTCAAAATATTTCGTATCTGTCTCCATGATTCACATCTTAAGCCATAACACGTGGTATTCTGATCATTTACAGTCCATTCACTTTTTGTCAATTGTCCTTTATCTTAATCCGCGTTCAGACAGTTCGTATTAATGTGACTACAAACTGCACTGTATCAGTCTCTACAATTCACTGTTTTAAGCCGTAACATGTGAGTGAGTTTCCATAACAGCAGTTTTATAGAAAATCTCCAATAGAGCAGAAAACTGCGAGGGAGAGAGATGTCAGAGGGGGATGATCATTCGAGTGATGTGAAGAGAACCGATAAATTACCACGCTAATTTATAACATCAGACATGCTTTGTTGATATCAAATGTAAGTCATTGCAAATCAGTGCTCTATCGACATCTTGACTAGTCATTGTTCTACTAGTTTTCACAGCTAATTAATCAAAACGTTTTTTCTTTATTTAAAACAAAAACAATTTCATGACTGAAATTGGAAAACGCGCATCCGACGTGTAATCACATGATTTTCGCAATGCTCAAAGCATTTCCGATTACATTAGAAAATTTTAATTGCAAAGCGACAATATACGCATACAAGTACATGTACAATATCGGCACAAGCTGATAGGGGTTGCCGAAGATGGCTTGATGGCTCCGTTTTCAATATCCTTGCTGAAATGTTATGCAGAAAAAGTTTCCTATTCATTAGTGATGTTATTACAAGTATGCTCCGAGTAATTGCATCCAATAGAATCAAAATGATTCCCCATTTCTCCGACAAATAAGACACGGAGTTGGTCTGTCTTGATGTGACCCCTGCTTTCCAAACATACTCGCTTTATATTGCATTAACACACATTCTGAACAAGATTTGAGATGCTTCTTCATTAAAATACAAGACGGAGTTAAAAAAATCTACATAACAACTAACAAAATTGCAAAAGTATGTTTAGTTTTCTAACAACACATGGGGCATGTAAATTCATTAATTCCCTATCTACCTGTCCCTCATTGAATTGAATTAGTGTCTAAGATGTTCGACAGTGTCAATCAAGCTGGAGTTACGAGGCTTTGCAATAACACAGACGAGTTGTTTTGACATTGTCACTGGAAATCACTTGTCCGATTTGGCCAAGAGTTCTGTTATCCAGTAATGCATTACAGACGACACTGTCTCCTATTCATTAGTGGTGCTATAACAAATATCCTCCTAGTAATTGCATCCAATAAAATCAAATTATTTTGTCATTCCTACCAAATAGTGAGACACAGAATTTGTTATATATATATATACTCGTACATCTGTACTTGATATTTGACGCTTTGTCCTTACACGATTGCCATATTGAAAACAGCACGCGTCTTTGCTCAGACTGACTATGCATATGATCCACATTGTTCTTTCTCAGATTCCTAGATTATTCAATGAACTTGGCATATACAGATATTTAAAAGACATAAAGCTTAACCCTCCTCCAGTAAAAATGACATTTTTTACGATTGGAATGTAATGTATTGTCATTCTCAGATTGTATGTCAGCGCTCCTTATCGAATGAGGTAAAATATCGAGTTGAGCTTCAAAATTTACATTTTATATCCCTGGTATATTCAATTTGCAGATTAAATTTTCTGTCAAGATTTCGGAAGATTTCAAGTAAATGAAATTGAATCACCTGATATGATGTCGATATTTTAGAATCAGTCTCAGTCTGAATTGACTGTTTGTGATAATCTTGACATCCGGAAAAGTGCCTCTAGAGTATATCGTCGCTTTTCAACGACAAAACTCGTAGCTGCAGCTTAAAACAAGCTGCAGTTATGACATTTTTGCTGGAAATATAATACAGCCGAATATTTGGTGCCCAGGTAAATCAGATAATGAATTAGAGAACAAGTTGCGGATTTCATTTTGCTATTTTTCTAGACCCCAAACTATGAATTCATACCCATGAATTAATTCTGTCCTAAACAACAGAAGTTTAGCCGGTCACAAACGGAAGGCCGTAGAAGACGACTGAATATGGCACTGAAACTGAAAATCTATCAGTGATAGACATAGCACACAAAATACACACAAACGTGTACAAATATTTATTCTAATAAATGAAGTGATCTATTTTCCTAACGAATGTTCGACAAGGAGTTAACGGAAGATATTGGTATCAAAATTAACATGAGAGTAATGTAGATACTTTAGTAAATTATTTAATATGGTTGATTGATAGTTTAAGTAAAATGCATTCTTATCATTCGCGTTAGTCCGCGTTTGTTAACAAAAGTTAGGAAAATGTATCTTAGCAAAGCAAAGTCAGGTAATATTGCCACCCGTGGTTATAGACATGCAGCATTTACGGTTGTGCACCGTAAATTAGCACAAAAATATTTTTGCCATGGAGTACTACACGAAAAGTACACGGGAACGTCTGGAATATAAATTACAATCAGATTTGTTCCAGGACTTTGAATTATTTTGTTGTGAATTCGTCTGACCGCAGATTAATTTACTTATCCCTTTCCCAAACAAGACCTGGTTTTGACGTCCCTAATAGAAAATGCCTGGGAAAACATTGAAATAAAAGAAGAAACTGCTGATAACCAGCAGTTTCTCCTTTTATCTCAATATTTTCTGTGCCATATTTTACACAAATTCTTTCATTAATAACATCCATTTTATCATTTGTGGCAGTTTTTGAATTAGACCACCTTAAAATTTGACCATGTGGGAAAGGGTTAATTATCTGAACTGATCAAAGATCATCTTCGCTAGCCAAGGTTGAACCCACCTACGTTTGTATTCACCCTTGGCGGATTTAGTCCGATTTTCTTGAAATCGCGAAGCGCCGCCTAGCGGTTGTGCTGCTGGTTGTTTACGTCAATTATTGATGACGTCATTAACGCGCGTTGTCTTTCGCGTCAAACGTCATGCGGATTATGTAAAAGTTAGCTGCTTTTTTGTTCGAATTGTCGAAAGTATAATAATTCGTCAATTAAAGTTAGGGAATTCCTATCTATTGCAGTGAAATTCTTAGGAAAAATCGCACATCTTCGCATTTTTGAGTTGCAAATGCAATGCTTTTTCCCGCCCGTTGTCATGATTTGGTTACTCATAACAAATGTGTCAGTCGACAATCTGATTGGTTCCAGCGAGACCTCGCTGGAGCCAATGAAAACGCTTTCCAGGAGACCAAGAAAATCGGACTAAATCCGCCAAGGGTGAATACAGAAACGACGTTACGTCGTAGATGTCACCCTTGGCTTGCGAAGATGATCAAAGATATACAAGAGGGTATCAAAACGTTTCAGCATCACACAGTAAGAACCGAATATTTGGATTTAACCCTTTCCCAAACGACAAATTTTTAGGGTGATCCACTTCAAAAACTGTCACAAATGACAAAATGGGTGTTATTAAAGATAGGATATGTGCAAAATATGGAACAGAAAATATTGAGACAAAAGGAGAAACTGCTGGTTATCAGCAGTTTCTTCTTTTGTTTCGATTTTTTCCCAAGCCTTTTCTATAAGGGACGTCAAAACCAGGTCTTTTTAGGGAAAGGGTTAAACTGATTTATTTCCAGGACTAGAATATATCATAACTCTGAGGCGCGTTCTTTAGAGTGATATTTCTTAATATGTTTAAAGATAAAACGTTCCTTTATAGCGAGATTTTTAAGGCCTTCAATGGATGACACCATTCCTACGGAATCCATTGGTCACATCTATAGGAACGTTTTATGAGCGAATTTACCGACACGTTCCAAATTCAGCAAATGAAGCATTCGGAACACCTCGGTCAGACCATCGGTTTTTCAAACGCTTTATCTAAACCATCTTAGAAATCTTTAAAAATTATCGCACTTAAGAACGCGGCTCTGTTCTCAGAAATGTCCATGTTGTCATCATGTTTTGGGCCGACATGTCCAGTCAACCACCTCTTGTAACTTCATCATACTGCTCAGCTAGCAATATGAGTGTACATGTAATTTGTATTTAAAACATTCATGTACATATGAGTGTGAAGTATTATAGATCTATTATCAAAATGGCACAAATATCCTAGGTACAAAACTTTTGTTATCTCCCTCGTAAAGTTTAAAGTGACATTTCAGAATTTTTTGTCATAAATTTTACTGTTATTTTTATCTGAAAGAGCATATTTAAGCTTATGAAAATTCTGAAAATTTCAAGCCAAAATATTGCGCCGTTTACGAGAAATTTATATTTTTGTTTTAAAATTAAACAAAATGTTGTGGACAACAGTTCGGATTTATATGCAATTTATCGATTATGTCTCAACTTTAAATGCGTGTTTCTCACTTATTGGCAACAACTTCAAAAAATTAATAGTATTTATACTCATTAGAATAACCAATCTTGGCATTAAGACATACTTTAAAAATTGAAATGGGAATGAAATGTCCGTTTAAATTAAATGAAGTTATTTTTGACTAGTTCCAAGCACACTTATGTAAAACAAGTATAAAATGCATGTTTTTTTAAAAAAAGAAACGCGAATATATATAGTGCCTTAAAACTTTATAAATGCACGAATTTAAGTCACGTGATGTAGGTAGAATGGCACGCTTTATATCGCTCTATAAAAAAACGAAGATATTTCGACAATAAGGCTTCATATCGACACAATTTTGGACTACAATGGTAACTAAATATCTGTCGTAGATGACGAGGAGAAAAAATAAGGGAAAAGCAGCTGAAAACAGTGGTAAAACGGACGGTAAACGAGTGGCCACGTCACCATTGGAAAAGGATAGCGGACATTCGCCTCGTCAACCTAGTCAAACCAGTTCTACTAGAGGTTCTAAAAATAACTCGTCAACAAATAATGTAAGTGCCGATAACTCAACCCAAAACAAACGACATAAAACTGTAGATACTTTTGTCTCTCAACGTTCAACAACCGATTTATCTGGTTCTTTCATCCAATCGTATCCAACGCCATACGCAACAGCCATGTCGTATCAACAACAAAGCTACCCAGGGTCGTATATGCAGTCCTTGCAGTCACCACCCCCCTTCAACAACCAAACCCCATCAGCCCCACCCCAACCAACCCAACCCCCACCATGGGCTCTAGAAATGATGGAGAGACTTAAAAATATTGAAACTGTGGTTGCTAGAATTGAAGTTCTAGAGAGAGAAATGCTAAGATTGAACGCGAAGGTAGATGATCATGAGAAAAGGATAAATTCTATGGACACACGCTTGATTGAAACTGAACGGGGTACAGAATTTATAAACAATGAGTTTGAAAATTCAAAAAAGATCATCTCATCAACTAAATCCAAGCTAGACTCACTCACAGACAGGTGTAATAAAATTGATTCTGTTATTAAATCAGTTGAAACAAAAAGTGAAACATTGATGGAAAAGACAGATGAATTAGAATATAGAAGCATGAGGGAGAATCTATTATTCCATGGTCTTCCTGAGAATGAAGATGAAAATTGTGAGAATATTGTTGTTTCTTTCATAAAAGAAAAATTAAGTATAGATGATGAAATCACCTTTGATAGAGTGCATAGAATTGGCAAACCTAAAGCAGCAAAAATTAGACCCATAGTAGCCAAATTTCATTATTACAAGGAACGGGAAATAGTACGAAAACGAGGGATTGAACGTAGTGAGGAATTAAAACCTGCTAACCAGCGGGTTGGTGTACAACAAACCAAAGCTGTACTCCAGAAGAGGAGTGATATGTACCCAATTATGGACAGAGAGAGAGCAAAGGGTAAAACTGTCAAATGGTCAGGTGCAAAAGTTATGGTGCAAGATTACCCTGGTGGTCGATTCGAAGAAGTGAAAGAATAGGACTGTGATGAGAAGCTTCATGTTATTACATGGAACGTGAACGGTCTAAATAGAAAATTGTCAGACTGCGATTTCTTGGAAAAAATTCAAAATTATGATTTTATACTTTTAACCGAAACCTGGTTAGGTAAACAAAATTCTAATCTTGAAATAAACATTTTTTGTAGCTTTCATCTTGCAGGTAATAAAAAACCTGGTGCTAAAAGAGGACGTTATAGTGGAGGTCTGTCAGTCTATTATAAAACATATTTGAAAGACAAGATAAATATTGTGGAAAAAAGTACACACGGGTTATTATGGTTAAAAATTAATGCGAATGTGTTTGATTTTTCTGAAGATGTTTACATTTGTTTATGTTATATACCACCAACTAATTCTAAAATTCATTCAAGGTCTGACTTCGATTTTTTTGATGAAATTGAAAACGGTATTGCTAAATACAGTGGTAGAGGCAAAACCTTTATCACGGGCGATTTTAATGCCAGAACGTCAAACTTGTCGGATTTTGTGAATGATGAAAGTATTTTTGACAGCGGAACATTTTCCGATGACAACAATACATTCAACAAATCACGTGCGAGCATGGATACTATCGTAGATAGTAATGGGCGTCGTCTGCTGTCATTGTGTAAATCAACCAATCACATCATCGCTAATGGTAGATGCCACGATGACGTAATTGGGAAATATACCTTCTGCTGTGAGCGCGGCATGAGTGTATTGGACTATCTCTTGCTCAATCAAAATGATATAAATGTTGTAAAATGTTTTAATGTGTTAGAATGGAATTAGTTTTCAGACCATCGTTGTATATATTTTGCTTTCCATAAAAAATCGATTAAAGTAAAAAAGAAATGTAAAGAAAATAAATTTTTAAAAAAGATAGTATTTGATGAAAGTAAAATACCGTCATTTCATAAATTGTTGAACGAGAATATTGACCAGCTTAACATTAACTTATCTAATTCTAATAGTAGCGAGCATAAAAAAAATTTAGTAACCACCTATTTATCTCAAAATGCTATATCAGTTTTTGAAAAGCAATTTTCGAGTAATGCAACCAATCATAAAAATAAACACGCAAAATGGTTCAATGAAGCATGTAAAACAGCAAAACTTAATTTTAAAGATAGCAAGGTTAAGTTTGAGACAGAGAATTCAGAATTAAATAGGCGTTCATATATAAAGGCAAAAAATAAATCTAATAATACCAAAAAGCGAGAAAAAAAAGAAATACTTAAAAAAGCAAGCGCTTCAATTAGAACGAACTGCAAAATCAGAACCGCGAAACTTTTGGAAAAATCTTAACAAAATTCATAAACCATTCTCAAACAACACTGTAGACGATATAAATATAAATGATTTTTATGAGCATTTTAAAAGCTTACTCTCAGATTCAAACATAAACCCCACCACAGAGAACCAGAATAACGATCCGTTCATTGTCGATCCAGATCTGGATGCTCCTTTTACAGCGGAGGAAATTGAGGTAGCAATTTTCAGTCAAAATAATGGAAAAGCATGTGGTCCTGATAACATCTCGGCAGAAATAATTAAATCGTCTCACACAATTCTTAAAACAGTGTTCTTGAACATTTTTAACAATTTGTATGAAAATTCAATCTATCCAGAAAATTGGGCAATAGGCTACATTGTACCGATACACAAGGGAGGTGACTCGTCTAATCCCAAAAATTATAGAGGTATAACACTGAACAGTATTCTATCCAAAGTTTATTCACAATTGATATATAACCGATTAATGAAATGGAATGAAAAACATAATAACATATCTGATAACCAGTTTGGTTATCAAAAAAATAAAAGCACTATTGACTGTATTTATATACTTCATTCGATTATAGCAAAAACATTAAGTTCTAACAAAAATCTCTATACTGTTTTCATAGATTATGAAAAATGTTTCGACAAAATCAATCGCACTTTACTTTGGCAAAAACTGATATGTCAAGGCATAAGCTCTAAATTAGTCAATGCTCTCAAAGCAATGTATGCATGCGTAAAATGCGCGGTAAAAATCAATGATCAAATATTGTCGCCCATCGACTCATTTTGTGGTGTCAAACAGGGAGACTCGAACTCCAGTTTACTTTTTATCATGTTCGTAAATGACATAATACAAAACGTTAACTTAGATAATGACGTCGATGATGTATTCACTATTGGTCAATTACAACTCTTCCTACTTTTATTCGCAGATGACCAGGCACTTTTTTCAACGTCACCAATTAAACTTCAATCTATGCTCAAAGACATTGAAACATACTGTAATAAATGGCAATTGAAAATAAATACAGATAAAACAAAAATAATGATATTTGAAAAAAGTAGAATACCAACAACATACGATTTTTATTTATATGATCGCAAACTTGAAATTGTCTCTAGTTTTAAATATCTAGGTGTCTACTTATTTAAGAATGGAAACTGGCTGAGATCCCAACGAAAATTAGCTGAAAACGGAGCTAAATCTTTATACGGTCTTTTATCTACATTTAATACATTTGATTTTAGTGTAAAAAAGAAATGCGAATTGTTCGATTCCTTAGTTCTACCAGTAATGCACTATGCTTCAGAAATTTGGTCTTACAGCACAGGCACAGATGTTGAACAAGTTCACTCAAAGTTTCTTAGAAATATTCTTTCAGTAAGAAAGTCTACAAATTTGTCTAGCATTTATGGAGAACTTGGTCGAGTACCACTTTTCATAGTTCGGAAATGTAACATGATACGTTATTGGAAAAAAATTCTCACTCTACCAACAAATAGTTTAGTCAAACAGATTTACTTGATGCAAAAAGATGACGCAAATAATGATCAAACATACAATCAATTAAACTGGACATATCATCTTAAAAGACTTTTGGAAACACTTGGCCTTAACGACCTATGGCTAAATCAATCAATTGAACTTATCAATTTTGATTATATAAAACAACGTATATATGATCAATACTATCAATCATGGTACTCAGAAATAAACGACTCCTCCCGATTAACCTATTACTGTATCTTTAAACATTCCTTCAGACAAGAACCTTATCTTAACCTCATTTCAAATTAAAAATACACATCAGCACTTTCTCGTTTTAGAACTTCATCACATAATTTAGAAATAGAAAAGGGCAGACACCAAAATATTCCACATTCAAGAAGAATTTGTAAGCTTTGTAATCAAAACACACCCGAAACAGAATTTCACTTTTTGCTTGTTTGTCCCTTTTACCGTGATATACGTATCCGATTCTTTAAACCTTATTTCTGTAGATGGCCTAACCTCTTTAAATTTGAATGTTTAATGTCATCCAACAACCCCAAAAATATTTTTAATTTGGCAAAATTTATTCATGATGCAAACCAATCACGCGAACAAGAACTTAGTAGAATTAACAACTAATATCCATACTTCTTCACTTTTTTCTCCTACATCATGTTGACAAATATTTTTTCATGTTTTTGTTATTTTGCTATTTGTACAAGTTGTATATCATATAGCAAATAAAATGTTTTTGTATTGTATTGTATTGGATTTGATATAAGCCTTTGTTTTCATTCTTTTTATACAAGATCTATCAAAATTAATTATTCTATGAAGCAAACTACAAAATTAATGTATTTTGGTCAAGCTAAAAACTCTCCATCTCTTACGGGTTGACAGAGATTGCTATAGACGAAAAAATGGAAAGGGTTGACTGTAATATAGAAAGAAAGGAGAACCAATCTTAAAGCTTTAAATGTTGCCCAATTCAAAATCCCGAATTAATTCAAGATAACGCTCGGAGAATGAAGTTTAGAGGCAACTCTCAGGAAATGAATTTTCGGATTTCCTGCCGCTGGAATCATTCTTAATGTTAGAGCGAGAAGAAAATTCAAAGATTGCGAAATGTGCTTTTTTCTCTGTGATTTTTATGCTCCCCGAAGGGAGAGCATATAGTCGCCGCTTTGTCTGTCCGTCCGTCCGTCCGTCCGTCCGTCCGTCCGAAGCGATTTCTCCATAACCCTTGGGCCAAATCAAATGAAACTTACCATGTGAACTCCCTATGACAAAATACCGATGTACTTTTCCCGGATTTTGGATTTGAGGCCTCGTCATGGGAAAAGGGGACTTAAGGTTAAATACAGTTTTTCTCTTATTTCTCCTAGTCTAATAGTCAGAATTTGATGAAATTTCATATTTGAGTAGCAAATCAGATGCCCTTGACAATAAACTATTTAAAATTTGCGTATACAAAATATGTCATGCAAAAAGGGGGCTTAACATTTGTTAGCTTTATACTAGCTCTGCATGGCATATATTTATTGTGACAATGCCTTATTCGGGGAGCATTGTCCGTCTCTGACGGCTCTTGTTTACCTTCAATTTCTGGCTGAAAGCACTTGATATTGGCAAAAATTATTCTTGGCAATCGGATGTGGTGATGGCTGAATCAAATGTTGCCTTGAATCCAAGACAAAACTGTATAAAAGTCGACCTTAGTAGAATTGATGAATACCCGCTGTTATTGAAAAAATATTCTAAGGCACTGGTATCCCTCTAATCAAACGGTACCAAAAGTTCGTGCAACTTTGTGAAAAACTGTGACAACGGAAATTGTTGAGGGTTTCTGGAGTTTTCAACATCGGGATAACCCCGCCATGTCAGTTGCCATGGACAACGCCGAACTTACACCAATTGTATGGTATGTAATGATGGGTGGAGTACCTAAGTGTTTTTATTGACAAAGGGGGTCGAATAATTATTCAAATATATAGGTTTTACCCAGTTGGATATACACGGAGTATTACAGAGTCATGTTTATCACCGATAATCCTCGACAAGGAATCATATGTGCCTATTAGGAGTTCGATAACAGAGATCGGTTGTCGACTTTATGTAAAAGAATCGAGGGTCCGGCATCTCCAGATTAGACTGAATGCACGAGCAGACTGATATGGGTTCGTATTGGTCTCAAACATCATCAAGGCCGTTTTAACCCATTACCAAACGACAAATATTCAGACTTGTCCAAATTCAAAGGTGTTGCAGACAACAGTTTAGAATAAAATATTACATTTTGGAGGTCTTTTGGTATTGAAAAAATTGTGGGAAATGAAGCAATTGCTTATCACAAGCAATTTCGTCATTTTCAACAATATTTTCCAAACCAAGTTTCTTGTGGGGAGTCAAAAGTGACAGTGTGGTAATAGACATTTACACACCGAGATCGATTACCGATAAAGATAACCGAATACGGATTATTGAAGCGGAAAGCCGAATAAAGAGGGTTCTTACAAATGTAACGGTTTTATTGGTGGGTATTAATGCCCCGATTGAAAGTATAACAATTCAAAAAACTTATTTTAAGTATATCGTCGCTTTTCAACGAAAACCTCGTAACTTCAGCTTGTTTTAAGCTGCAGGCATGAGGTTACATTGAAACATTGAAGCGAATAAGGAAAGAATACAAATATCCAGCATTTCCTGAAGTTGGGTCAATATTGTCTGGCTGCAGCTTTCACATTAGAAAAAATCCAACATCCAATGTTATTTTAGAAGGGGTTAACATATTAAAAAAAGACATAATTTTGACTTCCCTAGTACATAATGCTTCAAGAATATCGAGCCAAAGGTAGAAAATGTTTTATTTTTTAATGATTAGCATGTTCTCCTTTTGCCTCAATATTATATATGTGATTTAAAATCCTTTCTACGTCAACATCCATTTTGTCGTCTTTATATGCGTATGTATAATTCAATTTAGGCAATCCCCTGGAAAAGGGTTGATATGTGCAATAGATTATAATGCATAGTCTTTGTAAATTCAAAGCAATGTGAAAAGTGCCAATTATTCTTAAATTTTGTTGCATTTCCATTCCAATTTACCTCCCTTGCATATGAATATAGAGTAAAATGATATCTTCTAACTATTTTCTTCTTGAAGCATAATCTTGAAATCCGGCACGGTGAATCAACTAATGGCAAGTGTATTTACAAGTACGTGCAATTGTGATGCATTTCGTATGGCTAGAAAGTGGTGTTTTTAATGATGGGCTGTTTACCTTAAAGCGTTCAGCGTTCGAATGCAGGAGATGCATGTATGTAATTCCAAGAAAATTTATTTAGAAATAGAGAACTTACACCGTGGTAAACCTTTCCAAAACAAGTCCAAAATTGACGTCCTAAATAGAGAAGCAAGCATTCTGAAGTATTGCAAAACATGCCAAGTCCCCTATCGGCTTTATATATGCGTATAGAAAAAGAAGCCCAGAAAACTGTTATATCCAAAAAAAATCTAAGTCCAGCATACATGTATCTTCCTCAAAAATCACTGGACCGGAACGAAACTCAGACTTGTTCTGTAACTCATCAATACGGGTCTACATACCAAAAAATCAGCTCAATAGCTACCAGCATTCAGAAAAAAAGTCTGGAAAACTTTGATTTCCCAGTAATTTTCTAAGTCCAGCATCCGTATCTTCCTCAAAAATCGCTGGACCGTAACGAAACTCAAAATTATTCTGTAACTCATCATTGCAAGTCTACATACCAAATCAAAGTACTGAAGTAAACAACAAAGTACTGTTGGGAAGCAAATTTGTTAATAATGTAGGACTGTCCAGAAGTACAGTACTTTTATTAGGTTCTTTGATTATACATTTGAATACCTTGAATACTTTGATTCGTAGAGTACTTTGATTATGTACTTTGATTATCCATACACACAGGTTACACGGTTCCAATCTGTAACTAAATATAGTAACACTGTTTTATGCCAGATCGTGGCTCTGACCCTAATCAGAGCAAAGCATCCAACGTGCAATGGAAACGCACGGGGGAAAGAAGAGGAATCACACTCCGTTTAGTGATGATTTCTCTGTGAATCTCGACGGGATATTGATCATTGACTGACTTCCAATTATGGTCTTTACCGGCTTTTAAGTGATTTTTGACCCTCCGGAAAAAGGAGTATCCACGGATCTTTTGAGGACCGAGCCACCAGGTTCAACTGTCATTTTCACGTAAACCCCCTTCCCCAACACCAAGAAAGAATAATGTACGAAACATGCCATTTTCAGTGTGAAGATGATAATCTCAGTACCGAAAGGTTTATGTAGATAATTCATTAAGATACATCAATTTGATAATAAAAGCATTGCTCTTAAAACCCATTTCCCAAACGACAAATTATTTAGACTTTTCAAGTTTGACAGCGGCTTTTAAACCGTTTCCTAAACGGCACGTGATTCAATGTGGAAGCTCTTGCAGACAACAGAATGGGCACCTTGAAAGTAGGATTTTTGTGTGTGCAAGGATGGATCTAGGGGGGTCATTTTCAGTCACACAATTCAATATCTACACGTATAACTTCAGACTTGCATATTGAATATTCGGATGACTGTTACCTCATTAATCTTTGCTTTTGATAGAACTATTTGTAGTGAGGAGGACTGGAAGATGTTGTATGGTATGCAGAGAATGGTAAAGTGCAGAGAAAGGCGGATGCAAAGATTTGCAAATTTGCTTCCCAAAAATCAGCTCAATACCTGAAGAAAAAAAGTTCGAAAGGTAAACTTGTTCTGTAACTCATCAAAAATCAGCTCACTAGCTACCAGCGTTTAGAAAAAAAGTCTTGAGTACTAATTCACCCGACTGACGGACGGACGGACGGACAGACAGACATACTGACGGACTGAGTGCAAACCTAAAGTCCCTTTCGGCTTCGTCGGTAGGGGACTAATAATTGGAAAATAATGAGACAAAATAAGAAAATGATAACATTCAATATACTACTGTAGAAAATGTATCCTAATGTGTCGTCTGCAGCTCAGAAAACGTCTAGATATTGTAAGAAATAAATAGGGTTTTACGTCTCATTCAACAGCCAAAGTCATATGGAGACGAATTCTCGGCTTAATCCCATCCGAAAGCACGGGAAGGCGGCTGATCGAACAACAATTGTGTCGTCCGCAGCTCAGAAAACGTCTAGATATTGTAAGAAATAAATAGGGTTTTACGTCTCATTCAACAGCCAAAGTCATATGGAGACGAATTCTCGGTTTAATCCCATCCGACAGCACGGTAAGGCGGCTGATCGAACGTGCGACCCCTGTGTTACAAGTCTAGCCCGTCACTGCTGCACCAAATCCGACCCGTTAGAAATTGTATGCCAAAGGAATACAGACAGAGAGACATAAAAAATCATGGAATGTATGTTAGGCTTCTAAAAGGTATTCTTGAAAGGCCGTAAATTAACTCATCATTTTAAACTTAATCTAAAATTGGTAAACTCAAATATTTTTGAACGACCCTCTTTTATATTCCGTATTCCGTATTCCTTATTCCGTAATCGATCTAGGTGTGTAAATGTCTAATGGGAAAGATACCGGTTTATATATCTTTCCAGCCAAGGAACCAGGCAACTGATGATAAAGAAAACACCGTGATAAATGTCTGCGATCTTTCATTGTTTGGTTTTATGGGCAGATTTATTTCCGGCCATTTCATTATTCTCTTAGAGGCTGTCTGGACGGAGATTTAGTTATTCTAGGAAATTGCGTAAATGATTTGTCTATGATAGACATACAGAGCGACGGATAAGATGCGGATAATGCCGTTCAAAATTCATTATTTCAAAACAAAACTCTATATATTGTAGGTACTCACATGACTCGGCTGTTCGGGAAGCAATTACCATATTTTAAAAACCAAAATGTATGAATCAGGTACTCATTTGACTCGACTTGCCGGAAAGCCAAAGCCAACAGAAAAACTTTACTTGTTGGAAAGATGATTTGAAATCAAAATGAAATTTGCGTGAGAAGTTTTCACATTACCTAATTTTCTAAGAGGTTGAAAATTGATGTGGCAACCCTAATTCTGATAACGGATTGTATAGCACGCTGCGGTGTAATGGATTGGGGTTTAGATAAATTGAAATCTAACGAAGCGAATTTACATATTTTTGTCCTTTCGTTCAATATTAGATTCTTAGAAATTTCTCTTCAATTCTCAGTTATAAGCGATTAGTTTACGAGAATTAGAGCTGTTTTATGAATTCATGAACACTATTTAAGCCTTGGTCTGCTAACGTTCCCTTATTAGTATTTGAGACCAATAAGGATCTACATTAGCCTGTGAATAGGCACATACTGATCAAGATCTACATGTAGATCTATATTGCTTCGTGAAAGCTTCCTTATTGGCGGTAGCAATTGTAGGATTGTCGTATTATTTCTTTTCGTAATCTGCATTTGATCCAAAACTGACCTGGAAGCGTTAAATAATACAAGGGACATTTTTTAAACAAATGGTTCGTATTAATATATATCTGAAAATTAATTAATTAAAAGATAGGCATAATCAAAACATATGGCAGTTTTTCATTTTCATTTTAAGTGTAGAGCAGACAAACATAATTGAACGGATAGCGGTGAAAATAAACATTTTAAGTGTAGAGCAGACAAACATAATTGAACGGATAGCGGTGAAAATAAACAATTTTATAAGATATAATTTATAGGCAAAGCAATCAAGCGTAAAGGGGTTAGAGAAATAGACCGCTATTTCTTGGTATTGAAATTGAAGGGACAACGTCGGGATTCATTAATAAAACTTCCACGAAATGTCTCCAGCATTAATAAGATCTAATCAAACCGAATTACGATCTTGTCTATAACGGCGGAGGTCGGACTTGATCTGCAGAATCTATGTCAGGACGATGATATTTGTTGAATAGACGAAGCTTAAATATATGTAGGATAAAATACATGGTTTTTGTACAACGCCATCGTCGAATGGTACATATAGAGTTCGGGATCTAGAATAAAAGCTTCTCGCATTAATTAGAGTTCCGTTGATGCTTTATGTATTTTCGAACGAAATACCAGAACCATGTTGCTTTTCTATATTTGGGTAAATAGACAGGTATATCTAGGAGGTGAAGCTGCCATAGGCGCAACCAACTCACTTGAAACACAGTAATTTTTTGTAATGTGTTACGTCATTGCAAATGTACTTTAAAGTAAGAAAAATCAAAATAGGTATGAACATAGTTAACAATTCATTCGAATAAAGCTTATAGATTGTGCAGACATCGGAACACAGACTCATTTGTTACACATAAAACAAAAAGTCGCTATACATAACATGAAATTATCAATGCGACAATTTCTATTTTTTTTTAAAATAAAAAAAAACAGACAATGAAAGATGAAATATTTCGCCGGTTCTATTGAAAAACCTTGCCACTCCAGCTTGATTGATACAAACATCGCCATCAATGCTCTCAATCAATGCGTCCATAGATTCCAAACATTAAATTAGCTTTCAGCTAATCGCACTATTGGATTCTTATTTCATGTATGTCATATGTTTTACATTTCCAAAATCGAACTTATTGCAAATGTCTTTGAGGTATTATATAAATAAGACAATATTGAGGCTGAAAGAAAAGCTGCTGGCCACGAGCATTTTCATCCTTTGTTTCTCGTGCTTTTCCAATTAGGGACGTTAATTCAATGTTTTGGTTTTTGAAAAGGTTACTCTCTTAAGAACAGAGCACATTCTCTCTTCATTCCATATGATATAATGATGCTCTGTTCCCACGGGGTCATTTCACGTCTAATATTGGGGCCTTGGTGGGATTTCGGTATCCAATCGTTGGCTTTACACAACAAAACAATTTAAAAAGCTGATACAAACTTTCACTGGCTTCAAATTACCGGGCTTCAGCCAAAAATAGAAGCGACGTAATGTATACGTAACCAAACAAGATAAAACTGAATGATTTTGATTCGATAATTCAAATGTTACCGGCTTCAGCCAAAATTAGAAGCGACGTAATGTATACGTAATGATCATGCAAGATAAAACTGAAGAATTTTGATTCGATAATTCAAATGATGTGCTATAATTAGATTCTGTGTACCAAAAACGGCAGAGGTCATATTTGATGGTAAAACAATAGACCTCGGCTTTGGAGAGTGGGAAAAGGTTATCATTGGCTTTTTTTTTAAAAAAAATTATGTAAACTTAATTTTGCAGGTGCTGCAAAAGACAAAATATATGTTAATGCATGTAAAATCTGTGCAAATCATAGAATGTTGTGGTAAAAGTACGATCTTAGAACATTTTATTGCCTCTAAAACCACCAGCAAATTTTACATACACACTAACGGCAATGTTAGGTCATTTATGACCCTGACACATTATAAGAAATACGTCTTTGTCTTTTGCCAGAAAATGACTTTTTGAAACATAATTATGGAAGAAAACTTACTTGTAAATGTAGAAAAAATAAGCAACTGGTCTTGTCTATTGGGACATATTTAATTTCTGGTTTTAATCTCAAAAACATTTATTTGTACATTCGGCGAAAATGAACCCGCATGTAAAACATAATATAAAAGCATCATTGGCAAATATTTTTAAACGAAGGGTAGATTGATAAAATCAGGAAAGCAAGAGAACTACTCTGAAAATTGGCATACAAAACACATGCCTGGGGTCATCAATAACCCCACTTGGTAGGTAGTCCGATGGTAAATTTATCTCATCGTTTCACCAAGCATTGTTAGATGAGGATGTTAAAACCTCCTTTTTCTTGAGAAAAAGTAAACGTTTTGCTACAAAAATACATCATGACGACACTAACTTTGCGCATTTTCTGCAATTGTCACATTTTCACTTTACGAGGGTGGTAAGCCGTATATCATGTCTGGATTTTAAAACTCGGCTAGACAAATGTATTGCGGATTTCCATTAGTTTAAAACAACAAATGGCTTCATGTAATGGACCGATGTTATAAAGCCAAGAGTGTCAAAAATCCTGTGCTATATGAGTATCTAAATTGATACAGGTACAACGCTTTGATAATAGTTATCAAAGACGATTGGTTTTTCGTTCAACCTCCATATGACTTTTTCGCTATAATTAATTATGATGCCTTGCTTCTATATGTTTCATGACCATAATCAAGAGACATCCACATGCTATAAGTGATGTTATATAAGCACCTTTTAGATGCCCGAATTAGTTCCTGCACATTGGTTAAAAACAAAGATAAAAACTAGTTGAAGTGCATTTCCTACTAAAAATTGAATATAACACAACCAATCGATGCTTCTCATCGAACACCTCGTAGCTGTTGCTTAACCCTTTCCCAAACGACAAAATTTTAGGGTGGTCCTATTTGAAAGTTGCTGCAGACGACACAATGGACATTGAAAAAGAAAGTATTTTGGTTCAATATAGCTAAGAAAATATTGAGACAAAAGGAGAAACTGCTGGTTATCAGCAGTTTCTTCTTTCGTGTCAATGTTTTCCCAAGCCTCTTCTGTTAGGGACGTCAAAACAAGGTCTGGTTTGGGAAAGGGTTAAAACAAGATGCAGATATGAGACTTTTGATGAAAAGTGACAAACTGTAGAACCTAAGTCATTCAATTTACATTACCTTGCTCCAAAATCGACTGTAGAAGCTGGATAGTTTACTCTCTGACTCCTGCATGGTTGTCCCATGTATCAATCAGATAAGCGATATATATCACATTGAAGACGTTGTAACATCCATGTATCACACACTAGTATCTCATAATCTGTATACCAATTTCACAGAACTATACAAAGTAAAGCACATTATTTGTTGATATTAATACTGATTTTCATTCATTCTTATTTGAATTGATCCAAACATTTTGCATGCACCGTAAATCCGCGGTATGCGACATATCAGGTAGCACTATCTGCAAAATCGCGAAATGTTGAGCTCGCGAAAATAAAAACTTTTACAGTAAGACGCTTGGATGTCATGTGTTACTTTAAGTGTCAAGAAAGCACAGCGTTACTATATAAAGTTATCATAAGGTGCATAACATCGCTTTTCAACTAGAAACTCGTAACTGCAGCTTATTTCAAGCTGCAGTTACGAGGATTTTGTTGTAAAGCAGCGGTATTCTGCATACTGAAACAGTTACAGTTACATGTAGACCTACAACTCTTCCAACTATCAGCGTATTCACGTCTGTGATTTCTTTTTCACATTATGAGAAGTGTGTTCGTCATTTATTAAATTTCGCACTGAAGCTTCAAAATATTTTAACAGTAGTTTGTATATTTCTCACAGATTCGCCTATTAACCCATAACACGTTATATTCTGATCATGTACAGTCCGTTCACTTTTTTGTCAATTGTCTTTAACTAAATCCATATTCAGACATGTTTTATAAATATGGTTACAGATTGCACTGTATAAGTCTGTACAATTCACTGTTTTAAGCCGTAACACGTGAGTAAGTTTCCAAAACAGCAGTTTTATAGAAAATCTCCAATAGAGCAGAAAACTGCGAGGGAGAGCGATGTCAGAGGGGGATGATCATTCGAGTGATGTGAAGAGAACCGATAAATTACCACGCTAATTTATAACATCAGAGTTGCTTTGTTTTTATCAAAATGTATTTCCGTATTTCGAGGAGTCAATTGAAGCAAAATTATTGACGGTTAATGTCTTCAAATTAGGAAGGTCAAATGGATTTGTTAGTGCAAAACGAATGAGCGAGGATCTGGAAGTAGGAGTTTTAACCCATTACCAAACGACAGAATTTTAGACTGCTCCAAATTCAAAGATGATGCAGACGACAATATCAAGTGAATGAAATTTTGCATTTTTTGTCTTTTTAAGTAGAAAACATTGTGGAAAATAAAGAAATTACTTGTCACAAGCAATTTCTTCATTTTACACAATGTTTTCCAAAGCAATTATCTTGTGGGGAGTAAAAAGAATTCACTGTGTGGTAATGGGTTAAGGCATCTGAGACCAGTATCCATATTAAGAGCAGGTGACTTACAATTTTGCATTTACAGCCACATATAAAGTGGCATTTCACAAAATAAATTCATTAGTGTTACTTTTATTTTTATCTGAAAGAACATAATATATTTTCTTGTAAAAATGCTGAAGATTTCAATCCAAAATATTGCGCCGTTAACGAGAAATATTATATTTTTGTGCTGAAATTTAACAAATTGATATCCAAAGAAGTTCAGATTTATATGAAATTTGGCATTTCGCTCTCAATTTTAAAGGCGCCCTTTCGCTGTATAGACAACAACTTAAAAAAAACTGACAGCATTTATACACATTAGAGTAACCAATCTTTGCATCAAGACATACATTTAAAAATGAAACTGGAAAGTTTTTTTTATCAAACTAGACAATCCGAACCCGACTGTTTAATCCTTTCGAGCAGTGAAGAAATCTGATTTAGTAATCTATCAAGTCATCAATAAATTATAAGTTTGAAACTGTTTCGATAGTATTGTTTAAACTCGTGGTAACTACAGATAACTTAAGCTGCAATTACGACAATTTTAACTGTTTGCAACAATATATTCATTCAAAGCACTTTGTATCTTTAAGACATACAGTAGAGATATATGTTTTCGTCGCCAGAGTGTCTCTCTATACAGTCCATATCATTTAACATAATCTCTATTGTGAACTTATTATATTTCCCCCTTTTAGGTGAATGGAACTTTATATTTCTAGTCTCTTTGGATAAACAACAATGTGGGAAATAATGAAATTACTTGTCACAAACGAATTCTTCATTTTCCTTAATGATTTGATGTTTCAATTGCCCTTATCTTGCGATTTGTCGAAAATTTTATTTTTTGAAACCATGCCATTTGACACAATTTTCATTTATGATTTTCCACTTACAAATTCTGTGGATTATCTTTAGACTCGAAACTGTTTCGGGATTGTTTTAAAGTGATAAGCTAAACATTATTTGCATACTTAACAATTTCTCTGAAAAAAAATTGTTCAAGAAATATCTCCTCAAATAATCTTGAATAATAATAACTCTCTAGCATTCTGTCATATTTTTATTCTTACAAAACAGAGAACAAGCGATACTGTCAAATTTTTGGCACCAAGATATTGTTTTATAAGTCTCAATGCTCAATACAAGTTCTACGATGACATTCGAGACATTCAAAGAATTTCTTGTAATTATCACTAAAATTAAAATTCGACATAGTTTTTAATACCTGGTTCTAAAAAGATGCCTTTTGACAGAGAAATACGAACATATGTCAAGAATTTCTTTATTGTACCAATTTCAAATAATCCCCGGTTTTACTGTCCATAACAGATGGAGTTTAATGCTATTTAAGGCACATTTAAGACTGGTCCAAATTCAAAGATGTTTCGGGCGACAATCTTAGATGATTAAAACTTTATATATTTGGGCAGAAGTCATCACATTTGTTATTTTCTACTTGCAAATTCCGTCGAGTTTCCTTTAACCCGAAACTGATTTTGAGTTGTTTTGAAGTGATATAATAAATCTTATTTGCATACCGAACAACTCCCATAGAAAAAAATTCCAAGAACTATCGCCTCAAATAATGTTGAATCCTACAATCTCTCTAGCATGCTGTCATATTTTTATTCATACAAAACAGAGAACAAGCGATACTGTCAAATGTTTGGCACCAAGATATTGATTTATACGTCTCAATGCTATCATAAATAATAACTTCTACAAAGACACTCGAGACATTCAAAGACTTTATTGTGATTCTCAATGAATTCAAAATCGTGCATACTTTATAAAATTTAGTTCTTATAGGATAACGTTTTGAAGTGAAAAATATGAACAGAGGTAAAACAATTTCTTATCGATCTATCTAAATGGTACCAATTGAGGCAGTAAACTGTTAATTTCGAAGCATATGAGAAGAAATTCACCATATAAACGGTATTTCTTAAACGATCCGTTATACTTAATTGGTTTAACAGTTTAATTGAACAATTCTTACATCGTTACATGGATTGAGAAATATTGATTTTCGAAAAAATAAAGACCGACCATTTTCAAAAGCAATTTCTTCATTTTTCAAAATGTTTTAAAAAGCCTTTATCCTGTAGGGTGTAAAAAACGTCTATATGCGGTAATGGGTTTAACCATTTCTTTTTCAGATTTTTATCTTCTCAAACCACCACATTTGATTAAAGTCACATATAAGATTTTCTATTGGCAAATTCTGTTGAATTTCCTTTAAATATACCAGAAACTGGTTTGGCGTTCTTTTGAAGTGATATGCTAAACAATATCTGCATACCGATGAAAAACTGTTCCAGAAATATCTCCTAAAATTATCTTGAATCATAAAATCTCTCTAGCATACTGTCATATTTTTATTCATACAAAACAGAGAACAAGCGATACTGTCAAACGTTTGGCACCAAGATATTGATTTATACGTATCAATGCTATCACAAATAACTTCTACAGAGACATTCGAGACATTCAAAGACTTTCCTGTGGTTCTCACGAAACTAAATTCGACATAATCTATAAAACAAAGTTCTAATAGAATACCTTTTTGAAAAGAAAAATACGAATATATGTCGATAAGTTTCTTATTGATCCATTTCAATTTATCCCTGGTTTTAATGTCCATATCAGATGGATCATAATGCGGAATAAAACTTTATATTTTTGTCTTCGGGATAAATAGATGAAAACATTTTGGGTCTTTATCCTATGATGTGTCAAAAAGCGTCTAACACATATATAACGTTTGACATTTTTTTCCAGCCATGACATTTAACTTAAGGTAGAAGACCCATAATTAGCACCAAAGAGCCAGTGGCGAAATTTGAAAAATGCCAGTAATTCCTAAATTGTGTTACATTTCCATTTCAAATATAAACATAAGCCTTTTGTACGGTTTAGAATTTTGAATTCGTGCATACTTATGAAAATATTTGACAAAAATGTTCAAAATTACCTCCCTTGCATATGAATATAGAGTAAAATGATATTTGTAAATTATTTTCTTCTTGGAGCATAATTTTGAAATCCGGCTCGGTGAATCAACTTATGTGAATTGTATTTACAAGTGCGTGTAATTTGATGCATTTTGTATAGCTAGAAAGTGGTGTTTTTCATTATGGGTCTTCTACCTTAAGGTATCCGACCCCTCAAAAGCACCAAAGAGCCAGAGGCGAAATTTGAAAAGTGCAAATAATTCCTTAATTGTGTTACATTTCCATTCCAAATATAAACATAAACATTTTGCACGGTTTAGAATTTTGAATTAATGCATACTTAAAGAAAATATTTGACAAAAATGTTAAAAATTACATCCCTTGCATATAAATATACAACAAAATTATATTTGTAATTTATTTTCTTCTTGAAGCATAATTTTGAAATCCGGCATAGTGAATCAACTTAAGTGAAGTGTATTTACAAGTGTGTGAAATTTGATGCATTTCGTATGGCTAGAAAGTGTAGATTTTTTTCAGGGTCTATAAACCTTAATAGGTCTAAGGGAAATAAATGTGTTTGCCCAATTTTTGACATATTGTATATGGAAGATCCATGTGAATAATTACGATCAAGGAGACCTGTGATTGGACAATGTTTTTTTTTTTTTACTGGAGTTGAAAATAATTTATTCATTTGTGACTGATTATATTCCATTTTAAAGTTAAAAGCAAAATATCAATGACTTTGAATATTTTTTGCAATTTCTGGGCCATTTAAAAGATGGGTATTATACTCTTAAATACTTCTGAGACCAGCTCCGCAGTTAGGGTGATCTCAAAAATGGGATCAAAGGTCACAGAGAAAAGGATTCATTCCATACCAAAATTCATTTTTTCGGATGTATGGATGTTCTAGAATTTAAGGTAGGTCGGATTATTGCTGCAAACTCATGGGCCGAGCTATAAGCAAATATGCTATAATGGTCCTCAATGCAAAACCAATTAGTTCATATACACCATAAGTCACATTAGTATTATTTTTTACTTGCAAAGTCTGTCGAATTTCCTTAGACCGGAACTGATTTTGGGTTGTTTTGAAGTGATATGATGAACCTTATTTGCGTACCAAACAACTTCTCCGAGAAAACTGTTAAAGAAATATCTTCTCAAATAATCTTGAATCATGAAATCTCTCTAGCATGCCGTCATATTTTTATTCATACAAAACACAGTACAAGCGATACTGTCAAATGTTTGGCACCAAGATATTGATTTATACGTCTCAATGCTATCACAAATAACAGCGTCTACAGAGACATTCGAGACTCAAAGACTTTCTTGTGATTCTCACGAAACTAAAATTCGGACTACTTTATAATACATGTACATGGTTCTATAAGAATGCTTTTCGAAGAGAGAAATACGAATATAGGTCAATAAGTCATCTTATTAATCCTACTCCAATTGATCCCTGGTTTTAATGTCCATAACAGATAGAGATTAATGCCATCTAAACATTTAAAAGATAACTCCTACAAGCTGTTTAGCTTTAGAAAACATATATCGCTGCTTTTCTTCAAACAATGTCGTAACTGGAGCTTTATTTAAGCTCTTAGTTACAAGGCTTTCGATGAAAAGTGGAATGCTTGTTTGTCATCGTATGTTCTCTCTTTGTATTGTATAAACCGGTGAAGGTATGGCTTATGTTTACTGAAATTTGATATCGTGCGTTTAATGCCTTATTGTTATTGCCTATTGCCTAACGTTATTCGAGCATTTCTCTGACTTTTTCGTTTCTAATAACGGTAATGGGAGGCGGATTCTCGAAATAAAATGAATGTGGCACCCGCGCAATGGTACCTTTTATAAAACTAAATGATACTGTCTACCATGCATTTGCACATCATCGACAACACCATGTTGTTCAGATGCTATATTTACAAGTATTGACCCTGCCTAATAAGCCAATATTAGGAGCATTAAAAACCGATCATTTGTGCTCCTAATTTATCTCAAATTCCCAAAGTATACGTTTTGTCTGGGAACATATTGGCAGAATTTGCGTCGAGAACATATTAAACGGATTTGTGATCCCGCCAAAAGTCGTATGATTTATTCATGAGAATCAGAGATAAAAGTCTAGCAGAATACGTCATTTATAATAGGGATTCAAGTCTTATGAACGACCTACTTAAAACTACATGTCCGTACAAATATGAGATTGACTTACATGGACGTTTTAAGGGGGTTCATTGTGGTCACTAGTACATGCCTATTTTAGAGAATATATTTCCTACCAATGTCCAGAGCGAAAAATGAGAAGAGGTGAAGACATTCTTAATTCATTATTTCAAATCCAATGAAACGATTCTAATGCGTACCTACAATATAGAGTGATATTGATATTGAAATATGCTTTTTCATTTCAAAACGTCTTTCATCCGTCTTATATGTATCAGTAGCTCTGAATAACTGTAGAAGGCCTTTGTAATATGATATTTTATATCGCGAAATAAATATGTCCAAAAGTCATCATATATACTAAGCATAACAATATAGGGATATCGGAATTGGTTAATATGTTACCACGAAATTTCCAAAATTTACTTGAATTTCTTCAATAAACTTGTTCCTTAACATCTTAAAGAACAAAAATGCAAAAGGTTTTCGGTTGCACTATTATAGACTTGTTAATCCTCGGGCGTAAGTAGCAGTACCGTCTGTTTCGAAAAATCGCATAATAGTGTCAATACTGCGTATACGACTTGTAGGGTCCTAATCTGTGTTTCTTTGGATTATCTCTGTATTTTGATGCCTGCATGTTTAAAGTGGTCCTGAAAGATCCCGGTATATTGATTCCGGTTATTTTCAATCAATGAACTTAAAACCTATATAAAAGCGAAAGGATGGAATAACGCGCCGATCAGTTGCTTGGCCAATGCAACCTCACAATTATACGCTTTGTGACACAGCAATCTTCAATATAACATTAGTTTGGTTAACCGCAAGCTCAAGCTTTTCTACATCTGCCAGTGTTGGCGGTCGGTTAGACGACAACGTTGAACCATTTTTTCACAGCTTAGGACTTGTTTGCGAATATGTACTGTTTAGTTTTCATCCAGAAATGCGGAAATCGCATGTATATGCATATTTGGCCCATTTCTGATTTTTCAATGCTGACCCCTCCTTAGTGTATATGCCTTTGTTACGAAATCAACGAACTGTGACTGCACAATATTTTCACACAAACAAAAGTAATAATAGTTTTATCGAAAAAAGTATAACAGATTCCCTGAAACATAAAAATTTCTTTTTTATTTCTCATTGGGTTTCATTATCCCTATGTTGTTGTGCTTAGTATAGTTAAAAGGACACATGATTGATAAATTAGGCACCAAAACAACGTGCTGGTAGTCAAAGCCTAAGTAGTTGCATGGCGTAAAGCAATATAATTAAAGTGACATAAAAATGAAGGAAATCGAAGGTAACAAGTGTTAAAATTTCCCATAAAAACTTGCTTCCAATAGCATTTACTAGAAATAAAAAGGGATGTACTTCAAAGGGACACATACTTCAATAAGCAGGCCTAAAGAAATCTAATGCAACTTTTTTGTTAGGCAAAATTTATGTCCTATTAGAAGTTGTTCAATGTTTAATTTCTTGCGTATATGTCTTTACCAGATTTCTTTTCGACTAACCAGCTTAATATTTATTTAGTGTTCGTCCTAGTTGCGCTTTTTGAACGTTCAGATCGCGTTGAATCTACTATACAGCCTCTATCTAATAAGTAACATCAAATGGAACCATTCTAGGCAGAGCAAAATGTATAGATCTTCCTGAGCTACAGGTAAGAGGGGTTTTCGGCCTCCTAAAATACATTGTTTTATTTATTGTTTACTTAACCTAATGTTGTTGGTACTCAATGGAATCGTCTCATACAGGCGATTCAAATAACAACTTCAATAAATGGTTTGGATTTGAAATAGCAGATTGAAAATACATGTACCCCCTTTTATATGTTGCTCTGTACATTCTTTAGAATACCCATGTTTGGGTGCGAGGAAAAATCACCTTTATATCATTTTGTCAGGGATCTTTGAACATTAATTTTCAATGACAAACATATATTATCTAAATAAAAATCAGTTCTTCTTTCTCTAGAAATGTTCGAATTACATACTTTAAATATATATTCTATTTATAACACCATCAAGGATTTCAGAATTATTTATTTTTTGTCTATAAAAATGAACAGCACAACCAATGCGAACACCTGTCTGCCTTATTTATTTGACACGGCATTGTCCTCTATGAAAGGCGCGTTAATAGTGTGTAAATAGTCAAACATACATCAAAGGAAAGTAATAGTTCATGGATATAATAAAAGGAATGCAAGAAATATGGCTGAACTATGTTTCAAAGAAAGCTCGGGGGTGCAATTCAATATCTATGTCTATATTATCTATAATAACAGCTAAGCTGTACCATATCGAATGAAGCCAGTGATACGGCATTGATATAGGCTGATATTACTGGACAATGAATATATCCCGTTTCAAAGAAAAGGTTAAAGTAAATAGAAGACTTATTATCAACCATCCGATAAATGTAAAACTAATTATTCAATGAAAAATTAATGAGTCTGTTTTCGCCCCTGTTAATACAAGATCGACATCTTACAAGTTTCTCACTCTTTGCTAACCCTTTCAGAAACCACAATTAGAATATCATATATGTCGAATTTGAAAGGCGTTGCAGAAGACAAGATTAACCCTTTACCAAACGGCAAAATTTTAGGGTGATCCGCTTGATAAACTGTCACAAATGACAAAATGGAAGTAATTAAAGATAGAATTTGTGTAAAATTTGGCATAGAAAATATTGAGACAAAAGGAGAAACTGCTGGTTATCAGCAGTTTCTTCTTTTGCTTCAATGTTTTCTCAAGCCTTTTCCATTAGGGACGTCAAAACCAGGTCTTGTTTGGGAGAGGGTTAATATACATATAATAGTTGAATATTATACTTATCACGTATAGCATTTAATGGAGTTGATAAAACGATGATCATTATCGTTTTCCGCTTTCTCTCAGAGCATTACACGCACATTCGATATTGAAGTGTTGTTTGGGAAAGGGTTAAACGATGTCATACTTTATAGGCTTTGAGCTTAACCCATTACCAAACAATAAAATTTTAGCATTGTCCAAACTCATAGGTGTTGCAGACGACAAGTTCCATTGAACAAAATTTAACATTTGTTGGTCTTTCTTGGTAGAAAACATAGTGGGAAATGAAGAAATTGCTTGTCACAAGCAATTTCTTCATTTTCCACAAAGTTTTCCAAAGCGTTTATTTTGTTGGGCGTCCAAAAGCGTCAATGTGAGTGAAAGGGTTAAATATTCATAAAAACATTATTGACAAAGCAATGATCTGGTAGGTAACATAGCAGCTTAATCCATTTCTTCATTAAGACGCTTTTGATCCCTCGCAAAATGAAAAAAAAAATGTTTGTAATAAGGAATTTCGTTATTTCCTACAATGTTTTCTACCAATAAAGATAAGCAAAATGCACAAGATTATTCAATTAAAATTGTCGTCTATATTTATCTTTGAAGTCTAAAGTTGTGCTATCTGATAATATATCGGGCTAGTCAGGGGAATTTTATAGTTCAGGACAAAAGCAAGTACTTAAGCCTTTTTCCCCAAACGTCACGAACTCAGATTGGTCCAAATGATATGAATTATAGACAGAAAATATGTTGATTAAGACAGAATTAATGCACAATATTTCTCAGAAAACAATGAAACATGAAGAGAAAATGTTGATCATCATCATTTTCTTCGTTTGCCTCAGTATTGTCCAAAGACTTTTCTACTAGGACGATAAAACCTGGACTTATTTGGAAAGTGCTTCGAAAATAACATCTGATTAAAGTTTGTATTGTTTTTCGTTCTTCAAAATGTTTAATGCGCGTCAAAATGTTTTCAGAGCAGATAATTTATACACAGAGCTGCAGAATAGAGGGGGGGGGGGTGGGGGGGGCTGGGTTAAGGTTTTTGATTTGAAAACTCGAACAAATTAAGAACGCCTTTACCCCCTGTTGTCTGTATATATTGTTATTTTAATTTACCTTCGACCAAAAGCGGCTATAAAAGCTGGAGAGTTTACTCTCGGATTCCTGCATGGCATATTCCTGTTCTCACAGTCTTTGATATATCAAAGGGTATTGCTTGAAAATTGAAATTCTATACTTGTCTACCATTCCACATAATTACACCATACGCTGTCCTCTACTTTGTACAGATATCTATATCAAAATATGGTTGAATCAAAGAACTCAGAAGCTAAGTTCTAAAGTCAAGACTAAATTTGACAGAATAGATACTAGTCAAAACATCTAACCGGCCACATATTTTCTGTCACAAACGACATATTTAGTGTCGGGATAACGAAAATGTTACCAATATTACGTCTTGTCAATTTGGCAAATTTGCTGTCAAATTGACACAAGTTTCACTATACCCCTAACTTTGATTTTCATCGATTCTAACATTGATGGGTGGGGTATTTTGTAGAGAATCTGTTCGTATCTGGGCAAAATTGAATAGAATTAAATTCTTTCTTCGAAAACAATGTTGCTTTGTCGATTGACTAGCAATGTTTATAGAAAAAGGTGAGAATATCATTTTTTTTATTTCGTCCTAATTCTGAATTTCTGTCGAATTTCTCAGATCTTTAAAAATTGGGGTCATTGTCTTTCATGCAATGTCAAAGAGTCACATTATTTTTTAAACACGCGACGTTTGGTCCTCAAATGGCCGCCAGTCCCATATAAAAAACTTCTTACCAATCAGATATTTGTAAACACTTCAAAAATTCGAAAATCAAAGTGGCCGGTTTGGAGTTTTGACAAACTTTCATTTCACAATGTCAAATGTCCTTTGCACGAGACTATATTATGCTCCCACCCACTCTGCGATGCACTTGATATAATTAGCCGGTAGCGATACATGAACCTCTTTAGACAGTTTCTTTGCCACCTGTATATTATTCTGAATACCAGACCCACAGATAAGTGGGACTAAAGACTTCTAATCTTGTTATTTCAATTACAAACCTGTTTTGTGGGTACGCATTAGAATTGTCTCAATGAGACAATACAAATGTATATCCACAACATAGGATTTGGGAAACCTAAATGCGATATTGCATTTTGAAAAGTATTTAATCCCTCTAATCTTTATCTCTGCAGTACAGCCCGTGACGCAAAAAAAATTGCATATAATCACACACTGATATAAATAATAACACACGAGTATAAAACATCTTTCTTATTTTTTCTTACACATCCACTATTAAAAAACGTGAGTGTGAACTACTATTAACGACTTCACAGTGAATTGGCCTCTAAATATAATGTCTAAAGGAATTTCCAATAGACCAGAAATTGTCGAGGACATTGGCGATTGATAGTCCTTAACGGAGATCAACTCTTTGACGCAATGGGAATCAACAAAGATAAATCACCAAATCATTTTAACGATTTCTACGACAAGACTTGGTCCCTAATAGAAGAAGTTTGGGAAAACAATGAGTATTGCCTCTGTTTGCCTAAATATTTTCTGTACTATTTCATTTGCACATTTGTTTTCATTTTCCATGAATGGTGTGTTGTCTACAACATCATCTAAATTGGACTGTCAAGAATTTTAGTCGCTTTGGTAAGGGTTAATGATTAAATGCAAGAAAAGTTAGGCATAAAATAGTTTAGGATAGTCCGAGCATGCGCTATAGCATTGTACACGTATCAAAAAGCCAAAGTTACAATATTGTTGAAATTAGAATACCTAAAGTAATAAAAACTTTCGCAGAACAAAAACGATCTTCCGTTACAGGTTAACCAATCGAAAGGACATTTTTCGATCGGTATATTTTCTAAAATAATTCCATTTACGTCTTATAAGCTCGTTCAGTATATGTTCACGTACCATTTTCCCGTCGGAAACTAGCGCATTGGTCACCACCCCAGACACTACTTCGTGTACATAAGTAAACACGGAATGTTATTTTGTGTGGTAACTGCACGTGTTAACCCTTTCCCAAACGACAAAATTTTGGGGTGGTCCACTTCAAAAATTGTCACAAAAGACAATATGGAAGTTATAGAAGATATAATTTGTGTAAAATATGACATAGAAGATATTGAGACAAAAGGAGAAACTGCTGGTTATCAGCAGTTTCTTCTTTTGTTTCAATGTTTTTTGCTAACTTGAAGCCTTTTCTATCAGGGACGTCAAAACCAGGTCTTGTTTGGGAAAGGGTTAAATGTTTCTGGATGGAAAATGGAACGACAAAAAACCCTGATGTGAAAGGGTCTATTTGCAGTCATTCCTTTATTATTCGACAAGTAAATATAAGCCCACAATAAACAATTCGCTGCTTTTTTCAACAAAACCGCGTAACTGCAGTTGAAAACAAATAGCAGGTACGAGGTTTTTGTTGATAATCCTAAAATCCCATGACTTTGGATTACTATTACAAAATACTAATGAAGTCTGTGATGCTGCACAAGGTATATAAATAATAAATTATAAACAAACTATATAGATTCGACACAAAGAGACTTTGACCTTTAACAAGCTTTTAACTAAGCAACTATCCTTCTAGTCAAGTTTAGATCTACCAAGTATTACATATTGGGCAACAAGAAAAAGTCAAATGTCTGAGCACATTTGAGGGTGTATCATCTGACCAAATTAAAAAAATAATAATCAGATCACTAGGACGTAATAAATACAAATGAAATAAAATGACCCCCCCCCCCAAAAAAAAAAAAAAAAAAAAAAATCGTGTTGGCCAAACAGATGACACATTTAAGGTTATCTGTCCCTAATGAGATTCAAGCGACGTTGAAATCGTTCTTGTCATTAACATTTGCGTTACATATCAGACCTATTCGGGCGACGCCGTAAACATTGGGTGGTTGAACGTTCAACCACCGATTGTTTACGACATCGACCGAATAATTCCGACGACGCGTGAATCTCATTAGGGGTGGACTACCTAAATTAGAAGATATAGATAAATTCGATGTCAATTTATGCATAAAAAATATCCATACAACTTTAATAACGCATACGATATTTCTTGAGTATATTCTTGACACCTTTACAATTTTGAATACTTTGGCTGTTTGTTTTAGAGCATCATCAAATATTTCATGTAATATTTCTCGTGTTCACTCTTAGTGTACCATGACCTTTAGTTCCTCGTTACATAACGTCTTTTTTCAACAAAAACCTCGTATCTAAAGCTTTAATCAAGTTGTAGATACGAGTTTTTTTGTTGAAGTGCAGCGATGAATTGTGTGGTGTATCGTATTGCTGTATTTATTATAGATAACTCTCTGTTATAGTATTCATCGTAAATGTGGCAATTAGTCCCTTGTGGTAACCGCATCTTTATCTGGAATAATGTAAACTTATTAAGATAGGACAAACTTTAACCCTTTCCCAAAATACAAAATACCAGGGTGTTCCTTTCTGGAAAGCAGCTGTAGACGACAAAATTGGTATTTATAAAGAAGCTTTTTTAAAACGTTAAAGCACAGAAAATTTTGTGGTAAATAAGAAAATGCAGATTATCATCATTTTCTTCTTACACCTTCATATTTTCAAGTCCGTATTATTACGGACGTAAAACCAGGCCCTGGTTTCTCGAAAATACTTAAGTACGTTCTCATGCTCAAATCTGAGTACTGTACTCAAATTTATCGAAATCCACATGAACTTCAATCGAATACCTTTCAACGTTCGGGAATATGCAATTGAAGTTGAGAATAGACTAATGAGTATGTACTTCAGTTTTTGTTTCGAGAAACCGGACACATGTCTTGTTTGGGAAAGCGTTAAACTAGTCCGGACATGACTTGACGTGTGTTGGAGGTTTCTGTCTCTCATTCGATCTATGATCTCCAGAGATATTTGTTACTATAATGCAACTTACAATATTCTGACGACAAAAACGCAATGCACCTACTAGTAGTAAATAAATGCCAAAATTAGGTACATTCTAATAAGAATCTGTTAAGTTTAACGGTTCCATGTAATCAATGAACTGTGCTTGTAGGATACTGTAACATTTTGACATCTTTTATCAATATTTTGGCATTTTCTAAAACGTTTACGTAACAACTAATCAAACTTACATTTCATGTGACTTTGACTAATACTTTACCAAATACAATACATACTTTTCCTGCGTACTTGCATGTATGGTTCGAAGTACATGTATATGTGTAACTATGACGTTAGGTTCAATTACGTCATATACCATGACTTCGGTTTTCTACATTATGTGTAGTTCACACTGAAGTATGGGACTGTATTCATCTCACTTATTTTATACCCAATATTTACTGTATTTATGGACATGGTGACAACGAGCCCCTTGTGGCCAGGAATATCTTGTCTGAAATTGTTCAAACACTGATTCGAGAGAGAAACTAGACTAGGTCGGATTTTGAGTTCACAGAGTTCGTAGGAATGTTTGTCACAAGTAGGGAGTATTAGGCTACATTATATATATATAGGTGATATTAAAGGGTCGGCACCGATTTGAGTGTTATCAAAGTAAGGAAATATATTTTGGGTTACTTATTTTCCTAGCCAATGATTCTGGCTTCTACTGTGATCTTATCGAGCATGCAAGCTTTAAGTAAAGAAATTGGAATCGGAATGTTTAACAATATGATGTATACTTCTGGTATCAAACACGAAAAAACACATATGTGACCCATCACGCTAAAAGGGACCTTATCGGATGTGTGAAAAATATCGACCCTAGTCAGTCTGCGCAGTCCGCGCAGCCAGACTAGGGCCGAAACTTTTCACTTTTATGTAATTTTCTAAATCCGGAATGTTTTCCCTATCTTACTATATGTTCATTTGCGAATACAGTATCTGGTTGACCTGTGCTGAGTCTGACAAATTTGTCAAAGTTTGATTTCTGGAATTCGGATAAGGTCCCTTTTAGCGTGACGGGTCACATGTATTCAACGGGTTGTCTCCACCACGAGGTTCAGCAGAAAAATGGGGGAAAATCTGCCTTCTTTAGGTCGGTTTGAGTGCATGTAGTGCGTATAAAACTGTAACATATCAATGTATTATGCGCCCCAGGGATATCAGTCGTCTCTCTGAAGTTCAAAAATAATACAATTCATACGGCAGTACTTATTCGCGAAGCTTTTGTTAAAACAACATAAGGCACATCACAAAGAAATCTGGAATCACGTTTGTGCTATATTATTTCTAATAGATGAATAAATATTTCTCCTCTCTTCAGGTCTAGTTTACACGGCGAGAAGTCACGTGACACAACATTATCGATATTTTAAAAAAAATCTATTAATAGCCTATATGTACTATGTGAAATTTCATGCTTAGAATGTGGAACAAGCAGAGATTTTGTTGACTGACCTGATGATTTCGACTACCTGGCAAGTCATTAGACTACCATGCACCGATGTTCTGTATGTCTTTAGATGTCCACGCCACTTCAATGCAAATTTATGTATTTCCACATATGGACACACATATCGTATTTAGACTCATTTCACTCAATGTATGATACGCGATAACTCAAACCAAACATGAAGCATCACGACAGCGCACCATCAGGTCATCAGATGACGTCAGTTTATGTCAACTTTCAAAACAAAAAAACGGCAAATTTTCAGAAAATGACTATACAATGTCAACCAAACATTGGCTTATTTTCCATGTTTTTGGTGCACACGGTTATGGTGCTCTGGCACGATTTTCATTTACACAATTATTTCAAAACTGACCAAAGGCAACGTCGCGTTCATCGATTGCTATGGAGACAGAAACCGCGCTTTAGAGTGGGTAAATTTTTTTTGTATTATTTCATCATTTTTGAACACGAAATAAAGAAATATACATTTATATGGTCAATTCTTATATAATATGTTACCACCTATTCGCTGTTTGCATGACAAGTAGTCCCCTGTGGCATATTTAATTGTGCATTCTAGATGGAATAACAGATATGAGGATTAGAAACATTCTGAATTATGTTATCAGTAATCCAACACCAATATTGTGGGTACTTGTTTGAATGGTCTCAATTAGTCTATTCAAATGAGTACCTAGACACAAATACAGTTAGAAATCAGGATGGTACTATTAAAACTACTGTTTTTCGAACAGCCACACATACTGATCAATATCTTGACTTTAATTCAGCTCATCCAACTGATCAGAAACTAGGAGTAATTAGAACTTTACATCAAAGAGCACAGGTCGTAACATCAGACCCCAATGATTTGGAACAGGAGATTACACATGTGAACAGTGCTTTAAAGAAATGTAACTATCCGGAATGGGCAATAAAGAAAGTGTTTCAAAGTCTCGCTGTTAGCAATGCCAAAAAGAACAATCAATCCAGCAAAAAGAGAAAAGCACCATGCAAGACAGAGTCTAAAGGATCCGTAGTATTACCATACCAGTAAGGACAGTCAGAACATTTGAGGCGCATTTTCCACCAACATAAGGTTAATGTACATGTATGTTTTAAACCCCATAGAACCTTGCGCCAAATACTAGTACACCCGAAAGATAAGACTGAGAAATATGAAGTGTATGGGTCTGTTTATCATATCAAGTGCCAGGGACAGGGAAAACACCAATGTAAACATGACTACATAGGAGAAACAGAAAGAACTTTGAAAGCCAGGTTTATGGAGCATAGAAGACCTAGCTCTACCACTAGTGAAGTTTCACAATATATAAACATGGATAATCCTGGGCACTCGGTATCACTGGACTCAGTAACTATTTTGGACCGGGACCCCTCATGGTTTGGAAGAGGGGTGAGAGAAGCCCTGCACATTCGGGCACGCAGACCAACATTTAACAGGGACGGGACCGGTTCAACTTGTCGCACATAACGGACAGCCAGTTAACATCACTCACCCAGAGTGGTGTTAATCCCCAGTAATCCAGTCATTGTGCTGATGAAGTCCTTAGTACTAGGACGAAAGCTCCAGGTTAGCTTTCTTATTATTTTTGTGTTGGATAGTAAAAAGTTTAAAACTAACATTTAATTATGTTTTATTTTACATTGTTATTTTCATTTATAAGAACGGGACCATATTTTCACTTCGACCTAAGCATTGATTTGACCTATCCGTTGTCGACATAACGAGTGCCAGCTTTATTATATAATTATATAATAAAGGAAAATTATACTCTCATATACTATTAAATCAAACACTTTAAATGATATCTTTTAGGAATCGGCAATCGCTTTCTGTTCGACAAAATAGCATGAGATTCCAATTAGTTGTCGCTGAAGAAGCAAGGTAAACAATAAAACTTTCTCATAATGTTCAGCTCAAGAGGAAAGTTCTTTCTTTATTGACTTTTTTCCCAAAACTCATCATTTTCAGTAATACCCATTGAAAAGCTGTTCAAAAGACAACAAATTGAGTACTACAGAATGTGAAACTTGTGTTTGCTATTGCATTGAAAACTCCAAAATGATATGCTGTTCATTAACATTTTGACGTCTGTTTCAAAGTTTCCCATGTTTCCTTTATTCACAGCGTCAACAGCAGAGCCTGTTTGGGAAAGGAGTAAAGCAGAACTAATAACTGTGTGACATGCACATAAAGAACATCTCCCCGGGCAGAACATTTATGGATGTAAATATTGACGACTGCTATTTCCTCTCTGCCAAGCAATCAAAAGATCCCGATTTCCCATTCCCGGGTAAAATACAGACATGATAAAAGTCTTGCAGAGAGGGTATATTATTCGTATGGGGGAATCATGTGACACACTACTCATAGAAATAAATGAATCAAGAATGTTTGTAGGTCAGATTTGATCACCATTTGTTTCTTTTACGTTCTTCCCAGAATGTCCATGTTCGCGTGACTGGCTATTCAAATTGGGGAACTTTGTAACCTGAAAATGTTAACCTGTCTTTGCCCTTTATGTCGTATTTTACATTCAAACGTCACGAGAATGGATATCTTTGTAAGTTAAACAGATAAATGCTAATAGAGGTTACCGGAATCAGGTCAAAACTGTCGAGTTATTAAAGAAAATCACTGGAAACTTGATGATTTCTACACTGTTATATTCAGCGACGAAAATCATGAAAATGCTACAGACTTCATTGTTTGCATGGATTTGCTGAATTTTGATGAATACAAATTTCAATAAATTTCAATCTTTAACCAATAACCACACAGTGATTCTTTTTACTACCTCACAAGAAAATGCATGAAAAAAACATTGAGGGAAATTCAGAAATCGCTTGTGACAAGCAATTTCTTCATTTTCCACAATGTTTTCTCGACAAAAATAGAAATATTTTTAAAACTTCATCAGCTTTAAATTGTCGTCTGCATCATCTTTGAATTTGGACTAGTCTAAAATTCTGTAGTCTGGTAATGGGTGAATCCTTGGATAACGCTTAGTTGTTAATGGCAATTAGTTGAAATTGAATGAGAAAGGTAAACAATAAAACTTTCTAATAATCCAAAAGTTGATTACGTTAAATCTCTGCTAATAAATTCACGAGATTAATTCCAGAAGCAAAATTAGACGAAATGAACCAACAACTGGAAATATACACGTTACAATTGTGTTACCTGACAGAGAAAGGACTGTCAGCCTGGTACATTTACTGAATTTTTGTCTTCGCTATATGAAAACGATTAAAGTGGAGCGAGCTAGGATGTCGAAAATGCAAATGGCACAATAATTACAAACCAGAAATAACGTAGATCTACGAAATTACCAACCTGAAGGGGTAGATCAATTATATCCATTGTAAGCGTTCAGCAAGCTTTATTTTAAAGTATTAAAATCCAAGTCAATTAATAACATGCTGGCAGTTTATTATTGTCCTTGTTTTTGTTTTGTAACCGTTAAATATGCCCAACCTTCAAGAATCAATTACGTCAGAGGTACGTCATTTGTGCTCAGCGAGATTCAACACACCGTACAACCGGCTGCGTAGAAAGTCAGCGAAGACAGATTCGGCATCTGATGTCATGTGTAAGGTAGGTCAAATTAATTCACTTTTATAAATAAACAAAAGGATCTTTGGTATTCTATAGTTGATAAATACGCGTTTTTATGTTTAGTGCTTGTACAAAATAAACCTTTCCACGTATCCCTCGTAAATAAGGTCACAGTCAACGACACAGCCGGTTGTACGGTGTGTTGTTACCACGGAGGTGTGTCTCGTTGACCTTGTCTTGTTTTGAAGTAAAAATAGAATGTGTAAACACGCTTGTAAAGGATTGATCTATAGCAAAGGAAAAATGGTTATTCGTCGTGGTTGGGTTTTTTATGCATTGCAAATTGTTTTTCCATGCACAAATATGAGTTCCCGTACAGTTAGGAAGCATAAAAACCTAGCATGGCCCCTTTAAGTTTTGTAAAATTGTCGAAGTTGCATTTAACTTTATTAAAAAAGTAAACAATAAAACTTGCTCATTATACCATACGGAAGACAGGAACTCGTTCTCTATCAAACCAGATCTAATAACAGTGTGACATGCAAGTACTACAGGCGCAATATACATGATCATAACTATTGAGGACCACTATTTCCGGTGCATGGGAGTAATGAAGGAAGCTTTTACAGATATTTTGATGTTTCCCTTCCGATATTTTCAGCAATTTTGTAGTAATTGATTCTCAACCTATTTCGCTATTATGTTTCTCTATACATGCTTGATGCCTTTAATAGAATGCGCCGCAAAATAGTAAATGTTGACTAGAAGCTCTGTAATTCAAATTTGCGTCTTTAACACATTGTACTAGTGTACACAGACGGACGCACATATGGTGTGAATCTAGTCAATAATTATCGATTACATAGGTAAACAGATATCAATTTGACTTTGTCGACATCATATCCATGGCCAATACCATATATAGGATTATAACAGAGCAACAAACAAGAGGATGTAATGGCTTTTCAAAATGCAATATGATACATTACGTTAACCAAATCCTCTGTTGTGGGTACTCATTGGAATCGTCTCATAGAGATGATTCAAATGAGTACACACAACATTGGGGTTGGGTTTGAAAATAACAAAATAAGAATATCTTTACTCCATTTTATCTGTTGCCTTGATTGTTGGTTATTAAACTCTATTTATTCCAGGGTCGATTCATTGCGTGCAGTCATGAAAAACAATTAATCGTACAATATAAGAGAAATCACATACACAAAGTAGCATAATTTGATAAACTTTCGTACAAAACAGAACTTGATTCAATTATTCCGACATAACTGTGCAGTGCAATGCTTTATGGCCCAGCTTAGTGATCTTGTTCTGAAATTAAGTTCAATTATATTCCAGTCAGGCTATTATGGCATACGTTTAAAAAAACAACCTAGATTCAAAAAAGCATAGGGGAAAATAGGTGATTTTTGTAAACGTGTGACAAAATATCGTGACCGCACTATAATTGAAACTTCCAAAGCTCACGATAAATGACTCGACAGAACATCTTTGTTATGATAAAAAACAAACAGTTCATACAACCATCTTATTGCAATACCATGTCAATCTGTCGTTTCACTTATATTTGGTGATAATGTCAAGGGATAAGGTATACACAATGCGCAAAAAAGGACCAATGTTCTGACCTGACAAGTGTAATGTCGTTAACCATAGAATTTCGATAATTTGATAACATTGGTCTAATCAAATTGTGTATGATTTAATTATTGTACCATAACTGCGCCTGTTAACGCAATATTAATAAGGTTATTCCGTTTAGAAGAACAATCACTGCGAACATGAACCCTGCACTAGAAGGGTCAATAGGGAATGACTTTCTCCAATTAACCGTGACGTATTTGCGGACAAACACATAGTATTAAGTGGATGTTGTTATAAAATCTCGTAACTGCATTTTGATTCCAGCCTTAGTTATGAGGTTTCATAACAACACCCGCAATGCTTCAATATTATATATAACGCTAAATCGAATCTTTTTCACGCAAAATCAATTGCTATTGATGGGACATTTTAACTATATAAAAGCAAAATTGTTTCATCCTGATATGAGAAAAGTAGATTAGAAAAAGTGGTCTATATCGCTTCTTTTCAACTAAAACCTTGTAAAAGCTGCAGTTACGATGTTTCCATTGAAAAGCGACGATATGATAGTTGAGACCACACAGACCACCTAGGTTCAATCAGCTTGGCTTTAGATGGAATGTGACAGAATCTATGATGTTGTCCTTCAGTTGCCACATGATATGAAGCACGTCTGATTTGAACCAATGTTCGTATCAAATGCCATAAACAGATTAACAGATAACAGGGGGTAAGGCATTTCAAAATATAATGTTTCATTTATTGTTTATGAAACCAATATGTTGTGGGTACTCATTAGAATCGTCTCATCGAGACGATTGAATTGAGTACAAACAACATACAACATGGAATTGATATAACAATATTAGAATGACGATACCAATCTTATCTTTAGTGTTCGATCTATTTTTTGGGCCAATAGTATTGTAGTATAATTTAAAATTTCGCTGCTATAGTTCGCATAAACGAAACTGCCGGCTAGTTTATGTGACGTTTATACATAGCCACGCCCCTTCTCCAATGAACCGCTAGCGAACCCTAAGTCGGATAGAGTCTGTATTGTAGATTCTACACTATAAACATCCAACGCGCTGTGCGCATTTGAATGTTTATTTCGTGTAGAATCTGCTATAGAACACCTATCTAATAAATATTTCTATCATAAAGACCCCTTTTCCCGATACTCGCTCATATGTATTTATGTGACACTAAGGATAGGTTTTATTAGATCATGTTCAAATACCGATTTGAAACTGCACCAGATGTGGCTTGCTAAAATTAATATTTGCCGTGGCAAGTCCATGCTTTTCCTTACACACTTAGCACATGCGCTTTGACATTCATTGGATTTGAGCATAACTAAATTGACACATGGCCTTTAAAACTATTCAATGCAATATATACATGTATGTACAATGCAATAGCATTGCTTTTAAAATGCTGGCATATGTTGCAGAAAATCCATATTGTATATAAAATTGTAAATACAGACTTATTTTTGTCTATGTAACTGTTGACTGTAACAGTCAGAGTATTCATTGTGTATCTGGACATGGGATTATGGCCAATGCTAGAACATGCGCTATGGGCGATTTTAGACTTCATCATCCAAAGACATTTATTGTATACTCGCTTCCAATGGTAACATCTCAAGCATGCACTATGACCTACATTACAGTGTACTTACGTCACTTAAGGGCGTGGCCTCCTCTCTCAAACGACTGGACTCCTCGGATATGGGGCGGAAAGCACCACGTGACTTGATGTCCTTCAGTACCTTCAGCATCACGATCTTGTTCTTCGCCTGAAACAAAAATGAACAAATATATAAAAACTGAAGGGTTATGCATTATCACGCCGAATTAACCCTTTCCAACATAGTAAAATTTTGGACTATTCTAATTTCAAAGGTGTTGCAGACGACAATTTCAAGTTGATGAAATTTGGAAAATCTTTTGATTTGTGATTGAAAAATATTGTGGAGAATGAAGAAATTGCTTGTCATAAGCAATTTCTTCATCATCCACGATGTTTTCCAAAGAATTTGTCTTGAGGAACGTCAAAAAGCGTCTATATGTGGGAATGGGAGCAGACAGCAAAATACAAACGCAACACTGCACACATGTCCTTCTTAATATACACGCTGCTGTCATAAAATTGTTAGATACCATTTTAAATACCTGGAGCCGGACCATATTGTGTTTATGCACAGGCCGGTCTGGATGCAAAGAGATCTCAATTCTATTTAGATCATTTTACTAAGTTCTTAGCTTAAATGTATCAAAATCAAAGAATATTTTTTGAACTGGAATGATAATTATATTTATTATGAAAACAACGCGGAATAGTCCATTTGACGCTGCTATATGCCCTATATGACAACCTTGCAATGTCGAGTACAATGAAGTTTTATTTTTTCTTTGCATTGTATACGTGCTCTAGAGTAGATCTAGCCTGGTTGCCAGAATGGCAACCTTGGGCAACTCCCACAATTCGCAAAAATCCAAGATGGCCGCCAAATGCAGCTGGAAAAGTTAACTTTTTGTCAAATTGTCCTAAATTGACGCGAAAAATGCCTATTTAGGGGTTCTTTGGTGTGCTGAATCCAAATCCATTGATAAATAAAACATTTGGATAACACAAATATGCTAAAATAGAGATGGCTGCCGGACGCCATCTTGAAAATCGCATTTTTTCTACATTATTTTACATGGCCCATAGAATTCATGTATTAAGACACACTTGATAAGGTAAATCCACTTTATTTCTTAAATTCGAATTTTGATTTATCTGGTGTACATAAAATTTCGACATGGCCGCCAGACGCCATATTGAAAATGATAGCTGGCTTAAAGTGACATTTCAGAATTTTTGTCAAAAATTTTACCTTTATTTTTATCTGAAAGAGCATATTTCCTTATGAAAATTCTGAAAATTTCAAGCCAAAGTATTGCGCCGTTTACGAGAAATTTATATTTTTGTGTTGAAATTGAACCAATTGTTGTGGACAACAGTTCGGATTTATATGCAATTTATCGATTATGTCTCAACTCTAAATGCGTGTTTCTCGCCTATTGGCAACAACTTATAGTATCTATACTCATTAGAATAACCAATCTTGGCATCAAGACATACTTTAAAAAATTGAAATTGGAATGAAATGTCCCTTTAATTCACTTACAACAATTTATTTCTATTTGTAGAAAATGCGGCTAATATGTGATATTTATGTATCATTCCCTCTATTAATTTAATAACACATTTTTATATTTATTTGAATTTTACATTGATCTAAAGTGTTTTTCATTGGGGAAATGGCCACCAGAAGGCATAATGAAAGTGACAACAAATACTGGTACTAACTATTATAAATGGAAATAATTATATTGTACTTTATTTTGGAAATTTCAAGTCTTACAAATCCCAGATTTCTTCAAAACGTTATTTTTTCTATTGTAAACATTTCTATAAATCTGAGAGTCTTGGAGCATCTTCGAAACTTTTACAGATGATATGATTTAAACAGTTTTATTATTTCAACAGACGACCATCACCTCTGTGTAATGATATACACAGTTCTCACATTGAATAATAAAAGATGCCAGCGTGGGTTGAAGTACCATTATGAATTTATATCATTAATTCCTGTGGCTTCTTCCTAATTTTGAAGAAATGATCCCGTGATCTACATCCAAATATAGAATGTATATATCACCCAAATTGCAAATAGAACGTTATCTCGTAAAGCAGAAATTTCTTACATGTTAATCTTACACACACATCCGATCTACGAAATGTGTGTAACTTAAAAGGAATCATTATGTAGTCAACATTGGATGTAGATACCATGTAATGTGATCATTCTGCACCGTTACAATATACTGGATTAATAGAAATAAAAAGAAAATAAACAAAAACAGTCATGTTTGATTAAACTGTTTGTACCGGTTCATAGTTGGTCTTGAAGATATACTGTTTACAAGAAACTTTACTCGATGAAAAAGACAAAAAAAAAAAAAACCAATAGATTAAGAAGGTTGAAATTAACAAGCATTTGATAACCTGGGTAAGATACCACCAAAAACATTAATTTTAAAGAAAAAGTATGCAAATGTTTCCCTACCTACAAGACATCTATATAAATTCACAGAGAAACCCTGTCCATTTTTTTTTTCATTGTTTAGGGATACCATATAATAATGGTTGTCCATTCACATTTATTGGGAATAGAACAGAAATTGCAAGATACAACTCAACTTGATTAAAATTGAACGAAATTACATTCTATGATTCTTAGGCACTTCTGCATCTGATTCGGAATGGTTTTTGCCTTTCAAATTACATCAAATGTGTTAGTATATTTTACTAGAATATTTCGCTCGTATGACTTTTCAATAATTTTCCAAAAGTATTTTCCTTTTGTCGGACACCATGTTTCGGAAAATTTCTTCAGTAATGTTTGAATTTAAACAGTACATTCAATGTACATACAATGTCACTTCAGTTATTGCCAGAATTGATAGGCTAAGTCATAATGATTCGTTTGAATATGATAAACCTTTTATCAGCAAGAAGAAAACAACAAAAAATTAAAACCAACGGAATGATACGCAGTTCTCTCATTAAATCATGTAAATTAGAAATGATTCTTTTTCTTCTTTACAGACCCATCTTAAGGAATGGCTTGGTCAGAAAGTCTTAAAAATGACATGAATGTACTTCATGCATATCCAATGTACATTGATTTCTCGAAATGAAATATTAATATGCTAAAATCCCATATTGTCTTAAATACATGTATATTGTGTATATTTATAAACTTTTCAAAAGGAAAGATCACTTAAATAAGTATAATTGTTTCTTTAAAGCGCTCATGATAAGTCTTTGTCAGAACATGTATTATTTTAGAATCGTTATTCGGGTAAATAAGTTGAAACAGAGTCAGACAACTTTCTTGCAATTATGTACATGCACATCTACTCCATGCTATTGGAGCTATCTTAAGGGCTACAGTTGCTTTTCATGAAGATACCTCCACGACTATACTGTTTCCTATTGTTGTTAAAATCGTTCATGGCTGTAGTATGACAAGACTAAGCATTACATTATGCACGGAACTCAAAGAGTTATATTGTTTTTACCATGATCATTTGGGTTTTTTTCTTCATAAATTTTGAATTGTAAAGGTATGAAAGCTGAAAAGATCAGCTCCCAAAGGAATTTTAGCCCATCAATCACGATTGATCTATTACGACTCCTTAAGATATTGACATGGAAAATAATTTCAAAATATAAATATTGGAACACTTTCAATAATACGTTTTCTAGCATGACAGTCACCTTTAATTTCTATATATTATCCATGAATTTATATAATTTATGTAATTATGTGGATAAAATGCTTAGAACTGTACCGAAACTGAAATATTGCAAAATGCCAAAGACGTTTTTTCTTTAGTCAGCAGCAACAGCTGAAACTTTACATTTCAACATGGTAACTGGGGGCCATAATTGAATAAAATCTTAGTTACATACAGACATACCTCAAGCCTACAGCAAAGACATCGCCTTCATTTAACAATAGTAATGGCAACTGGTAGCCTATGTATTACATTCTATATATTCATGTAGGTCTAGTCCTATACATAATTGTATATCAGAATCTGATTTTCCAAAGCAAAACACTTCAAACCCAGATAACAACACCAAAAAACAGCACCTAACAGTATGTTATTTTCATTTTCCACTAAGTACACTTATAAACAAAACTTTTAGAGTCATTAAATTGAAGAAATTAACAGAGGTAAATTGATATTATATCATTGTTGCCGAAAAGAGCATAATTTTAGGCATTTGATGTCCTACTTTGAAAAACTGTCTGAAAATTTGCTCTTTATGCTAAGATGGCAACTGGTTGCCATATCTGTTACTATCATTTATATGAGAACAGTAACGAAATATGTAATATCCAAATTTAGTCCAAATGTGTTAAAAATAAGTAGAGATTTAATAACAAATAAATATCGAAATTTGGCAGCAATTCGTACCAGTATTTCAACCAATAACTATTTTCAATAAGGCATGTAGCATCCATTTCCGAATTTTATTTATACAAGGTTGATATAAAAAAGAAAAGAAGACATGATAATGTGAAGAAATGAGAAGTAAAGTAAATTTGGCTCACAAAATAATCTGAAAAGGTGCATTTTAAAGACCGTATAAAACAAACGTAGAAAAATGTGATTTTTAAGATGGCATCCAGCAGCCATCTCTAATTTAGTACTTTTCTGATATCCAAATGCTATATTTATCATCCGATTTGAATTCAGCATACCCCAAAACCCCAAAATAGACATTTCTTGCACCTTTGTTGGACAATTTGACAAAAAGTTTATTTTTCCAGCTGCGTTTGGCGGCCATCTTGGATTTGTGCGAATTGTGGGAGTTGCCCAAGGTTGCCATTCTGGCAACCAAGCTAGATCTGCTCTAGAACACCTATACAATGCAAAGAAAAAATAAAACTTCATTGTACTCGACATTGCAAGGTTCCAAAAATTTCAAATGGACTAGAAATGGAAAAACGTGGTTTGAATGACTGTAATTTCCTATACGTGCACTCCAAATGTAAGGAAGATAACTAAGGTAAAGAGAATCTGTAGATACAAAAAGGCAAGTTAAATACAAAATTAGTTTCAACAGATAAAATGAGATTCTAGTAAAAGGTACAATTTTGCCACCCGAACCGTCACCCTATACCCATGACTTAGATTACCACTCTTAAATAGAAGTGACGTTTGTATTTGTTCACTGCTGTAAAACCAACTAACTCTTGACTTGTACCGTTTATGTACATACTATATTTCACTCCCAATTCAGGATGGTAGGCTTATATCTGTAATCAATTGATGTTGTAAACAAGTGATTGAAACCATCTCTGAATATGCGATTTTTAAAGTAATTTCATTTGCACTCTTTTCCGAGAAAAAAAAAGTAATGGGAAACGTTGAACAAATGTTAAGGCAACATCTTGCATTACGAAGACTGTATTGCAAGAATCAATATCTCCATTTTTTTGGGGAATTTTATCGTTTTTTGGCTGATCAAGTCATCGTAGAGACAATAAAATACCAAATTTATTAGCTCTTAAAGTTTTCAAAGTTGGATTGATCTCGGCTAAATTGCTCTCCAAAGCTCTTCCATTTTCCCAATTGAAAAGATGTGATTTTTTTCCTGTGAGTTACTGGGAAACAAACGAATATGACAGAAATATGAGTGGATGAAATCTTTGTTTCATTTTCTTTCGTCAATGATTTACAAGCTCCTCCTTGCGGTGCTCGAATTTTAACAAAATACATTTATTCTGAACGCCCGTTTACTCTTTGTCTAGATAAAATAAGAAAACTTGGCTAGTTTGACAGTCAATCTAAAAGAAGATTAGCCTGTAGTACCACTGGTGGTGAACTCGGCCAAAGCGAGGGACGTTTTTCGCTTTACCGATATGTATTGACAAACCGTCTGTGTTGTTATAAAATCTCGTAACTACTGCTTTATCGAAGCCGTTGTTACGAGATTTTATAACAACATCGACGGTTTGTCAATACAAAAAGTTAAACCCGGACTGTTTTAAGAACAAGTTTATTGTCGTTAGGGAAAAAATCTATAAACTCAAATTTAAACGCAAAATATCTATACCTTGTTGTTGCAAAAAACGTCCCTCGCTTTGGCCGAGTTCACCACCAGTCAAAAAGATTAGCCTGTAGTACATTGCAGTGAGATCTTATACCGCACTATCCGCTTGTATTAACCCATTCTAAAAACTGGTTTTGACGTCCATAAAAGAATCCTTCGCAGAATGTGCTTAAAATATTGAAACGGAAGAATGTGACGATAAACAGCACTTTTCTTCTCTTGTCTCAGTATTTCCTAGGTTTTAATGTATACCGTTTCCGTTTTCATGAAGGCAAGTTTATTAATCTAATTCTCTGTAACGGGTTTCCAATTTAAATTGTGCTGTTTGTAAAAGGGTTAATTCAGCATAACAAGGGTTATGTTTGACAAATTTCACATCTTGTTTATCGATTAGATAGAAACATTTCCATTTGAATTGTCTAGACCTGATTCTAAAATTCTTGGAACTACAAGACGTTCGTGATCTGAATATTTGTACATGAAGATTTGTCTTTTCGAAAGCAACATTCCAAACCTTTCATTTAAACAAGCTCAGTGTTCAAAGTTATAGAAATTTTGACTTTGAAAGAAGAATGGCACAAAACATTGAAAGTTGTTATTTGAAAAGGCACAGCAGCAGAAGTAGCAGAAACAACAAAGCCCAAAGGATAAATAAAAAAAATAGTTCGTTTATTTTCTGAAGACATTCAATGTTTAAAGTATTTTATATCAATAGTATTGCTTCAGACAGAAACTCTGGCATTCGTTTTATTTCTTTCAATATTTCCTGACACTGTGGTGTCGTTAAAATCAGTTCATCTTTAGGAAAGGGTCAATTCTACTAACACAAAATAGCAACACAACATCTCGTGTAAGGTTAACCCAAAATCAAAGGGAGACAAATTCAGATATACAATAATGTTAGGTTCCACATGATTGTGGTAGCGTGCCGAAACAAATCTGGCATCAATGCCTACGATAATAGATAGATATCGGTTTTATTACAAGAGGAGCACTAACTACCGAGCCTGTAGAACAAAAACAGATTTTAGAACCTGTTGAATATTTACTGTATTGGATTTTTCTTCTTGGAACTGATACTTAAAATTGCTGTTCTTTTGAGCGTAAAATTGTGTCTGGGAAAACAGGTTTTTGTATTTTAAAATGACTTTTAAGACAGATAGACACTATTGATATGATCATTGAACATAAAACATCTGGGAATTTCTTCAAAACTTATACCTCCTTTTTGTTCCAAGTATTCAACTATGCAATTATATGCTAATATAAGATTTTTTTCTTCACAAAATTTATGCATTCACGACGTGATATTGTATCCTTTGTCATTTTATTGAGAAACAATTTAGATTTTTTTTTGTAATCACGTGCACATTTCTCAACGTGATTTTTGATCCATCTTTTGCCATCCATTTCCAAAACAATATCTGGATTCAAAGTCCCATAAAATGGTGCGCGAACCTATTGAATCAACGCAGTAAGGTTTTCGCATATCATACCATATAACTGTTAGATAAATGTATTTTTAGTCTGCTTTTCTTCTTTTTAATAAGTATAACCTGGTTATCAACCATCGATATCACATATAAAAAAGACGATACGAAAGTACAATTGAGCTAAGATCTGGAAAAAGGTCCTATAAGGCTTTTGAGCCAAACATGGCTCAAGATCAGTCCGCGTATACACGCAGTCTGATCATGAACCATATTGGTCTCCAGAAGGTTCTTCATGACCTGTAGCAGCTGTATAACAGCAGCATGGATCCTGGTAAGACTGCTTTGAGGCAGAGACTGCTCTTTAAACATATCTGATTCAAATGCTATAAGGGAAGTTTTTCCCGATTCTGGCTCAATTATAAACCGTTTGTACGAATGCCCTGTCGAATCCCATCAGTCAGGTTTGACAGAGGTCAGAGTAATTGTTCATAAAGCCGGAAACATTTGCCGACCTTTCCCACAGTGTAGGAGCGGAAGTGTGTGAATTCTTGTCTTTGAGTGATTACTTGTGTGTCTGTACATCGAGGATATGCAACTTGGTAAACACCAGCGGTTGACATTGGTAAGAATTTATGTTTTTTTTTTCTGGATAAACACAATACCTTTGTCAGATCATTGTACCAATCTCTTTATTCATTATTCCCTGTAACATTTTTAGAGCAATCGGAGCCATTGGTTCTAGATTTAAATCATTTTAGGCCCGATTCACTTGGGCATGAACTACAACGGGTGGTTAAGCTGTTACGAGTCGCAGTTTTTACTCGAATAGATGCATACTGTAGGGTCTTTCTCAACAAAAGTTTCATTCACAGCTCGTGCATATGTGTGTGTTGAGACTGATATAATTATTTAGTTTTGAAACCGTCTAAAACTTCCAATTTTTGCCGTTTGAAAAAAACTTCTTTTGTACAATCAATTGTCAAGTCCTGTACAATAGCCTGACAAGAAATATTTACTTTTGTACAATGGCTTGAATTGCATATGTGACATATTGATTGTAATAATTGCGTCTTTACCTCTTTTTGCATTATATTCGACTGATTTTTTCATGATATTATGCTCGCCCGTAAAAGATACAGAAAAAATGTCGGGAAAATAAGAAATGTTTGCATGATGGAGAATCACGTGTCATAATTTAATAAAATCTTGAATAACTATCTTGATATTTGACCAAGTTGTATTTGGCTAGGGCAAAGAATGTGTAAAAACATCAGAAATAAACTTTGTATGTTAGATCTTTTAAAATCATCTGACAAAACATTATTGCCGACCAAATCAACTCGATCAACTAGATCGGCTTAATCCCTTGATCAAACCCGATTAAACTCGATCAAATGTATTTACACGACTTCTTCTTTATATCTTGTCGATTAATTCCCGAACATTTTTGCCGACCACGCTCGATCGGGATGTTCCGATCACTCTTGCCGACCAAGCTCGATCAGTACTCGATCGCTTGATCGATCTTGTTTTGATTGTCAGTCGATAGATCGATACAATATCACGTGCAACGTAGATCTTAAGACAATGGGGGGGGGGGGGGGTGGTATTTTTCTAATCGTCCATTGGCTTGTCGATGATTTTGATTGACAGCCGGCGTTTTGTCAATTATACCGAGTTTGCCAATTTATTTTGATCCATTGTCGGTGTTGTTGTAAAATCTCGTAACAACTGATTCAATCAAGCTGTAGTTACGATGTTTTTGATTTACACCGTCGTAATACTATACTAAAGTGTAATTGAAGTCTCAATCTTTGTCAATCTGTTAAAATCCGGCTTTAACCGATATTAACATTTGACCAATTAATAGTAATCACCCATGACCCTGGGAAATCAAAAACCGATTAGTTTTACTGTAACCAAACAGATCTCCTGTTATATACTAGAACAAAAAAGATACGCAACCTTAATTTTTCATAATATTTTCGACAAACTATGTTTTTAATGGCTATTGAGTACCTTTTTAATATTACTGCCTCCATACGCATGAATATAGTGTAATTTTCTTCAGATGTCGTAAATTCATCACGTGATACATAGCAAATTGTTGAAAACTGATTATCCCCTGTCGTGTTTTCTAAATGACTATTATCAAAATAATTTTTCTTCAAACACAAGCTGAAACATAGACCAAGAAGAGGCCAAAGCTTTCACACACTTCTCACTACACTACGCATAGCGGGGCTATGCCAACACTAGCGCCAAGCTGCAGTGCGGATGTTGTTAGGTGGAAAAAGTCAAAATGTTGTCGCAACAAATCGACACATTTTCGATTGTATACGCTGTTGGCTCTCAATGGGAATACAATCGATCAAACACGGAGCGGACGTGCAAGAGATATGACGTCACGACAGGACCGTATTGTCAGGTAAACCCCACCTATGGGATAGGTTTAAAACTGCAACGGAGGCCGCAAATATATCGCATGGACTGCACAACATTCGAATATCGGACCAAACTGAACGAAACAGATTGTGTTTTTCGACCTACATTCACTTTTTTTGTAAAATTGTGTTGATGCCCAGTGTAAACTGGGTGTTTTCTTATGGAATTTACTACAAACAAGATTTTGTGAACTCTACAAGGTGAAATGTTATTGCTTTAAATGTATTACATTTTGTTTAAATCTAATTTTATGTCTTTGCGTAATCTTCTTGAAGGCATTGAAAAGGAAGTTGCGTTTCTTTTTTTGTCTAGTATATATAATTTTACAAATCACAATTGTAAATGCCCGATTTTGCACTGTTCAAAGTGTGATTTCATCAAGGCATACCCAATGGCTTTAGGCCACGGCCAAGGCGCAGTTGGTAGCGCATCTGCCTTTCATACGAGAGGTCCTGGGTTCGATACCCGGCCGCGGCTAATACCCTTTCTGACAAAAATGTCACCCATCAATGGTTTGATATCGTGAACCTATGTGGGGGAGCAGCTGGAGGCTCGATTAGGGTGTTGTGGTAGTACTGATGAGAGAAATACCAGGAATCTGTGGTTAGGTGCTCCAGCCGCCTCGATATGACCTTAGTAGTTGAAAACGGCGCGAAACCCTAATGAACCTAACGGCTTGATTCTAGCCGAAGTCACGAGTTTTCAAAAAGGCACCGACGGTTTATCAAAACATAACGTTTAACAAACCAAGTCTACACGTTTAGCACAAAATTCCTTGCTATTATACATGTATAAACTCATTCATCACACTAAATTTAATTTTGAAATATAGGTGAAGGAAGAAACCTATCCAGTGTAACATTGGATAACAAATTAAAGAAGATAAACCGAACGTTCGTGTTTGTGTTGATATTTAAATCCGTGTGAAACATAGACAAGCGACATTACAAATTGCCTGTAAGTGATTGTATAATAAATTCATAAGGGAATTGTCATTATCCAATTGATTGTACATAAAAACTGTCAAACTGCGGACACCTAAATCGGAAATTTTATTGGAATGGATATCATTTCGTCTGAATCATGTTCTTAGTGACAAAATACTTGCATAAAGGCATTTAATTTTTGGAAGAAACAATACGATGAACGATAAAAAAGCGATAAAAATGGTAATTTTATGTGGTGAAAATCATGCGCCAATTTTCCCATCCAAATGTTCAAGGCATTTTTTATGGTTTAAACAGCTCAGACCGGGCGCATAATTGGACGATGCCTTCCATGTTTATTCAAGATTACGACATTACAACAAAATATAAGATATATGTCGAAATAATTATCAATAATAAACTTTTTCTTACCTATGTCAACCGCTGATGTTTACCAAGTTGCATTTCCTCGATGTACAAACACACAAGTTATCACTCAAAGACAAGCATTCACACACTTCCGCTCCTACACTGTGTTTCCTTGTTCCTCGCTGGGGTTGCGTGTCTTGGCAAAACGATTTATATAGAGTACAAATGTTGTCCCACGTAACCAGATTATAGACCTGCCCACATTTAACCCTTTTGCAAACGACAAAATTGTATGCTGGTCCAAATTGAAAGCTGCTACAGACGACAAAATTGATGTTTGTTAAGATATGATTTGTTTATAGTACAGCCGAGAAAATATTGAGACAAAAGTAGAAACTGCTGGTTATCAGCAGTTTCTTCTTTTGCCTTAATGTTTTCACAAGTCTATATTACCAGGGACGTCAAAACCAGGTCTTGTTTGGGCAAGAGTTAAGAGAAATCTGTGGAGGAAGATAAAGCGCTAGAATCAACTGTAAATCCGTGCTATCATAACGACTTCACTAACTGAAACATGTCCAAGCTTTCTTTTGGGGAAAGATTAATCTGTGATATTTGGTGAGAAAAAAAGAGTTTTTCATTAGTTTGAACCCAATAGAAACAATTCCCTGTCAAATACCACCAGTCAATACAGAGAGATGCAGAAGTAGTTGTTCATCGAGCCGGTTACCAATTTCTCAACAAATCATGAAGTCGTTTGTCTTTAAGTACATGTCCAAGTTATTTATGCGTTACATGGACGTGAAACGATGTGAATGAATCAATTCTTTTCAACTCGTTAAATCAAGACAAAAAAAAAAAAAAAAAAAAAAAAAAAAAAAATTCATAGTAAGCCGATGTAAACTTTCGCCTGTCAAATATCATCAGTCAATGTCATTCAAGATTGGCAGAGGTCAGGATAATCGTTAATAAATACGGAAATAATTTCTCTATAGGTCACGAATTTGTCAAAGTCATTGTGTACAGGAAGTCTGGATTTTTCCACTTTTTCTTTAATGTTTTCTGACTTTCTCTCACAGGACCGTCAAAATCAGATACTCTTAACCCATTAGCAAACGACAAAATTTTAGACTGGTCCAAATTCAAAGATGATACAGACGACAATTTCAAGTGAAAGAAATATTATAATTTTTGGTCTTTTTACATATAGTCCGTGGGCCAGGAGGGGTCTGCACGCACCCCCTAAGGGCAGTCTGGGAGTGGTATAGAAATGTTCATTGGAACCCCTTGAGTAAGAATCAAGATGTTAACAGTCGATATCCTGGGATGCACTCGCCATTTCCGGTGGTTTTCAAGATGGCCGCCATGAAAAAAGACAATTTGACTTGGTATCAAACATCAGCAGCCTAACATTTGTTTTGCGTTGTAAGATCATATTTTAAGGATAATTGAGTCTGGAAAAGGTCAGAGATGTGTTCTCATGTTAAAAAGTGGCTCATTAGCAATCTCGTATGCTAGAATTTTTTCAAAATGGCCGCCAAAATCGCAAAAAATCAATAAAAACGTCAAACAATTCTCGTTTTTGGACATATTTTGGTATAAATTCTGTGGATTTTATGTTTTAAGACTTAGATAAATATTTCATGAAGTAAATGGGAGCATTACAGAAAAGATTTTTGAAATCATTACCGTAAAAATGGCAATAAAACACAATTAAGCACAAATCATTAAGTATATAATAGCGATATTATTATTATTAGTTCTTTGGTGAAAAACAACTCTTATTTATAGCATTATTTTGATAAAGCTATGCTTTCCGAGTAAATTGTTAAATTTGCATTGATAACAATTCGCTTTTTGATTACATTGACAATAAATATGCTTTCAAAATGGCCGCCAAAATCTAAAAAAAAAATATATATAAAAATATATAAAAAATCTTCGTTTTTGGACATGTTCTGGTCTAAACGTTGTTAATATTATGTTTAAAGACTTTGGTAAACAGTTCATAAGATAAATGGTTGCATTGCGAAAAACACATTTTAAACCATTACCGTATAAATGGCAATAAATTACAATTTGGCAGAAATCGTCATGTATTATTATTTTCATAAATATTGTTATTATATTTGGTCTTGGTGAAAAGCAGTTCTTTTAGATTGCATCTTTTGACAAAGCTTAGTCTTCAGAGTATTTTGTAAAATTGAAATTGATTATGATTCCGTTTTTGATTACATGCTATAAATCGGCTTCCAAAATGGCCAAAAAATGTAAAAAAAATCAATAAAAATGAAAGTTATTCTCGTTTTGGACATCTTCTGTTCTAAATAATGTAAACATTATCTTTTAAGACTTAAATAAGCAATTCATGAAGTAAATGGAATCATAACAGGTGACAAAAAAGAATAGAGATTTGAAAGGATTACCGTATTAATGGCAATAAAATACAATTAAGCACAACTGTTATATAATAGTATATAGTTTAGATATACATTGTCATTATGTTTTGTCCTTGCTGAAAAAACGGTTCTCATTGATAGCATTATTTTGACAAAACTAAGCTTTCAGAGAATTCTTTAAAATGAAATTGCTTATGAACCCACTTGATATACAAATATCATAAATATGTGATATTTTATTAGGCAATTCAAGACTACCTTTGCACCAATGTCACATCGTTTCAAATGATAAACTAAAACTATCGATATCCCTTTCTGGAGAGAAAATTACTCTCTTTAAATTCACATCCATTTCTATCAAAAAATATGTAATGTCCTCAATATTACGGAAAAGAGTTTTACCGTAATTATTCTTACGAACAAAAGTTGTATGTATGTATTTCCTTTGTTCACTCTTACACATACTATTCATCCAAAATTGTCACAGAGAATGAAAAAATATTTAAATTGATTTATTAGTATCAAAATGCTTTTTATTTGTTATATTTTATACTTAAAGAATTTTAAACAATTGGAGAATAGAAATGAAGATTAATGAAATAAGACCAGCCTTAAATTTATCGTTTCATTGATATCGACATACACTTGGTAATATCTGTCAAACATGTGATACAAACTTCGTATGTCTCAAATTGTGCCTTTTTTAAGTAATAGTTATGATGATTACAATGCACAATTCATCCCAATAAGTCACATACTCTATCATGATTTCCCAGTTTCACATTATTATGTATTCAAAGGCCATTTACATCTGTTTAAAACGAAACAAGATATGAGGAAACTATAAGATACTCCGTGTGGAGTGACGTAATAACATGAAAGTTATGTAACACCGTTTTCTATATTTTTCAGGATACTCGTTTTAACCGGATTAGTAGTTATAAGGAGATGTATTAGCATGCATTTCACCTAAAGTGCTTTTCCAAATGAAATGCACTGAAACTCCATAAAATAGTTTGATTATAACATACTATAGGCAGCTATGCTTTAAATCTTAGAATATGTATAAAGAATACAAAGTTTAAAATGTGTGCTTTCTTCGCACGTTTTACTTTAATTATATTAGGCTTCATTAATTACTTAATCCAACAAGTGTATAGATATTGTTGAAAACACTTAGAATATTAAGAACACAAGTATTCATGATAAAAATTTACAATGACACTTTTTGTTTTTATTGGAAGCCGATATCACTTTTGCGGAATTTGTTGCAAAAGATGAAAGAAGGAAATGGTCATTTAAGTTCTTCACATGTGGTTGTAAGCAGTATTTATGTTTGATGTCATTGTGATACTGCAATGATTCGCTTTATGTTAATTTCTAATGTTTTAAGTATATTTTGATTTACTTTATGTGCAATATAATTGGTACAATGGCATGAATTTCCACAACTTAGTCACATGTATTTGTATGAGATCTTTTGGTATCAATTGGTATGGGTATGTCCGGGGTGTAACTTCTTGCATTAATTCTACATTTGGAAATGGACATACCAGAGCTAAAGACCATGAAAGACCAATGATTACTTGAATTGACTGTGTGAGGTTTGATATCAGTGAGTGCCATCTGAATGCCATAGATCAACACAACAAACGAGCCTAGAATTTGGAACGAGACTATTTAGTCGCCTGATGCATACCCCTATTGTATAGGGACACTTGCTGCAATAATAAATAATCTCAGAAGCAACAAAAAAAAAAAAAACTTGACAAACTTGGCAAAAGTTTGAGTTACATGGCCACCGAAAATCTGATTATTTATATAGACTGCATGTGTGAGAAGGCGACTTCTATAAAGATATGAAAGTATAATATAGATATAAGGTTTCCACAAGTATTATGTACATACCGTTGGTTTTCGAAAAAAAATATGCAAGGATAAACATTAGCAAAATTAACAAACCACAGCCGCAACCACAAACAAAAACGAAGATAGAAACAGGAGGATCCATAGAAGTCTACGACGTACCACTCAACAAGTAAGAAACAAGTCAGCAAAGATGAAAAAAAATCCAGAGAGATTAAGAATAAATGCAGTTATATCTAAATGTGTAAGATAAAAACGCTTATTCAATAAACCTAGTATATAGTGAGCATTGTCCTTAACCTAAATATTTTTTGCATGTGCGACCTAATATAATTAAGATAAAACAGCTGAAGAAATTTGAAAATTTAAATTTGAATATGAGCTTCAGACAAAGTATTCTTTATCTGTATACTACGTCAAATTGCAAATTTGTCTTTTGAAAGTAGAAATGAAGCTATTGCATGATATGTCAGTGCTTTATACGAATCACTTCTGGTATTTTGCACTCAAGATACAGTTCATTTCAACTACTAATTCAGTTAAACCGATTATCTGAAAAAAAAACGACATTACAAACCCTTTATTTAATTACCCCACCCTACATGAAGTCTATAATGTTTCCCCATATTTCACTTAATTTGAAAATGGAATCATGATGGAATATGCGACGCATAAAGATGATTTTAACAGTGTCATTATCATGACCATGAAATTAGATGCCATGTTACCAAAGTATGCTTGATATTCGAGTTTTTCTCCATACAAAGACCTATATTGGATATATACTCAAAAGTGGGTTCATAAGCAATTTCATTTTAAAGAATTATCTGAAAGCTTAGCTTTGTCAAAATGGTGCTATATAAGAGCCGGTTTTTTTTTCAGCAAGAACAAAATATAATGACAATGTATATCAAAATTATATACTATGTCATACATTTTGTGCTTAGTCGTATTTTATTGCCATTGATATGGGAATAATTTCAAAGCTTTATTCTTTTTTTGTTATCTGTTATGATTCCATTTAATTCATGAACTGCTTATCTAAGTCTTAGAAGATAATATTTTTATTATTTAGACCAGGAGATGTCCAAAAACGAGAATTACTTTCATTTTTTTATATATATATTTTTGTGGCCATTTTGAAAGCCGATTTATAGCATATGTAATCAAAAACGGAATCATAATCAATTTCAATTTTACAAAATACTCTGAAGACTAAGCTTTGTCAAAAGATGCAATCTAAAAGAACTGCTTTTCACCAAGACCAAATATAATAACAATATTTATGAAAATAATAATACATGACGATTTCTGCCAAATTGTAATTTATTGCCATTTATACGGTAATGGTTTAAAATGTGTTTTTCGCAATGCAACCATTTATCTTATGAACTGTTTGCCAAAGTTTTTAAACATAATATTTACAACGTTTAGACCAGAACATGTCCAAAAACGAAGATTTTTTATATATTTATATATATTTTCATTTGCGATTTTAGCGGCCATTTTGAAAGCATATTTATTGTCAATGTAATCAAAAAGCGAATGGTTATCAATGTGAATTTAACAATTTACTCGGAAAGCATAGCTTTATCAAAATAATGCTATAAATAGGAGCTGTTTTTCACCAAAGAACTAATAATAATAATAATAATTTATATCGCTAGTATATACTTGATGATTTGTGCTTAATTGTGTTTTATTGCCATTTTACTGTAATGATTTTAAAAATCTTTTCCGTAATGCTCCCATTTACTTCATGAAATATTTATCTAAGTCTTAAAACATAAAATTCACAGTATTTATACCAAAATATGTCCAAAAACGAGAATTATTTGACGTTTTTATTGATTTTTTGCGATTTTGGCGGCCATTTTGAAAAAATTCTAGCATACGAGATGGCTAATGAGCCACTTTTTAACATGAGAACACATCTCTGACCTTTTCCAGACTCAATTATCCTTAAAATATGATCTTACAACGCAAAACAAATGTTAGGCTGCTGATGTTAGATACCAAGTCAAATTGTCTTTTTTCATGGCGGCCATCTTGAAAACCACCGGAAATGGCGAGTACATCCCAGGATATCGACTGTTAACATCTTGATTCTTACTCAGGGGGTTCCAATGAACATTTCTATACCACTCCCAGACTGCCCTTAGGGGTGCGTGCAGACCCCTCCTGGCCCACGGACTAATAGAAAACATTGTGGGAAATGAAGAAATTGCTTGTGACAAGCAATTTGTTCATTTTCCACGATGTTTTCCAAAGCCATTAGCTTGTGGGGAGTCAAAAGGAGTCACTGTGTGGTAATGGGTTAAGGTAGTAGCTTATTGTTCCAACATATTGTGAGATAAGAACAACTGCATCTTGTGTAAGGTTTACCTAAATCAATGGGAGACAAATTCAGATATACACGCAATGTTAGGTTCCATTTGATTGGTGTGAATGCCGAAAGAAATCTGGCCTCAGTGCCAATTCGCTGTCAAATACCACCAGCAAGGATCAACAGGGGTCAGGTTAATTATAAATAAATCAAGAAACATTTGTCGACCTTTCCTATGTCATCCCTTGTTTGTTCGCGTTATTGTGAAATTTACTATATTTTTAGAGCAAACTTAGTCACGTGCAACACGATTTTAGGTCTGTCCACTTTTAAGAGCTCTGCAGAGGAAACTATAATGCTAGTAGAAACAAGTGCATGTCGTATTGCGGTGCAATACAGGAGTCCCCCACCGGATAACAAACAGTCCTTTCTTATAATATATCTCCTACTTACTAGATCTATAAATGTATACAAAGTTAGAAGTTGCTAGCACTTAAGGTTTTTGGCAATATATCCCGAACAGAAATACAAGTGTTAGAACAATAAAGGGCAATAATTAAATTTGGTTATGGTTAAGGAGATACGTTTCGGATAAGAATGTAAGGGTAAAAACAACAAAGGGCAATAACTCAAAAAGTGAGCGTGGCAGAGAAACGGTTCTTCAACATGATACTTCTCCACAATGAGATCTATCAGCGTACAAAGTTTGAAGTTGCTAGCACGTATGGTTTAGGAGATATGTTCCGGACAAGAATGTAAGGGTAAAACAGCAAAGGGCAATAACTCTAAAAGTGGGCGTGGCAGAGTAACATTTCTTGAACATGACACGTTTCCTCAATGAGATCTATAAGTATATCAAGTTTGAGGTTGCTAGAACTTATAGTTTAAGAGATACGTTCCGGATAAGAATGTAAGGGTAAACACAACAAAGCGCAATAACTCAAGAAGTGGGCATGACAGAGTAATGGTTCTTAAGCATTACATTTTTCCTTAATGAGAACTATAAGCGTACAAAGTTTGAAGTTGCTAGCACTCATGGTTTAGGAGATATGTTTTGGACAAGATTTTAAGGGTAAAAACAACAAAGGGCAATACCTCAAAAAGTGGGCGTGGCAGTGTAACAGTTCTTAAACATGACACTTTTCCTCAATAAGATCTATAAGTGTACAAAGTTTGAAGTTGCTAGCACGTATGGGTTATGAGATGTGATCCGGACAAAAGCGTGACTGACTGTCAGACGGACGGACGGACAGACAGACGGATGGACAGACGGAATCGAACAAACCTAAAGTCCCCAAACCGGTAACCAGTGGGGACTAAAGATGTGTGTCATTATAATACCTTAACTAACAGACATGCCATGGCCAAGCTTAGAACAAAGAGGCTCGCTTTTATTTGAACCAAGTGGAAACAATCCCTGTCAAATACCATCAATTAATACTGAGAGATGGCAGAGTAACATTTCTTAAACATGACACTTCTCCTCAATGAGATCTATAAGTGTACCAAGTTTGAAGTTGCTAGCACTTATGGTTTAGGAGATATGTTCCAGACAAGAAATGAAGGGTACAAACTATAAAGGGCAATAACTAAAAAAAATGGGCGTGGCAGAGCAATAGTTCTTAAACATGACACTTCTCCTAAATGAGATCTATAAGTGTACCAAGTTTGAAGTTGCTGGCGTTTATGGTGTAGGAGATATGGCCCGGACAAGAATTTAAGGGTATAAACAACACAGGACAGTAACTAAAAAAAGTGGGGGTGGCAGAGTAACGGTTTTTGAACATGACACTTTTCCTCAATGAGATCTATAAGTGTATCAAGTTTGAAGTGGCTAGCACTTATGGTCTAGGAGATATGTTCCGGACAAGAATGTAACGGTAAAAACAACAAAGGGCAATAACTCAAAGAGTGGGCTTGGCAGAGTAACAGTTCTCAAACATGACACTTCTCCTCAATAAGATCTTTAAGTGTACAAAGTTTGAAGTTGCTAGCACGTATGGTTTAGGAGATGTGTTCCGGACAAGAATGTCTGGGCAAAAACAACAAAGGACAATAACTCCAAAAGTGGGCGTGGCAGAGTAACAGTTTTTAAACATGACACTTTTCCTCAATGAGATCTACAAGTGTATCAAGTTTGAAGTTGCTAAAACATATGGTTTAGAAGATATGGCCTGGACAAAAGCGTGACGGACGGACGGACAGACGGAATCGAGCAACCGGTAACCGGCGGGGACTAAAAAATGTGTGTCATTATAATACCTTAACTAACAGACATGCCATGACCAAGCTTTTTGGGGAGTAAAAAATAATTTGGGATATTTGATTAGGAGAACAAAGAGGCAGTTAATACTGAGAGATGGAAAAGTAATTGTTCATAGAACCGGTTACCAATTTCTCAACAAATCATGAAGTCGTTTATCTTTATTTACATGTCCATCTTATTTATGCATTATGCAAAACGATTTAAAGGAATCGAGCATATTCAACTTATTCAATCAAGAAAGCAATACAAAATAGTGATCATTGATAGCCGATGTAACCTTTCGCCTGTCAATTATCAGCAGCCGAAGTCAGTCGAAATAAATATAGGTCAGGATAATTGTTTATAAGATGGAGATTAATTCTCTACAGGTTACGAAGTTGTCCAAGTCATAGTTCACATAGGTGGAGACATGGTTATGTCATGAAATGACTCAAAAATTGTGTCATATTTACATACATATTATTCGAAAGCTAGTAGAAGAGCCCTTAAAGCACTTGAAACCACCACAATAATTTTAGATGAACCCGTGCATAAATCTGGTGAAATCGGGAACCGTGGTGCACTCTTCAAAATTGCTACATATCATGAAGAATCCATTACAAAACGGTATGTTTCTTGATGAGAAAGCATGTACACGCCGTGTGATCTGGATCCATGGTTTACTGAAATACCGTTGTGAACACTTATTTGAATTGAAGCAGTGCAACGCAGAGCTGCCAGATTTGTATCTGGGGATTACAACCCAAAAAGCAGCGTCACTGCTATGATCAACACACTTGGCTGGTCCAGTCTGAGGGAACGTCGACAGCAGGCAAAGGTCACAATGCTCTATAAGATCACCAATCAGCTCGTAGCCATTCCCAGTGAGCCCTACCTACATCCACAAGGAGCATCAACTAGAGGCCACAACATGCGATACATTGTGTCATTTTGTAACAGGGTAGTCCTGAAGGAATCCTTCTTTCCAACAACCGTCTCGATGTGGAACAGACTACCAGCAGAGGTTGTCACTGCTCCCACCTTGATCGCTTTCAAGGCTGGGCTCGCAGGTTGTATATAAGCACCAGACAAGATGTTTTTAACCTGTTTTTATCTTGGGACCCTCCCTCATGTATATATTTTCAACTGTGCGAAAATGCTCTTATAAGGGCCCAGCACTGTAACCGGAAGAAGAAGAAGAAGAATTGCCACGAATACAAAATCAAAGATCTGTTCTATGTGATATTGACCACACTAAACAAGTTCGTTAATATTATGATCGCGTGCAGACGACTTAAAACACCGTCGAGAACGATCTATTAAGACATAAGGGCCTGCCAATATTTACCAGATAGATGTAAAGTAGATCGGCTTATTAGAGAATATGATCAATCATTGAAATAGATTAGATGGTCATTTTTACTTTACACGAACAAACCAGTGAAGGCATCTGTCTCGTTCTATGGTATCATATGCAATTTAGAGCAAATGCATTCAATAATAATTAGTATAACTTTTTTTCTGACAAGGAGCTCAAGGCCTCTAGCTAAAAGTTAATAATGACATTCTTAATCTATAATTCCGTTAACAAATCATACTTTGATTGTATTCGTTTGAATCGTCTTCTCAAAACCATGTAAAATATTATGCATCGATTGCACTCAATATACGAGGGCACATTTAAACCTATTTGTAAGAATCATTTTATTTTTCGAAAAGATTCATCCCAACCAACTAGAAAAACGACAAAAATTCTTTGGTCGCTTGGGGTAGATTATAGGAAAAAGTTGAACGAGTTTTCAAATAAGTCACACATCTGGTAAAAATGTAAAGACAGGGTACATGCGACAAGCCTTTATAGAATGACGCAGAAATAAGAAATTTATTGCAAAACTTGCTGGAGATGGGATTACTTTGGCCATGATTGTTATACATCCCATAATGCACAATCCTCAATGTGAACGTTTCTTGGATGACGACTATACACAGTGGATAATTACGTGATACAACAACTTCAAAACATCTTCAATAATTTTATCAATACAAGGCCGATTTGATTTCGATTTGAAGCAGAATAGTAAGACAGACGTCACGCACTAGATGGGCGTGGTGGATGTTTGAAAAATCAGCTGATAGAATGTTATTGAAGATGAACGAACATTTTGTTGAACTTTTTTGTCAGATTTTCAAAAATACACCACGCCCTGCTTATTTCAGACATTTACCCACCTTCTCTGCTTCAAACCGAATTAAAAACAGATCCGTACTAACAACAATATATCCATTAAAGATTTTCTCGTGATAACCCCCGTGTTTGATGACGACTAAAGTCCTGGATATGCGACGTTTCTGGGGTGTAAGATGACTAGTTTTATTTGTAAAATTGGGGGGCTTTGTCTCAATTACAATGTATTACTACTATAATATATTCTAACAAGAGATATGTGTCTCTTTAGGGAAGAAACAAGACTTCTTTACCCTTTACTTTACCCTTTCCAAATCTAGACATGTTTTGACGACCAAATAGAAATGGCTTGGGAAAACATGGAGGCAAAAGAAAAAAATGTTGGTGACCAGTTTTTATCTTGGTGATTCTACACATTGTTCTACATAGATAATTTTTGTATCAACACCAATTTTGTAATCTGTAACAGCGTTTTAATTGGGCCACCCTACAATGTTGATGATTGGAAACGTTCTAACGTCGAAAGTTTGTGTTATGAAAATTAGGCATTAAAATGGAGGGAAAAACAGAAGTAAGTCGGTCTATGCCGCATGAAAATGTACAACAAATACACTGTATACACGGTCAATTATTAAAGACATTTCGTAAAAAATCCACGATCACTTTATCGTCGGTGCTATGACAAAATGGCGTAATAGAAATTTTACTCGAAAACCATTTTTTTCAGGAGAGCCAAAAACGTTTTTGCCGTTTTAAAAAATGTTAAAAAATATGCCGGCAAAATTGCGTAACTCAATATTACTCTCGTGTAAATTTGTCTACGTATAACGCATTTTTGTCAGCTAAATCGAGTTACGCAATTTTGTCACATGATAATTGAAAGGGTTCTAATAGGTGTAGAAAAACGCCGTTTTGACAGGATATGCGCTCCTACATACTTAGTAGAAAGCATTTATAAAAAAAAAATTGACAAAATTGCGTAACTAATTTGTTACGCCATTTTGTCATAGCACCGACGTTATTTAGCATGCGTGAACATTGGTTCAGGCAACAATTGTGTCCATAGATTTCTAGGGCAATGCCATAAGCCTTTCCCAAAACAATTCTTTGATTCATCGGTTATCAATCGTCTTATTGGCTTTACTGAGCACTATATAATATTTCTTCTTTTCATAAGCTTGACAAGTCCTTCAGAAACCAAACAAATGATAAATCGAACACTTGAAAAGCTTCGGGACTATTCAATAAAATCGCCTGACAGTTTCTCGTTACGGCGTTTTATAAGGAGCACATTTTTTGTAAATGAAAATATGTACAATTGTATTCATTTTGAGCTTCATTTTCTCATAAAGCTTATCCGACGGTTCGTCCTCTCAGCAACCATTATCATAAACATGTGTTGAACGGCTTGTAATTGACCTCTGTAGTTGAAACCATACTAGGGCACAGTACAAAATTTACAATATATTACTTCATTCAACATACTGAAGTATCGATGGCAAAAATGCATATGTGACAAGTCGATACGCAGAGCTACCCCCAAGCTGCTGGGCGAATTTTAACAGGAATTAGTAAAAGATGACCATTCTTTACTCACAAAGTGGAGATAACTAGAGCTACACTAGCATGACTAGAATTTCATACTTAGTTACAGGTCGACCATGTCATAAACCTTGTAGTCTGCAAGAACTTTCAGTTTTCTTTCTGATTTCAAATATTTTCATTCGTTTCTAAGATATTCAATAAAATTTGACATGTAAAATCTACACGCAAAAAATCCAAAGTCTTTAAATAGGCTTGGCTTTTGCAATAACAACAACAACAATAACAATAATAATAATAATAATAATAATAATAATAATAATAATAATAATAATAATAATAATAATAATAATAATAATAATAATGATAATAATAGTAATACTTATAATAATGATAACAATAAATAAATAAATAAATAAAAAATAAATAAATAAAAAATAAATAAATAAATAAATAATAATAATAATGACCTTATTTTAATAGGCAATACATTTGGCAATCTATTTTGGTACAGATAAGGTTGCGTATAGACGCAGTCTGATAATATATTCTTTCTGAACAATTATTGATACAATATATGCATGTAAAGACTATTAGCGAGATCCTAATCAAAACGCACTAGGAAACATACTAAATTTGTTTTATTGTTATTTAAAATGTCGTAAAAGGACCGACCTTAACAATGTTCTCGTCTATTTATACAAGATGGGGTCGATTTATAGACGCTGCGTCTAATATTAGTTTTCTCAGTCGCTGAATAGGTATTGAAATGTCTCATTTTTCATTGTGATATGACGCCGGTAAACTAATCAAAGAAATTGAAATATCGACGTAGTTTTCAAGTTCATTCCTCTATTTCTATATATCTTTACACTGATCTGAAACACGAAATTTTTATATCGACAAAATATCCAAATATTTGACTAAATAGAAGATAGAAATTAGTTTACATTTTGTTATTTGACCTAATGTTACTGCATACTATTACGTCAGGAAAATAATATGTTTACTGATCCATCATCTAATGCAAAATTTCACAAAAAATAAACAAATTAAAAATCATGAATAGATTTAACATGGTGTAAAACGTAGTTAAAAATTCCTAAGACATTTTGAACATGTAAATTACGCGAGTTTTCTTACACATGCCAATACTTCAAATGTTTGCAAATCGTCTTTACATAAACATGCTCTTCGGAGATTTCTTTTTTAAAGTGACATTTCACATTTATTTTTTCATACATTCTACTTTTATTTTTATCTGAAAGAGCATATTTTCTTCTGAATATTCCGAAAATTTCAATCAAAAATATCGAACCGTTTACGAGAAATATATATTTTTATGCTAAAAATTAAACAAATTGTTGTGTACGCCAGTTCAGATTTATATGGAATTTGTCATTCCTGCCTCAAATTTAAAGGCGTTTTTTCCCGCTTAAAAATAACTACTTCAAAGAACTGGTTTCATTTTTACGCAGTAGAAAACCCAGTCTATGCATCAAGACACACTTTTAAAATGAAATTGGAAAGTCATCTCCCTTTAAAGGAATATACTCAAGATTTGTACAAATGGAAAATTGTATAAATGTTTTAGTCAAATGTAACAGCGAAAAATAAAATACGACAAAATGATGTTAGAGAAAATGGGTATCTACATTTAAGATTCCAATGCTAAAATATTGTTTCAATTGGGACACCGTTTAGATTAAAGAAATAGGATTGGCGCTCGAGTTGCAACTGCACACGAAACACGTATACATACATAAAAGTAGCTCCGTAACATACGTTTTTTCTTAGATTCCTTTGGTGGTAATAATTTAGATAAGGGGAATACATCTTTATCTGGCGCAAATAACGTTAATAATTGTATCTTCCGTACATTGGGCTTGCTAATACACTAAAATATTCGCTCACTCCTTTGTTATAAAAGGGACGACTTTGTAATAACAAGTTACTATCACTTGTACGTTTTTGAAAGAAAACAAATTTGAACTTAAGAAGGACACACTCAACAAATACTCTGTTTTGAGAACAATACATGCAAATCGACTTTCACCATAAAATGAATATCGTTTTGACATAAAACAGGAGTGTGGTCTATACCACGCAATGCCTGGACAGTTTAATGACAAACGAAATATGTAATAAACAATTCAATAGTCCCAAGAGTGGATGTAGAATGAATGTAAAAGTCGATGAAGTTTATAAGTCATTATATGTGACCCGTCACGCTAAAAGGGACCTTATCCGAACTCTAAAAATCCAAATTTTGACAAACTTGTCAGACTCAGCACAGGTCAACCAGATACTGTATTCGAAAAATGAACATATAGTAAGATAGAGAAACAATTCCGGATTTAGAAATTTACATAAAAGTGAAAAGTGTCGGCCCTAGTCTGGCTGCGCGGACTGCGCAGACTGACTAGGGTCGATATTTTTCACACACCCGATAAGGTCCCTTTTAGCGCGACGGGTCACAAATCAATGGACCAAAAGGTACATTACATCCGAACTGTTGCATAACAAATAAGATAGCAGACCAATCACATGTATATATGTTTCAAATCTTAGTAAGTATATGATATCCATCTGGATCCATGTTAAGCTAAACAGCCGTTATTGATTTTTTCCGAATTAATTTCATATCTGTATGTCTTTAAGATTCAAAAAAGGTACATCAAAATCTAATACCATTAAGGCTTGATTCTCTGCTTTATTATACAACACAAGACCCCATTTTAATCGTTTTTGTTTAATATTAATTATATGGATGTAATTTTTGTCCAACTACGAATATCCTCTTGCGGGCTTGGCGTCCTTTGTGACTTTGACCTGATAAAAGACAACAGTAAAACGGGCCATGGACACAGGGTATATCGAACAGACATGCGCACCGTGATTTAACATGTATTCTTTCCAAGTCGCCCGCACATTCTCGTCAAAGGGAAGTAAAAAAGAAAAGCGACTAATCGACTTCAATTTACTATCATTAAGGAAAACTGATTTTGCTTTATCCATAATTGAGCAATCTTCTGTGATATTCTATTGTACATAATCGTGTCTTACTGATAATTTCCGGGTAATCAAATGTAACATGCGATGTATATGAGAACTTTAGTTGCTCCATGACGAATATTATCAGGCTAGATGACCAACAATGAATGATCTTTATAAATTATGATAAACACTTATAAAAAGCTAAGTTGTTTCTACAGTTAAACCTAGTTACCAGGAAGTGTTAGTACATGTATATGAAGAACACATATATACACATTTATACATATAAAGTTATAGAGAAAATTAATTTATGTAGTGAAGGGGAACAATTCAAATCAAAATCTCTTACAATTTGTCTACAAGAATTTAGCAACATCACAAATGTATAGTTTCTGCGATAATTTTAAACAGCGTTACATTAAAGTTGAATCATCATGTTTCGTTTCTTTTGTACAATTATGCAAATCTAATAAAACTCCTGTGTGACCATGTAGGTGGTAGCACAATCAGTAAAAACTATATTAAAAGTCATACAAACCTATTAATATCCTTTTCCTTTTAATGATACGAACATCAAGATATTCAAAAATTGTTCCTAGAATTTACTCGGTACATATTTTCAACTTGAAATATTCATCTACTCTGATATTTCATGATATCTAAACAATGAATCCAGCATATCAAAAGTCTCCCATGTAGATAAAGTTTCAGAACTATTTTGTTCAACTAATCTATATATATAAATATAAAACATTGAAATATGTACTCCAATAGATTTAATGCAAAATCAATCTCATCAAACTCCCGCACATTTCCTTACATTGATAACGATTCCCATTCATTTCACTAACAATATTTCTTTAGACGAAGACGCACTTCAAGTAGCACAAATGCTGATTGATTCTTGGTCTCTTTAATGAAGTACTTGTTTGCTTTAATGTGCTAAAATACAAAGTTATCGAGAAACTGTTCTGCAGGAGCAGTTTTCCACTCACATGTCCCGTGATCAAAGATCTTGTAAATCACAATTGAACTGTCATAATATCAGAAAATCTGCCTCTCAAGACGGGAGTCCTCAGGATGTGTTTTTATTTGACAGTCCTATAAGCCGCATAATAGGTTTATAGCACCAAATCAAAACACAATTTAGCTTTCGCAGTTAATTCGCACATTTGACGTGGTTGTTTTCCTAGTCTTTTTAGTCATATTGAACTCGTTTTATCATCTGTATGTTTATTCATTAGAATTGTGCAAGTTTAATTATTAGGGACATAAATAAGTATGCATGTTTAGCGTTAAAGCTTAGAGCTAGATTGAGATCTGCTGACTAAATATGCCTACTTAAATGGCGACAGAAAGACAGAAAAATATTAAAATTGTGTCGTCTGTAATTTTTACAAAACAAAAAATTCAGAAAAAAATCCCAATCATATGTGGTATTTTTCGCGTAAAGTTGAATTCAACTTTCTCAAAGACTTGATAGGAAAATCTAAGGTTAAGCTGGTGAAAAGGTTCAAAAGGTAAACATACTGTCCTACCACATTTTAGACAATCAGTTGTTAGCCAGAAAAGCAAAATCGAAAACATGGTTGAAAGTAGAATAAGGAATGATTTTCGCGGGCTCGTGTGCTAAAAATAGATTTCTGATGGGAAATCCCTCAACAACGTTTGCCGGGTACCAGTCTAATATTTTGTTTATCGGTCACGAATCGGACAATTTTTCGTAACAGTGTTAGCGAAAAATTATCATTTTCAAGCAAGATATTAGTCGATCATAGATAATGCAGGCGGGAACTAAAACTACGAAACATTGCGCATATTCAAAATGCAACATTGATTCCAGATACGGAGACAGACCAGAAATGACAAACGTTTTTTCTTGACATTCCTCAGCAGCTTAATCAGAAAAAACATTGAAAAGTCTAAAAGTAAAGTAGCTATGATCATGAAACTTCGCCACTCTCTTGCACACGGTTCATTCTTTACATTCACTTCTGTGGTTGCCTCAGAGAGTATTGCGTCATCATCTGCTAGATTACGTCACTTTCTATCACATCAAAATGGCAATAAAAATAATTTTTCTTTTCCGAAGTCCAAAATATATCATACTTCACGTTGCTTAAAATTTAATATCATTTTCCAACGATAATAATTTGATTTTTTTTAAATTGATGTCATTCATTCAAATTTTCTGTACGTTTCATTCTGATAGGGAACGATTTTATCCAGCTAACCGTGGCGTATTTCGGACAAACAATTGTATTTCGTAAGTGTTGTTATAAAATCTCGCAACTACGACTTGATTCAAGCCATAGATTCGATATTATATAACAACACCGACGATTTATCAAAACAAAACAATAAACATAGTCTATTTTTAGCACAAAATCCTTGCCATTGGTAAGGAGGCTTGAGAAAATAGTTCCATTTTATATGGGTAAATTCATCAGTTATAATAACTTTCAAATGTACCCAGAGTAATCAATTCTTTGTGCACTTTATTATGTTACACATACACGGGTGGTAAACAGAGAAACTAGCTCCAAAAAGAGGTAGTTGCATAGAGCGAAAATTTGTAGGTCACGAAAACATTTTCTGAAATTATTTCTTTTAAAGCGGGTTTTTGAGAAATCCGGCGATGCTGTAATATGAAGAAATGGTCGAAGTTTGTTGTGCACTGGAGTATAGGGTATTAGTAGCAGGGTTTTAATACAATCGTTAAAAACATTTCAAAATCGAAAGTAAAAATGTTTTACTTTCGATTTTGAAATGTTTTTCAACGATTGTATTCAAACTCTGCTTAATAACACCGAATATTCTCGTGCACAACAAACTTCGACCATTTCTTCATATTACAGCATCGCCGGATTTTTCAAAATTTCGTTGTAAAAGAAATAATTGTAGAAAAATGTGTTCGTGACCTACCTTTGTCTATAGATTTTCGCTCTATGCAACTACCTCGTTAGAGGCCGGATGTCACGAGGAAACAAAATACCGTTGACTCTTTTTGGAGCTAGTTTCTCTGTTTACCACCCGTGACATAAAACAGTTAAACAGTAATAATACACGTTTTCCTCGGTTTGACAAGATTCTTGTCATTCAGCCGCACAGCCCGTTGCAGAGATGTATGGTGAGTGTAACGAACGACAACTCTGCTTGTAGATTGGAAACTTCGCGGGTAGATAGATCCCACCAAGGAGGAGTGCAACGTACAATGAGCATAACTCTACCTTGCGTATTTTATGAGTTATTGCCCTCTGTTGTAGGCCTATTGAAAGCCTATGGGGGTATCAAATCACATTCAGCGACAAATTCTAGTTTTTTCCCAGATAAATCCTTTCCTAAACAAAACCGGTTTTGACGTCCCCAACAGAAAAGTATTGGGAAAACATTGAGACATAAGAAGAAAATGATGATCGACCAAATTGAAAAGACCTGCACAGCAAACAAAATGAGTGTGAATAACTTCTTTGGATATTGATGATCATTCTACTTTTGCCTTGATATTTTCTCTGACATAAAACACTAAAAGTATTCACACCCGTTTTGTCATCTGCAGACTTTTTTCAGTTTGGCCCAACATGACATTTGACGTTTTGGAAAGGGTAAGCGAGTACGCACGAGCGGCACGACGAATCTAAGCTAGGCAAGACCGTATGTGTAAACATTACTTGTCAACTAGTTATTTCATAGTTACCTATCTTAAAAAGTACACGACAGTGCAGCAACCTTCTCAACTCTTAATTAGAATGTTTCTCAACAAATGATTACGGTAATCCAGCTCTTAGAACGTCATCTTCAGCAAGCTGATCGTGGAAAAACTTCGCGAGATTCACAGCCATATTTGTACGATAGAGGATTCCCAATCTATTTTTAGACCAGTGAGGCGTGACGATGACGTATTTGTTTAAACGAAAAACCGAATCTTATTTAACATAATTTGTCACAAAAAGGCTTCGAGAGGAGCAATCAATAAAAACAAAAATACGCCGTTCATATTTTTCGATATGGGACTTTCGATAGAAATCACGATTAAAGAGTTAGAGTTTATGAAAATGGTCGACACAAAAGACTCCACAAATTTAATACGGGAGACGTTCAATTAAAAGTGGTACTACTGGTCCACAATACCTTATGCTTTAATGGAACAAGTTGAGCCCGCGGTTACTTAACTGGAAATTTGTCATCTTTATTTGGTCAAAAAGTGATATAAATTCGTTAGCCTTTCAACAGTTATTGCAATTTCAAGTTGGTTCAGTCAATTTCACTGTATGCAAAATTAACTAGAACTGTCACGGGATGTGAATTGATACCCCCGCACAAGTTTTCGATATAAGAAAGGGCAATAAGTGTACCAAGTTTAAAGTTGCTAGCACTTATGGTTTAGAAGATATGGTCCAGACAAAAATGCAAGGCCTGAAGGGTACAAACAACAAAGGGCAATAACTGTACAAGGTTGGCATGGCAGAGTAACAATTTTGTACATGACACTTCTGCACAATGAAAAGTATAAGTGTACCAAGTTTGAAGTTGCCAGCACTTATGTTTAGAAGATATGGTCCGGATAAAAATGAAAGGGTAAAAACTACAAAGGGCAATCACTCAAATTATAGGCATGACAGGGTAACAGTTATTGTACATGGCACTTCTGCACAGTGAGATGTATAAGTGTACTAAGTTTGAAGTTGCTAGAAGTTATTGTTATGAAGATATGGTCTGAACAACAATGTAAGGGTACAAACAACAAAGGGCAATAACTCAAATAGTAGGTATAACATAGTAATGGCTATTGTACATGACACTTCCACACAAGAAGAACTATAAGTGTACCAAGTTTGAAGTTGCTAGCACTTATAGTTTAGAAGATATGCAAGAGTACAAACAACAAAGGGCAATAACTCAAAAAGTGGACGTGGCAGAGTAATGATTATAGTACACCACAATTTCCCACATTGAGATCTATAAGTGTACCAAGTTTGAAGATGCTAGCACTTATGGTTTAGAAAATATGTTCCTCACAAAAATGCAAGGGTACAAAAAATAAAGAGCAATAACTCAAAACGAAGGCGTAGTAATGGCTATTGTACATGGGACTTTCCCACAATGAGATGTATAAGTGTACCAAGTTTGAAGTTGCTAGCACTTATGGTTTAGAAGATATGGTGCGGAGAAAAATGCAAGAGTTGGCGTGGCAGAGTAACAATTTTTGTACATGAGACTTCTCCACAATAAGATCTATAAGCGTGCCAAGTTTGAAGTTGGTAGCATATATGGTTTAGAAGATATGCTCTTGAGAAGTATTTTGTGTACGGACAGACAGACATACATACAGTCAGACATGTTGATTCCAGTATACCCCCTAAAACATTCGTTTTGCTGGGTATAAGAAATAAAACATTCGTTTTGCGGGGGTATAAGAAAACATTCGTTTTGCGGGGGTATAAAAACTCGCTGGAGTTAGATGTAAGCGTGTACACTACAAGACGCAGATGCTTTAAAATGTCTGCATAACAGGTATTCAATGAATTGTGTTAGATACATTGGCATTCTAATGTTGAACGTACGTCAGTTTTTAGGAAGTATATACAACATTAAATTGGATAAAACCGACAAGAATGATGCCTCCTCCCATGCAATTCCCGTAGAGGTAGTAACAAAGCAAATGTTGCTGCAGACTCCGACATAACCAAACAAGACGCAAGGTTTACTATGTAATAAATATCGTATAACGTAAGTTTGTCATCGGGGACATGTTATACGATTTTGACGTAACGTTGAAAGACATGTTTGTGCCCGTTGGCCCCACCTGTTGGCGAAGGATCAGAAATCCACTGGAGTAAACGTAGCTAAACAACTTCTAAAATAATGCGAAAATGCGACAATTATGGATTTTCTGAGCTTTATAAATATGATTAATCATGGATCTACTATTTTGAGCACTATTGGCGTGGTTGCGAAAAGATCAGCCAAGGTCCATCATTGCCAATAGCACTAAAAGCAAAAGTTGTGTACGCGGTATTTTTCAAATGTGGTGAGCATATTGCTCAAATTGCTGTTCCAAACAAAATTATTATCACTGGTTATTTTTAAAAGAATTGTATGTCGGTAAAAGTTCAGAAATATCACGGAATATGCAGGTCTTGGACCGGCTAAAGAGGCATGTACCTTATCCATGGCAACAAAGCTGTCCACGGGTGTCCTCTTGTCCAAGACTTCCAGAAAGAGAAATATGCTACACAGCGTCTTCAGCCATCCTTATAGCCCGGCTTAAGCCCACATGCCTCTTTTGTCTTCCCTAAGCTGAAAAAATCCCTCTCTGGTCGTCGGTATAGGTTCTGATGTTCCTAAGGCAGTGCCATTTAGCAGTGTCTGCTCAAAATCGTGAGATTGTCAAAGAGGAATACTTCGAAGGATTATAGGAATTTGAAATCAAATTGCAACATAAAAACTGCTTATAGTAGAACTCTTGTTCCACAATCAATTGAACGCTCCTCATATATCGTGTAATAAAAGGGATGTAACTTTGCACAAAACATAAAAATTTATTTCTGTATATCTGAGTCAATAGCATTTTTGTCTGCAAGATGTTGCCAATCCGTATTAACCCTTTTCCAAACGGCAAAATTTTAGCGTTATTCTTTTCCAAAACAAGAGGGCCGTTGTCCCTAGGTCGCTCACCTGAGATGGGGTTTTATAACAGATCAGATTTCTTACAGTTAATTCAATAAAGGGTCAAAGATCATATGAACGCCGCTATGCGATTTTAAACCATAGAAAACCAAGAAAACTACCTAAGTGCAATATCATATATAACTCAAATATGAAGTTTCATCCAATTCGGCTATTTGGTTATGGAGAAATTGCTTTGGACAGATGGAATTAAAATAAAACATACAGACTGACAAACAAACAGAAATTTACAAATTGACCTAGATCTATGACCTTGAACCTACCTAAATATATATTTCAAATAGAACATCTACTCATGATAAAGAACACATTTACCCATACATTTTTTAAATCCATGCATAAATGTAGATGCTATGCGCCTGATAAGCAGATTTTTACTAGAAGTCCCCTTATCTGTGACAAGGTTTTATATTGAAAAGCAAAAAAAAAAAGGACCTCTTAGCAATATCATAAGCAATGCAAATATTAAGTTTTGTCAAATTTGGCTCTGCGGTTATTGAGAAATTGCTTCTGACAGATTTTGTGTAATTTCTCTTTTTCTGTTGCCATGGCAACCAGAGTTTTTTTTTATAAATTGCAATTCTGTTAGCAATTTTTGAAATGTGACCTCCTAAGGAATATTTCTGCCTAGTTTGGTGGAATTTAGCCTTAAAGTTTAGGAGGAGATATCATTCAACGATGTCATTGAGATTTTGTGGAAAATCTCCTTTTCTGTTACCATGGCCACCAGAGCTTTTAAAAGATTTCAATTCTTTTAGCAAATTTTAAAAGGAACCTCCTCAGAAATATTTCTGCCAAGTTTGGTTGAAATTGGCCAAGTAGATTAGGAGGAGATGTTGTTCAAAGAAATTATTGAGAATTAGTCAAATTTCTCCTTTTCTGGTGCCATGGCAACCAGAATTTTTCATGGATTTCAATTCTTTTAGCAATTCTTAAAGAGGACCCCCTAAGGAATATTTTTGCCAAGTTTAGTTGAAATTGGCCTGGTAGTTTAGGAGGAGATGTCGTTCAAAGATAGTATTGAGATTCAGTCAAATTTCTCCTTTTCTGTTGCCATGGCAACCAGAATTTTTCATGGATTTCAATTCTTTTCGCAATTCTGAAAGAGAGTCATCTAAGGAACATTCCTGTCAAGTTTGGTTGAAATTGGCTTGGTAGTTTCGGAGGAGATGTCGTTCAAAGATAGTATTGAGATTCAGTCAAATTTCTCCTTTTCTGTTGCCATGGCAACCAGAGTTTTTCATGGATTTCAATTCTTTTAGCAATTCTGAAAGGGGGTCACCTAAGAAACATTCCTGCCAAGTTTGGTTGAAATTGGCCATGTAGTTTAGGAGGAGATGTCATTTAAAGAAATTGTTGACGGACGACGCACGACGCACGACGGACGACGGACGACGCACGACGGACGGACGCCGGACAAAAGGTGATCACAATAGCTCACTTGAGCTTGTGCTCAGGTGAGCTAAAAAGCCATAAACGACAAAATGGTAGTTATTCAAGCTATGAATTGTGTAAAATATGACAAAGAAAACATTGAGACAAAAGGAGAAACTGCTGATTATCAGCAGTTTCTTCTTTGGTTTCAATGTTTTCCAAAGCCTTTTCTAATAGGGACGTCAAAATCAGGTCTTGTTTGGGAAAGGGTTAAAGTAAGGCTTCAAAATATAGACTTCAATAATTCCAGAATAATTTCCCAACTGTATAAATCAAACTTGACAGGGTGTAAAGACAAATTGGGAAATATATGAGAAATTTAAGCACGAGGTGATGGCAGCCTGAATTTTCTCGATGTAATTTGAATGTAGCTTGTCAAGAAGTCTAGCTAATTAGAAAAGAGGTAAAACATTAGGCCTATTTATGTTGAATGTATGAGCGGCTCAAACCAATTCTAGACAAATAAATAGTGCATAAGCAAATTTAATAATTTTTTATGCACGTATGAATTACCATTTACAGGAATTTTGAATATAACTGCATACACCTAGCTATAAAAACGCGCGCATGCAGAAAAAGATGACGCTATTTAGAAAACTGTTGTATGGATTGGATATTTTAGTAATTTTCAATAAATACACGCACTTTTGGTTCTTTAATCTACAAAACGTATGTGTAAGTTAAGTATATTGAGAAATAATTATGCAAACATGTAATCATAAGAATTTAATATATATGGTTTCAAATTACAAATAGTATACAAAAGTCTATAATTTCCTTTGTCTTTGGGTATTTTTACCATTACAATATGTATATATGTAAAGCTATCTTTTGTATACTGAACCGAAAAAAGAAAATTTCGTTTCAATGTAGATATCCGTTGTGCGAACGCGAACCTCAAATTTGTGCGTTGAGTGATATATTGGGCTTTTAAACATGACTTAGCTGAAGGTTTTGCAAACGGGAAAAAGCCAAAAAGCGAATTCTACAAACTACTGCATGTATGTGTGTACATCGATTGAATATGCGCGTTCTGAGGACTAATTTCTTCCTTCTTCCTCTTTTAAAACACCTCGCAACCAAAGCTGTTTGGGGGATTATTCTGTGATATTTGGTAAGAAAAAGAAGAGGTTTGCTTTTATTTGAACCCAGTGGAATTATTTCACCGTCAAATACCATCAGTCAATACTGACTGACACAGAAGTAATTATACATGCAGATAAACAAGTTCTCAATAAATCATAGAGTCGTTAATCTTTCTTTGTTTTATTTCATTTGAAAAAAAAAAAAAAAAAAATAGAATAAATGCATAGGAAACGAGTTTATTCAGCTTGTAAAATCAAGACTACAAAACAAAATCTTTTTCGTTGCAACCCGATGTAAACACTCCCTTGTCAAATATCATCAACCAATGCCAGTCAAGATTTGCAGAGGTTAGGCTAATTGTTCATAAAGACGCATATCATTTCTCTATAGGTCAATAACTTGACTAGGTCATTAACTAATTGTGTACAGGAGGTCTGGGATTTTCTTCTTTGTCTTCAATGATTTCTTGCCTTCTCATGGGACTGCAAAAAAGCTTCTTTAGAAAATAGTTAATTCTTCCAACATATAGTGAGATAAAAACAACTGCATCTCGCGTAAGGTTAACCTAAAATCAAAGGGAGACAACTTCAGATATACACAAATGTCAAGTTTCACATGATTGTTGAAACAAGAAGGAACTAATCAGGCCTCGATGCCTACGATAATAGATAGATATCGGATTTATTACAAGAGGAGCACGAACTACCGTTCTTGTATAACTAACAGTAGATTCAAGAACCTGTTGAAAATTTACGGTATCGGAATTTTCTTGGAACCGGTAGTTAAAATTGCTGTTCTTTTGAGCGTAAAATTACGTCTGGGAAAACTGTTTTTTCGTATCTTTTTTAAAAAAAGTCAATGCAGATAGACACCATTGATAGATATATGAACACAAAACTTTTTGGAATTTCTTGTTCAAAGCATGAACGTCCGATTTGTTTCCAAGTATTTAATTATGCAATTCTATATACGTATCTTCACAAAAAGGATACTATCACAACGTATTATTATAATCTTTCTCATTTACATCTTTTTTTTGAGAAATTATTTCGAAACATTAGTCAACAATGGATTTGCCTCAGTTTTGATCATTTATTTTTCAACCACTTCCAAAACAATGTCGGTGGGGAATAGCGTGACACAACAATTGCAGAAATTCTTACGAAGATATCTTAATATATTACAGACTTGAGAATGGTCGAAACTGGTCATAGATTAGATGGATATGGCACATTTGTTAGGAAAAAAGCTGATTGAATAGTAAATTGTTGACGCTGCAAACCATCGGGCGGTTGTCAATATCTTTGGAATCAGCTGATTTAAAAACACTTAACATTTAAAAACAAATTAGCAAAGGCATGCCATTTTCGAAACTTCTCTGCTCAAAACCTTTTTCTTTTCAAATCGGTCATATACTTAAAATATTTTTGAAATAATATCGAAAATGTATCACATGATACCCCCATCATGAAAACAATATCTGGCTTAGACTTTCTGTCTAGGAAAGGGATAGGAATACATGTACATCGAGACAACAAATGAAAGAAATTGTTAATTTATCATTACTATTTTACTGTTAGATACGTGGCGAGCATTCTTTAAATCCATTTTCTTCTTGTTAGTAAGACTTAACTGGTTATCTTATATCGATATTCCATGCGGATAAAAAAAATGAAAATACGAAATCACAATTAGAAAGCGTTTGTACCAACTCGCTGTAAAATACCATCACCAATGATTGACAGTGGTCAGCGTAATTATTCACAAACTAGAAACATTTGTCAACATTTTCCCTCTCTTTGTTGCGCGTTATTATTTAACTGTATATTGATAGTGTAAATCTAGTCATATACAACATGATTTCAAACTTGTTCCCATTTAAGAGCTCTGTTGAAGAAAAATTATAATGCAAGCAGAAACAAAATGTATGCCATGATAATGCTGTAACTGTCATGTCATGCCCAAACTTTCTCTGGATTAAAGATTAATCTGTGCTATTTGGTAAGAAAGATGAGGTTTGTATTTATTTGTTGAACCCAGTGGAAACAATTCCCTGTCAAACACCATCAGTCAATACTGAGAGATGCAGAAGTAATTGTTCAAACAGCCGGCAAACAATTTCTCAACAAATCATGAAGTCGTTTGTCTTTATTCCCTGGTCCGCGTATTTATGCCTCTATGGGAAACAATGGAAAGGAATCGAGTCTATTCCACCCATGGAATCAAGACAGAATGATCTGGATACATGGTTTTCTGTATTGCCACAATCATGTTTTTACACAAATTGGGATTGCTGCAAATACTAAATCCAAGATCTGTTCTATGTGATATTAACATCACTAAACAAGTTCGTTAATATTATGATCGCGTGCAGACGACTTAAATCAGGGTAACGAACGATCTATTTAGACATAACGGCCTGCCAATATTTACCAGATAGATGTAAAGTAGATTGGCTTGTTAGAGAATATGATCAATCATAGAAATGAATAGGGTGGTCATTATTTCTTTACACGAACGAAACACTGAAGACATCCCTCTCTTTGTATGTTATCCTTTGCATTTTAAAGCAAATACATACAATTATGATTATTATAACATTTTTCCTGACAATGAGCTCAAAACCTCTAGCTAAAAGTTAATAATTACATTCTTAATCTATCAGTCAGTTAACAAACCATTCGTCGATTGTATTCGTTTGAATAGTCTTCTCAAAAACATGTAAAAGTATTATGCATCGAGCGCACTCAATATACTAGCGTATGTTTAAACCTATTTGTAGAATCGTTCTACATTACGAAAAAATGTTTCACAACCGACTAGAAAAACGAATAAAAAACGTTAAGTTTTCGTTCGGTTGGGATCGATTCTTAGAAAAAGTTTTTTTTTCAAAAAAGTAATGCATCTAAGACAAAGCTTTGTAAGCAAGGATACATGCCACAAAGCTTTAGATATTGACGCAGAGATGAGAAAGTTATTGCAAAGTTTCTTGCTGGCGGTGGGATTAGTTTGGTCATGATTGCTATACATCCAATAATGCACACTTCTCACCGTGAACGTTTCTTGGAAGACGACAACACAGTGGATAATCACGTGATACAAAAATTTCAAAACATCTTCAATAATTTTATCAATACACGACCGATTTGATTTCGATTTGAAGCAGAATAGTTAGACAGACGTCACGCACTAGAAGGGCGTCGTGGATGTTTTCAAAATAAGCTGATAAAAAGTTATTGAAGATCAACAAAAATTGTGTTGAACGTTTTGGTCCAATTATTCAAAAGTACACCACGACCTGATTATTTCAGACATTTACCCACCTTTTCTGCTTCAAACCGAATTCAAAACGGACCCGTATGAACAAAATTATTGAAGATTTTCTGAAATGTTCGTATCACGTGATGATCAACCGTGTTGGATGACGACTATAGTCCTGGATATGCGACGTTTCTGGTGTGTTAGATGACTAGTTTTATTTGTAAAATTGGGGGTCTTTGTCTCAATTACTATGTATTACTACTATTATATATATTCTAACAAGAGATATGTGTCTGTTTAGAGAAGAAACAAGTCTTCCTTACCTTTTACTTTACCCTTTCCAAATCAAGACATGTTTTGACTACCAAATAGAAATGGCTTGGGAAAACACGGAGGCAAAAGAAGAACATATTGGTGACCAGCTTTTGTCTTGGTGATTATACACTTTGTTCGACATATATCATTTTTGTATCAACACCAATTTTGTCATCTGTAGCAGCGTTTAAATTGGACCACCCTACAATTTTGATGATTGGAAACGTGCTAACGTCGGAAGTTTACTTTATGATAATTAGGCATTAAAGTGGATGGAAAACTTGCTGTTTGGAGGCCAAAAGTAGGTCGATATATGCCGCATGAAGATGTGTGACAAATACACGGGTGGTAAACAGAGAAACTAGCTCCAAAAAGAGGTAGTTGCATAGAGCGAAAATTTGTAGGTCACGAACACATTTTCTAAAATTATTTCTTTTAAAACGAGTTTTTGAGAAATCCGGCGATGCTGTAATATGAAGAAATGATCGAAGTTTGTTGTGCTCGGGAGTATACGGTATTAGTAGCAGGGTTTTAATACAATCGTTGAAAAAACATTTCAAAATCGAAAGTAAAAAATGTTTTACTTTCGATTTTGAAATGTTTTTCAACGATTGTATTCAAACTCTGCTTAATAACACCGAATATTCTCGTGCACAACAAACTTCGACCATTTCTTCATATTACAGCATCGCCGGATTTTTCGAAAACTCGTTGTTAAAGAAATAATTGTAGAAAAATGGGTTCGTGACCTACCTTTGTTTACAGATTTTCGCTCTATGCAACTACCTCGGTAGAGGCCGGATGTCACGAGGAAACAAAATACCGTTGACTCTTTTTGGAGCTAGTTTCTCTGTTTACCACCCGTGAAATATACACGGTCAATTTTATTATACACAGTCAATTTAATTGAAGGCTTTTCATAAAAATACACGATCTCTTTATTTAGCATGCATGTACATTTGTTCATGTAACACTTGTGTCCATAAATTTCTTGGACAATGCCATAAGCCTTTTCCAACACAATCAGTTGATTCTTCGTTTATCAATCGTCTTATTGGCTTTACTGAGCACGATATAATATTTCTTCTTTTCATACGCTGGGGCAAGTCCTTCAGAAACCAAACAAATGATAAATCGAACACTTGAAAAGCTTCGGGACTATTCAATAGAACCGTCTGACAGTTTCTCGCTTCTGCGTTTAAAAAGGAGCACATGCATTATGAAACAAAATATGTACATATGTATTCATTTTGAGCTCCATTTTCTTATAAAGCTTATCCGATGATTCGTCCTCTGTGTAACATGTAAAGTCATCATGGACATGTATTGAACGGCTGTTATCGACCTCGACAATTTAAAATATACTCGGGTACAGAACAAACCTTACAATATGTTACTTATAAATGCAACATATTGAAGTACAGGTGGCAAAAATGCATTTGTGACAAGTCGATATCTAAAGCTACTCCCAAGATGCTAGGCGAATTTTAACAGGAATTAGTAAAAGATGACTACTCTTCGTTTACCAAGTGGAGATTACTCAAGCTACACTAGGAACGGTAGGATTTCATACTTTATTAGAAGTCGTCCATGTCATAAACATTGTAGTCTGCAAGAACTTTCAATATTTCTCTGATTTCAAATACTTACATTCGGTTCTAAGAGATTTCATAAAATTGATATGTAAAATTTACACGCATCAATCTACAGTCTATAAATGAGCTCGGCTTTTGTGAGCTACTTTTGGTGCAGATAAGGTTGCGTATAGACGCAGTTTCTGATCAATAATTGCTACAATATATGCCCGTAACAAGTATTAGCAAGATCATCATCAAAACGCAATAGGACACACACTAAATTTATTTTATGGTCATTTAAAATGTCATCAATTGGCCGACCTTAAGAATATTCTAGCCTATTTGTAAAATATTGGGTCTATTTCTAGGCGCTGCGTCTAATATTAGTTTTCTCAGTCGCTGAATAGGTATTGAAATGTCTCATTTTTCAATGTGATATGACGCCGGCAAACTAATCAAAGAAATTGAAATATTGACGTAGTCTTAAAGATCTCACCAAAATTTCTATAGATCTTTACACTGTTCTGAAAGACTAAAATTGCATATCGGCAACAAATCACGATATGAACCAAATAGAAGATAGAACTTAGTATACCTTTTTCCCATTTGACCCAGTGTTAGTGCCTACTTGCAGATTGCAGGACAACACTGCGTTTACTGCTCCATTGTATCACATTTGGATTAAATACCAAATTGAATGAAAAACAAACAAAATAAAACGCGTTTATAGATTTAACATGGCGTAAAATCACGGTGGGGATTGTGCATGATGGGATGGATAACGAATACGGACAAATTTGCGTCGTTTCAGGTAAGAAATTGTGCAATAATTTTCTTGTTTCTGCGTCAATTTTAAAGCGGTTTGTTGCATGTACCCTGCATTACTGAGCTCTTTCCTCGGATATATGACTTGTTTGTAGAATCTTTGTACTTTGTCCAAAAATTGATCCCAACCGATCAGAAAAACGACAAAAAATCCAGGTCATTTTTCTAGTCGGTTGGGATCGATTTTTGAGAAAAAGTACAAGGAGTTTCCCGATAAGTAATACATCTGGGAAAAGGGCTCAGTAAGACAGAGTACATGCAACAAATCACATGAAAATTGACGCAGAAATAAGACAATTATTGCACAAATTCTTACCTGAAGCGTGGTTAATTTGGCCGTAGTCGTTACCATTTCGCTTTCTGGTCGGTTGGGACAATATTTTGGAAAAAGTACCTCGAGTTATCTAATATGTCATACATCCGATGAAAGAGCTCGGTAAGGCGGGGCACATGCAACAAACCTTTTGAAAATTGACGCACATATAAGGAAATTATTGCAAAAAGTCTTACCTGAATCGAGATTATTTGTCCGTATTCGTTATCCATCCCATCATGCACAATCCCCACCGTGAAAATGTAATACAATTCCTAAGACATTTAGAACATGTAAATTGCGTTTTACGCCCATACACGTCAATATTTCAATTGTATGAAAATCGTTCTTACATGAACACGCTTTTTCAGAGGATTAGAATCAAGATTTGTACAAACGGAAAAAAAAAACATATAACTGTTTTAATTTAAATGCAACAGTTCCAATGGCTATCGGTGCTAAAAAAAAAGAAAAAACCTGACTACAAGACAATGTAAGGGAAAATGTATCAAAATGGTTTCTATGTTTTTAAAAATTCATCGCTCAAATATTGCTTCAATGGTGTCACCATTTAGACTCCAGATATAGATTGGCGATTGAGTTGTATGTGCGCACGAGACCTATAAACGCAAATAAATGTCCATCAGCAACATACGTTATTCTTGAACGAGCTTTTTGAATAAGGGACAAACACATCTTCATCTGGAGAAAATATGTTAATATTATTCTGAGTACTTTGGGTCGGTGATCCATGTTGGTCTTAACAGCCGTTATTGGCCTTTGCCCGAATCATTTTATATTCGTCGGTGTTTCAAATTCTTTTGTGACCTTGATCTGACAAGTGACAACAGTAAAGTAGATCAAGGTCAGAGGGCATATCTTACAGACACATGCACTTTGATTTAACATTATTTCTTTAAAGTTGCCCGCACATTCTCGCAAAGGGAAGGTAAATAGAAATGCGACTAATCGACTTCAATTTACTATCATTAAGGGCAATTACTTTTGCTTTATCCATATTTGAGCAATCTACTGCACGGCATTCTATTATACATGATCGTGTTCTACAAATTATTTCCGGGTAATCCAGATAAACATGCGATATATCTGAGAAACATGACGAATCGTAACAAGCAGGATGACTATCAATTTATGATCTGTATTGAACACTTATGGGACACTGCTGGTAAGTCGTTTCTACAATTAAACGATTTCCACACGACTCTTTTTGCCTCCCTGAAAGATAATGGCTTTGGAAAATGTTTTGGAAAATGAAGCAAATGTTGCTTCTGAAGAGAAGTTCCTTTATCACACATACACATGTTATATATCCCCCAAATAAACCATCAGGTTGAAAATGTTGCAACTTCTTTCAATTAGGACCATCTGAATATTTAGTCATTAGATAATGGATTAAATACCGCTACAATTATCATTGCACCTATCAGTAGCACAAAAAATGGTACATATATGCACATATATGCTAATTAAAAACTACAATTACCGAGAGAATTCAAAATAATGAAGCAAACATGTGATTAAAATACGTTAGAAACTACAAAAGTAGTAAAACCAAGGGGATTGTTTCTGTAAATATTCTAAACAATCAGACCTTTACACACCTTTTGTTTCTTATAGTGAATCATTAAATGACTACGCGAATCTAAATGGAAAACTCTGCCTAAACAAAATGGTAAATCACATCTTAAAAATAAAAATAGTAACACAACATGTAGAAGAGAATTTACTTAAAATCATAAAAACATACCGTTTTATGGAAATCCTTTTCCTCTTTTACGTTTTGACTATGAAGATTGTCCGAGTAATTCCACACTTATTGTAAACTTAAAATAATCGCCTGTTCGAATCCGATTTGATGAAATTTCACGATTTTGAATCTAGCATACCAAAACCAACACGTTTAAATACAGTTTCTAAACTATCTGGTTTCAATGCATCCATGCTTATATAATACAAACTTCAAATATATACTCTTATAATATACGTTGAGAAATTCGAAATAAACTTTCCATAAATTTCCTTACATTAATAACGATTCCCTCTCATTCCACTAACAACATTTCTTTAAACGAAGGCATACTTCCAGTAACACAATTGTTAATTTGATTCTTGGTCCTTCTAATGAAGTACTTGTTTGCTTTAATGTGCTAAAATACAGAGTTATCGAGAAAATGTTCTGCACAAGAACATTTCCACTCACAAGTCCCGTGATCAAAGATCTTGTAAATCACAATTGAACTGTCATAATATCAGAAAATCTGCCTCTCAAGACGGGAGTCCTCAGGAAGGGTTTTTATTTGACAGTTCTATACGTCCCATATTAGATTTATAGCAATATCGTAAACTGCAATTTCGATTGCGCTTTTATTTAGGACAGTTAACGTGTTTGTTTTGTTAGTATTTCTAATCATATTAAACCTTTTTTTGGTTACATTGAACATTGACAACATGATCACAAGGTCACTTCCATTCTGCTCTATGACTCAACAAGATTAGTACATATTAACACGTTGGGACGGAACAAGTCTTAACGTTTCTCGTTGGAATGCGAATGAGACGAATCTGGTGCCGAACTATGCCGATTGAAATGGCAACACGAAGAGCACTTTAAAATGAGTCGTCTATTTCTTTTTATTTCATAAATAAGAAAAATGGCTGTCTTCTGGATTTCCAATCTAAACAATAAGTGGTAGGTCAGAGAAGCAAGGTCAACAATACAGCGTGAATTTGAAACTATCATTTTTGTTTGCCTAAAAAGACTAATATAAAATTAAACAATCATTATTCAATTCGTTCGATCGAATATTTCTTAAAACCTGACACTTCCGAAATGATACAGTTAAACAAATGTTTATGAGACATCATTAATATAATTCAAAGTATGAAGAAGCTCCATCTTATCATGCTTACATGTTTAATTTCTTTAACATTCCTGAAAGGACAAGTATCTGGTGTTGTATGCAACACATAAAGTCCCCTACCGGCTTCACATTGACTCAATATGGTAATCAATAATAGATTAAGATGAACAAGTCATCAAAATAATTGTCAAACATATGAAATGTTATGCCCAACTGGAGGTGATTAATACTGCTGCATCACCACCCTGATTAACATGGCTTATACATTTTTTACATTTTAAAACAGGTTTCATCAAGTTAGCTTGCTTAGTTATTAAGTTATTGCAGGATCCATTTTTTGCCATATTTTCACTATTTCCGTTACCATAGCAACCGCACTTTTCGTCAAAGAACAAAGATAAAATGATGTGCATAATCTACACATTGCCATCTAGTCATATACCAAGTCTCATCAAATTAGCTTGCTTACTTATTAACTTATCGCAGGATCCAATATTTTTTTGCCATATTTTCACTATTTCCGTAACCATAGCAAGAACAATTTTAGTCTAAAAACAAAAATAGAATGATGTGCATAATCTACACATTGCCATAAAGTCATATACCAAGTCTCATCAAACTAGCTTGCTTAGTTATTATCTTATCGCAGGATCCCATTTTTGGCCATATTTTCACTATTTCTGTAACCATAGCAACCTCAATTTAAGTCGAAAAACAAAAATAAATGATGTGCATAATCTACACATTGCCATGTAGTCATATACCAACTTTCATCAAAAACGCTTGCTTAGTTATTAAGTTATCGCGGGATCCAGATTTGAGCGGACAGACGGACGGACGGACGGACAGACGGAGGGCAAACCTATAGTCCCCTCCGGTGTGAACACCGGTAGGGGACTAATAATGAGTTATGATTTCCTTTTATTATCCAGGCGTGAGCTAGCACTTGACAATCAATAATGTGGAAATTTTGAGACGCAAGTTGGTTATCAAAGTTCGTCTTTATGTACGTAGTACTCGCCCTACTTTGAAAATAGTTTTGAAAAGTTTTTAACCTCTACAAATAATAGAAACTACAAACCTGATGTACTGATGACCTTTCTTTTTAATGTTTGTTGTCTTCACTTCTATTTTATCAAAGTATGGATGAAATAGGCATACTTATTTCCATAAACCTTTTACATGTACAGTCGAAATCGCCAATAACAACTTTTCAATAGTGCACTAATATTGGTTGGCGCTAATACTGAACAAAAACTTCAAATTGAATACATCGTGCCCATGCAAGGTTATAACAAATGACACGTAGCTTTTCTTGGAATTTATAGAAAATATTTTTTGTATATTTCCGAGCGAATACTATGTTTTCTTTTGTAATATATATGTATCCAATTTGTATGAAAGTAAAGTTTCAAAATATAGATTTCAACTACTCCAGAATAATTCTCCTAAATCTATAAATCAAACTCGACAGGGTGTAAAGACAAATTGGGAAATATATGAGAAATCTAAGCACGGGGTGATGGCAGCCTGTATTTTCTCGGTGTAATTTGAATGTAGCTTGTCAAGAGGTCTACCTAATTAGGGAGAAGATTAGGAAACAGGAGTATTTTAGCTGAATGTCTTAGTGCCCAAAACAGATTCTAATTACATAATTACTTAAATGGAATTGACAGGTATGCAATTTCGATTTTTTATGCATAACACGCTTTTTTAAAATATAATTATACATATTTTAAATTGGAATGAAAAGTTAAATTTCTTTTAAAAAAAACCCATCGTTTTCTTATCTGAAATAGTTCTTTGGATTGATTAATTCAATACAATGAATCGTGAATCGTTTTTGAATGAAAACTATAGGTTTAAGATAGTAACACCAAATTAACACCAAACGTATTGAAATGCAATATTGGTACAACAGAAACGTGGATGAGAAAAAAGTAGAGGACTTAAAAAGTCTGATTAAGCTCTGGTTAGGAAATCTGTACAAAATCCGTATTTACACCATAAATCAAACCGTAAGGATAGATGAGGAAGAAATTAAAACACACTATCTGCTGTATGATGTTTGTTAGTGTTTGTTAGGCGATGTAACTCAATTACGAAAATTATCCGGACTTTTGACTTGATCTAAACAACTGCTTATCAAAACTCTTTCTACACTGTTTGAACATATAACTCATCTATGTATGTATGTGTATATTTGCCACTTTTGCGAGAGATTTTTATTGCAACTGTTAATCATCACGTAGACCCATGTTATAGGGACTGTGTAACAGCAGATATTAAAGACGTATTTCCTTCCTGCAACCATTTTCGTCCGTTCTAGAAACAAATACGTAAATGTCACGTGGGGCGATATTTGGACTAAAAGGAGGATGGGAGTGCCATGTTTGAAATTTGATAATCTCCACTGTAGCTGGGACGGGAGGGTGCGTAATTTTGAAGAAGATGGATTTTTTTCTTTTCTAACCCGGGACGCATTTGCTTTAGCATTTCTGAAATTACTTCAGAATTGGCGCTGACAGTTTTTGAAATAAAATGAGCAACCAGTAAATCTTTAAAATCCCAAGAAGCAACAAACATGGATACCAACCGAAGGAAACACCTTAATCTTTTCGATGGTGTGTAACCATCTCGTTTTCATGATTGCTTGGACTGCACTTTTATCTTACGTTCGGAATAATGAACCCACATTTAGTCTGCAGTAATTACGTGGTTCAAAAACTTTAACAGTTACAATTACTTAATCGTTCTTTTGCATTGTTTACCCTGGTTGTTCCTCTAACAAATAGTTCATGATAGATAAAACACCTATCACATATAAGTGGACGCAAAACATGTATTGTATATATACAACTGTCATTGAAAATAAACCGACTACATTATGGGCGAATGAATGCAGATTCCGCCAATATATAGCGTGTTTATATAAATAGCTGCAAGTGGAGAGACAGCAGGATAAAAAGTCCGGATACTTTCCGACCGTCACTCGTACTTCAACAATCTTCGGTCAGAATTTAACATTCAATCAGAGACGAAAATTGTTATTGACAATAAACCTTTGAAGAAGCCCACATTTCTTGACAAAACCTTTAAATGAATTAAATAATTTTTACTTTTGCCATAGATATATAAATATATATTGGTTACCATTATCAATGTTTCTTTTCTGTACAGATTAAAAAGTCGTAGCAGTGTTTTCATGAAATGTTCATTCCTTTGTATTTCCACTATGAATTGTTTTAGACAAGCACATCGTACTTGAGTATTAAATAGGACAGCTATCCTATCACACCTTATCAATTCAATCATAAAGTATAATGGACAAATTATTCAGAAGTTTAATGATTTGGTAAGTATAAGCTAAGGTTAATTTTTATGTGTTGATTAAGTAAGCTGTTAAACGTGTCATGCCATGTACACGCGTTTAAAACTTCAAACTACAAAGCTTCATTCGTACATTAGTAAGAATTTGTAGTTAGACAAAATGTTTAAAACCCCTTCAACGCGTTAAGATTCAAGGTATCCATTTACCACGATATGGCTTTTTCACAAATATGTACAAATACAGAGCTTATAATATATTTTTTATGTATGTATAACGTTGTCTTTTGTAAAAGGACAAAGGCAGAAGATGGAAATACACAAAGCAGTGTCTTTTATAACTATCTTATTACAAGATATATTTATTTGTTCTTGTCTAGGGACCCCCCAGAGACCAATAACCATATTATTACATATTATGTGGCTTTAATTAATACGTTTGAGACGAATACTCAAGACGCTGTGATTATTTATCATGTCTACAATAGCAATTTAGATATCTCGAGACTTACCGCTAAAAGGCCTTATTGTCTGCAAATGCGCCTTTACCTGGTTAAACAAAATACGCAAAACAATTTTCTTGCAGATGACACACGAGATACATTGACTTTGTTTGTATGATAGGGTATAATAGTTATGCTCTTCCAACACCAAATTAAGGTAACAAGATCCAAGTTGTTTAAAATACAATATTTGCTTACTTGACATGAAGCCATAGTTAGAAATAAAGAATATGCTTTTAAAAATCTGTTCAAAACTACTTGATGGATTTCAACTAAACATCAAAGGAATGGTCCTTAGCTGACCCTTTTTCAGATTCCTTGAAATAATTCACAATAATGACCAATCTAAGGACATAGATTAAATGAAATATTGTTGACGTGAAAATCTTGATTAAGTGTGATCCTAAGCTTGATAGAATTACTGCATCCTGAGTCGCGTGCCTTTGAATTTGATCAAATTGCCAATTGTGTCTGTTTGTTTTTCTAACAGCTCCACATATTTTCTAGGACGTATGTTTATTATTGATGTCTGAGTTATCTAGCATGGGTCCCATTCAATCGAGGCTCTTTTAAATAATTGTTGTAAAATCGCGTATTTCCTTGTTTGCGCAGCCTGAACGTTTGAAATTGCATTCAACAAGATAAATAATTCAAGCCTGTTTAGAGCTTCCAGACCGTCAAAGCTGACAAGTTTCTAATACGCAGTGATAAAAAATGGATTAATTGGAGAATCGATTCTTTTTAATCAATCATCGATAAGCGAATCAAATAATATAAACATTGCACTTATTCGTATTTCAATGTTAAGTGTCGAGCTAGCAAATGTTTACTTTATGTGGTCTGCTTTTCGTCCGTATTTAGGCTTTGCCTATTTATATATTAGGTTATTTTTTGTTCTAAATAAGGTTTCTGTGTCTACGTCTACATTCCATGTACGCATAACAGCCGCAAACGATGTGTTGATAGTATCATTAACTTTTGAACGTTCCCAGACAATAAATACAATTCGACAACTTCATTAAAAGAAAATACTTTTGACATCAAACAAAAATTCTCTGAAATGGGGCTATATCACGCAATGCCTTGGCACTCTTTCCCAATCTCCAAATACAAGGGTAATCCAATAAGAAACGTCAAGATTAATTGTCATAAATAAATTATGTGTGTACAATATATCATAACAAGAGTGCCATGGTCACAATATACGCCGCCACTTATAAAACTTGAGACAAAAAAATGACATTGACAAGGATTTATAAATATTCACTCAAAACCTGTAAAAAAATGTGTTCACAAAAAGGTTTTTATGAATATCCAGTCAAAAACCTGGAAGGAATTGCATTCACAAGGCTGAAATATCATTAAGCCCCAGAGACTAAGATTGAAGGGGGCATAACTCAGGCAAAAATCAATGAACCATAAAATCCTTACTTCATGCACATCTAGCAATTAAGGTAATAACATCCACTAAGGTTCATTAGGATCCAGTCAGAATCTTAGGAGGAGTTGCGTTGACAAGGCTGCAATTTCAATCAGCCCCAGAGACTAAGTTTTAAGGGGGCATAACTATGGAAAAAATCAATGAACCATAAAATCCTTCCCACATGCACATCTACTAATTGAGTTGATAACATTGACCAAGTGACATTAAGATATAGCCAGAAACTTAGGAGGAGTAGCGTTGACCAGACTGCAATTTCAATAATCCCAAGAGAATAAGATTGAAGGGGGCATAACTCTGGCAAAAATCAATGAACCATAAAATACTTCCTTCATGCACATCTACCAATTGAGGTGATAAAATTGACCAAGTTTCATTAAGATCTAGCCAGAAACTTAGGAGGAGTTCCGTTGACAAGGCTGCATTTTCAATAAGCCCTAGAGACTAAGTTTTAAGGGGCATAACTCCGGAAAAAATCAATGAACCGTAAAATCCTTCCTTCATGCACATCTACCAATTGAGATAATAACATTGACCAAGTTTCATTAAGATCCAGCCATCTAGCAATTGAGGTAATAACATTGACCAAGTTTCATTAAGATCCAGCCAGAAACTTAGGAGGAGTTGTGTTGACAAGGCTGCAATTTCAATAAGCCCCAGAGACTAAGTTTTTAAGGGGCCTAACTCAGGCAAAAATCGAAGAACCATAAAATCCTTCCTTCATGCACATGTTCCAATTGAGGTGATAACATTGACCAAGTTTCATTAAGATCCAGCCAGAAACTTAGGAGGAGTTGCGTTGACAAGGCTGCAATTTCAATAAGCCCCAGAGACTAAGTTTTTAAGGACCCTAACTCAGGCAAAAATCGACGAACCATAAAATCCTTCCTTGATGCGCATCTATCAATTGAGGTGATAACATTGACCAAGTTTCAAGAAGATCCAGCCAGAAACTTAGGAGAAGTTGCGTTGACAAGAAAAGTGGACGGACGTACGGACGGACGGATGGACGGATGGACGGACGGACGGACAGACGGAGAATATGACGCCAAAACACGTCCGCCTCCGGCGGCGTATAAAAAGTATTGATGCATATGCAGAAAACGCTGATTTTAAAGCTTTTTTCTGTTGCCTAAATGTTTTCCAAAGCAATTTCTACGAGAAACATGAAAAGTGGTCTATAAATTACGAAGTTAGCAAGATAGAAATGCGCCGTAATGACCTCAATTTACTACCATTAAGGAATATGCTGTATCAATTTTAGAGAATTTTTATACGACATTCTATTGTACTTAAGGTATCCAAACCCTCAAAAGCACCAAACACCCGGATGTGAAATTTGAAAAGTGCCAGTAAATTCCTAAGTGTGTTACATTTCCATTCCAAATACACACATAAGCATTTTTAACGGTTTAGAATTTTGAATTGATGCATACTTATGGAAATTTTTGACAAAAATGTTCAAAATTACCTCCCTTTGATATGAATATAGAGTAAAATGATATTTGTAAATAATTTTATTCTTGAAGCATAATCTTGAAATCTTGAACGGTGAATCAACTTATTTAAAGTGTATTTACAATTGTGTGTAATTTGATGCATTTCGTACCGTGGCTAGAAAGTGGTGATTTTTTCAGGGTCTGTAAACCTTAATCGTGTCGAACAAATTATTTCTGAGTAATCGGATAGATCATGCGATCTATGTAAAGGGGGGTTTACACGGTCTGCTTTAGCATATATGCTTTAGCAGATGTGCTAAAACATACCGTGTAAACCCCAGATAATGGGCTTTCTGCTAGCATATCTGCTAAAGCAGACGTTTTAGAGCATGCTCTATTTCTAGTGAAAAAGCAGACGAAAATTGACCAATCAGCTCTCTGATTCCAGAGATATGACCGGTAAAATAAACAAACACTGGTCAGCCCCTTATTAATCATGATAAACCCACAGAATCTCTACAGGTAACAATTAACCCATTGCCAAACGACAAAATTTTAGACTTGTCCAAATTCAAAGATGTGGCAGACGACAATTTGAATTTAATGAAGTTTTACACTTTTTGTTCTTTTTGTATGGGCTCCCGTCGGATTATTCGGCGAGGTGCATTGTATTTTCTATATGATTTTCCGGTCGGGTGGACTCGGACATGGGTGTTCTCTGATCTGGGAGAAGCCCATGTCCTTTCGTGCTCACGTCGGATTATTCATGATGTTATGTTATTTTATCCTCTTTCTGATAGTTTAATATGTTTTAATTCAGTTTGCTTAATTTATCTAGATGATTTGTGGATTTTCCGGTCGGGTGGACTCGGACATGGGTATCCTCTGATCTGGGGGGAGCCCATGTCCTTTCGTGCTCACGTCGGATTATTCATGGTGTGATGTTATTTTGCTTAGAATTTTTATCTGTTGTATAGAATATCGTATTTTTATCATATCCCCTCTAGATGTTTATGTAACTAATACATATCCTAATACATCTTGTAGTGAGGTAACGTGAGTGCGCCCAATATGACCATAGTTGTCGACGGGCCTTAAAACTCCATTCATTCATTCATTCTTTTTGTATGGAAAATATTGTGTGAAATGAAGAAACAAGCAATTTCTTCATTTTCCACAATGTTTTTCAAAGCCATCATCTTGTAGGGTGTCAAAAAGAGTCACTGTGTGGTAATGGGTTCAAATGGTTTGGTTTATTGGGGTTTTACGACGTTTTCAACTTCTAAGGTCATATCGCAGCGACTGGAGCACCTAACCATGGATTCCTGTCGTTTCTCATACCAGTACTACCACAACACCCTTACCGAGCCTCCAGCTGCTCCCCCACATAGGTTCACGATATCAAACCATTGATGGGTGACATTTTTGTCAGTAAGGGTATTTGCCGCGGTCGGGCATCGAACCCGAGACCTCTCGAATGAGAGGCAGATGCGCTACCAACTGCGACATGGCCGCGGCCAGGTTAAAATGATGATCTTTTATTATTACCTAAACAAAGTTTTAGTACAATAATCTTAGTTCTTGTTTTTAAATAATTATATTTGATACTTTGCCACGAAACTAATTAATCTTTATCATGATATCTTGCCGATCTTTTCCTTAAATACTATCTTTTGTTGAATATAACCGACAAGGTTTAGATCAGACTTCAAAAATATAGTCTTTTTACAAACATGTTTTATCAAAAAGATGTCAATAATTTCAATTTTTCATTCTATATTTATTGTTAATAATGATAATAAATGATCTGCAAAAAGACTAATTATGTTAGTCATTCTGATCTTGACTACAGTAAAGCATGATTCTTGTCATAGTCTGATCCAGATTTTAACTTCTATAAATCTTTGAAATCTTTATGATGGGGAATTTCAAGACTATGCAAACTATTGTAATTTAATTTGTATTAATCCATTCCCAAACAAGACCTGATTTTGACGTCTTCTGTAGAAATGGCTAGGCAAAACATTGAGACAAAGAAGAACATGTTGAAAATCTGCAATAACATTTGTCATGCTAAACCATTGAACTTTAACAGACATTTATATTTAAAATCAGAATACGTAATGGAAGATTGGTTTCAATTCACTGTCTCTTTTCTCAGCAATGTTTTGCGATAGCAAAAAGGATAAAGGCACACAAGGTATAATATTTCACTATCCTCCATTCTACAACTGACCAGTGAACTGTTTGACCTTGGTCAGCCTTCCACCAAAAGCACATGTGCTAAAACATACCGTGTGAACGCAAAAAACATGTGTGCTAAAAACATACATGCTAAAGCAGATATGCTAAAGCAGACCGTGTAAACCGCCCTTAAGGACCACTCATTATAAGGAATCGTTACAGGTAAGTAAGAAGACGATTGTATAAGATATGCGCGAACTTCATTCTTAGGCGTTAACGCACTGTCTGGGCCTCTCGAATGATAACGACCTTAAGAAGGTAAATTAAACCTACATGAATGTATATTTTCATATTTAAAAGGGACATTTCATTCCAATTTCAATTTTTTAAAGTATGTCTTGATGCCAAGATTTGTTATTCTAATGAGTATAAATACTATTAGTTTTTTGAAGTTGTTGCCAATAAGCGAGAAACACGCATTTAAAGTTGAGACATAATCGATAAATTGCATATAAATCCGAACTGCACCCGATTGTATAAAAGTTGGTTAAGTTAACTTTTGGTTAGTGCCTAACCAGCGGTTAAATCCTAACCATTTTGGTTAACTAACCAAAATGGTTAACCGCTTGTATAAAGCGATTTAACCAAGTGGTTAAGTTCGCTAAGTCTGGTTAAATTTTTAACCAAAACGGTCAGCCTTCTAGTCTAAATTTTACAGCTTTTTTCCCGTCATGCACTGTTCTCACCAGTTCCGATTCCTGCCTTTTTTCGCGTAAATTGTCAACTTATTTGCTCCACCCGACAATGAAAACTTGCAAGGAGAGGAATTCGCGATAATTTTTTAAGAATATCTTACCAAATAGCAAAACAAAAACGCGTCATTGATGTTGAAAATGTAAGCTGAATTCAATCTAGAGGATTTTAAAAATGACAAAGGGTTTAAAATATTCAAGCGATCTACGCTATTTCTCACATTTTTCCAACTCTTGCCTTTTGTTTAGATTACGAGATTCTGCATATCGACAGGCCTACCCAAAATTATAAATTCTGTAAACCGTCTACTCTTTTCTTTTCCGACTGTGGTTTATGCAGATAGATATAATCTGTACACGTTGTATGCAAATGTGTATTGACGAGTCTGTTCTATTTTTAGATTCTCGGCATAGCGGTAGTGACGAGTATCAGCCACTTTTCTCTCGAAGTTTATTCCGCTTTTTCATTTAGAACAATGGTGCAATAGTGTTGGTAGATCTTTAAGACATTTTCCTCTACCACAATATTTTCCTTTCTGACTCCAGTTAGATCTAGATAAAGTCTTTTCCAAACAATCCCTCGTTTTATGATCTCTACTAGGCCTAGATCTATCTCTATTCATCGTAGAGGAAAAATTATATGCAAAATTTATGCTGATGACCAAGGGCGGATCCAGGATTTTTTCCGGGGGGGGGGGTCAAAGCCCAAATGGTGGCTTAACCCTTTACCAAACAAGACCTGGTTTTGACGTCCCTAATATAAAAGGCTTGGGAAAACATTGAAACAAAAGAAGAAACTGCTGATAACCAGCAGTTTCTCCTTTTGTCTCAATATTTTATATGTCATATTTTACACAAATCCTATCTTTGATAACACCCATTTTGTCATTTGTGGCAGTTTTTGAAGTGGATCACCCTAAAATTTTGTTGTTTGGGAAAGGGTTAAAATGTGTTAAATATGTTAAATTTTATAGTCAAAATTCAATTTTCAGTCAATTCCAGGGGGGGGGGGGGTCATGACCCCACCCCTAGATCCGCCCTTGATAACCAGCATTTTCTTTGCTTCCCGCAATATTTACAAATATTGAAGATGATCGAGATAAACCTTCCAAATGCATGCATTTAATTGTACCACTATATGATGGAATGCTGATTTAATAGATCTCTGTAAAATATGTTAGATCTTAGATTCTAACGTTTTAACACTTTTCCAAACAAGACCTGGTTTTGATCCCTCTGACAGATCTTGGGAAACATAAAGGCAAAGGAAGAAAATGCTTATAATGAGCATTTTTCCATTGTGCCTCAATATTTTCTGTGTTATATATTAGCCTAGAGCTATAAACAAAATGAAATCCTATCTTTACTATTTTATCTGTGTTGTTGCCAGCATCAGGTTTAAATTGGATCAATCTAACCATTTCTTTTTCAACCATAATATTTTGTTGTTTAGGAAAGGGTGTTGCGTTTTTTCGGGAGATGTCTATCATAAGCATCCCTTTCTGGCAGTTTCTGCATTTTCCAAAGTATATATCGCTATGTCAGAGCGAAACTATTGTATCTGCATTTTTCAAATTTTACAGGAGAGGGTAAAAACTGTTTAATTCTGTTAATATTAGGTATATCAGAGACAAAATCCACAAACATTTGTATCAAGCCAATATACATAGATTGCCAGAACAAAAAAGGAGATGTTTTTCATGAAAACAGCTGTTTTTGTCGAAAATGTCACTTACAATAGTTTCAAACTGACATTTTATTGAAAATGTCAGTGTGAAACTATTGTATCTACACCTAAATCCTAATTTCCTGCAATCTAAGTAGACTCAAATGCTTGAATAATAATACTATTTGTCTTGCTTTAAAGCACTATAAAGGTTTTGTAGCATATTTCCTAAGAAAAAAAAATGACTTTTTGCCCGTTTACCTTCTAAAATACTGTTTTTCTTTATTTCTTGTTATTAATTAAATATTTTATTCAGGTAATTTTACAAAAAGGTATGAAAAGTATGAATAAGATCTTGAATAATGTTCTTTTAGGAAAATAATGTTCATATAGGTACTATCATGCACATACAATAATTTCATTCTAAACCTAAACATTGAAGTGTCAGTGTGAAACTATTGTATCTACAAAATTTTAGTGTAGATACAATAGTTTCACGCTGAGATCATTGTTTGCACTGTGCATGAAAAATTTTGCACAACATGAAAAAGTGTTTTCCAGACTATTTTGAGGTCTAATATTTCATCCACATATGTATCCTAGCTTGATAAAGGGTTTTAAATGAAAAAACAATTTTTGAAAAAAATGCAGATACAATAGTTTCGCTCTGACATAGCGATATGCTTGAAACCTTTACCAAATGGCAAAATTTTAGACTTAATCAAATTTAAATTTAATTTCCCAAAAAAAGCCTGAAGATATGGTTTGATATCACTATTTGAAAAGGCTTGAGAAAACATTGAGACAAATGATGAAACTGCTGAAACCAAGCTGTTTCTCATTTTGCGTCAGCATTTTCTGTACTATATCATACACACATTGGGTTCGATTCCATTTTGCTGTCTGGTTCAGCTTTCAGATCGGTACAGTCTAAAATATTGTTTGGAAAAGGGTTAACTTAATGCTTCCTATGCCTTTGTCTAGTGGGGACGTCAAAACAAGGTATAGTTTGAGAAACATTTCTGATACATTTGCCTGTATCCTTTAACTCTTACCCCAAAAGGCAAGAATTTGGAGCTTCTGAACCTCTGTAGATCCAAATTTGAATTGGTAAAGATAGGACTTTTGTACATTCAAGCTAGAAAAATATTGAGACAACAAGGGTAAATACTATTTATCAGAATTTTCTTCTTTTGTCTCAATATTTTCCAAAAATTTTGTTATTCGGTGTGTAAAAGGCATAGGCCTAATTGATTGGGAAACTGTCAAACCCTTTCCAAAATGACAGGTGCAAAGTGCCAGACTGATCAAAATTTAAAGAAGTTGATTGGTTGATTTGGGTTTAAATCAGTTTTCAACTGCTATGGTCACATCATGGAAGCTGGAGCACCTAACCACGGATTCCTGTCATTTCTCATACCAGCACTACCACAACATCCTAACTAAGCCTCAACTCGCCCACATAGGTTAACGATATCAAACCATAGGTGGGAGATAATTTTGTCTGAAAGGACATTTACTGCCACTGGGGATCGAACACAGGACCTCACAAGTTAGAGTCTGATGCGCTTCCAACTGCGCCATGACTTTCAGAAGTTGCAGAAGACAAAATTAATTTTAACAATACAATGGTAGAAAACATAGAAAGGAAAGGGAAAAAGTGGTAGTTATCCATAGTTCTCCGTTTCCTTCAAAGCTTCCATTTATAATATGGGTAGTAAAGAAGTTTATTCTCTGGAAATGATTTCAGAAAATGTGGCAAATGCTTTTCATCTTTGACACAGAACTAGTATATCCCATTACCACACAGTGACTCCTTTTGACTCCTCACAATATAATGGCTTTGGAAAACATTGTGGAAAATGAAGAAATTGATTGTGACATTTCCCACAATGTTTTCTACCTGAAAAGCTATAAAATTTCAAAATTTCTTCACATTGAAATGTCGTCTGCAACTTCGTTCAAATTGGACTACCCCAAAATGTTGTCATTTGGTAATGGATTAATCATATTTAAAATTTCACAAAGAAATAAGAAATATAATTAATTTTTATCAATATTTTTTATTGTTCAGCTTCTCACACAAATTACTTTGAATAACATTTAACGTTTTGCAAATTTTTTTTCCAATTGAAGCAGTGTTTATCTATTTCATTATTTTTATATTTTTCTGAAAAGCTTATTCCATTCTTAAATGACTTTTTATGGCAGTCTAAATTCAGAGAATTCTGCAGACCACAAAATTTGTGTTAATGATAGGACTACAAATTGATATAGAATTTGTTAACATCAGAGCTAAGAAAATATATGTGGCAAAAGAAGCAAATTCTGGTTACCAGCATTTTCTTCTTTTGTCTCAATGTTTTCCCAAGCCTTTTCTATTAAGGACATTAAAACCAGGTCTTCTTGTGGAAAGGATTTAAGATTTTAAAATAGCATGACTGAAATTTACATTCATTATACCAATGACTTGAATATATAAAAAATTCTATTTCATTTGTAATAATGAATTTCAATGGCTTAGCGTGAAACGGTTGTAACTGCCTATAATGATTATAGGAAGTTACAACCATTTTGCGCTCAGTCATCAAATTGTTCCGTTCTTGTTCTGGAGCTCTTCTAGCTCACCCCACTTGTAGTAAGTCACAAAATGTTTGATCTTCTCATCAATATCACTTTTAAAGTTTTTAACCACTATTTTCTGTTAGTATTTTCAGCATTCTGTTACCCCATTTCTGAACTTTCACACCTGAAAGAAGAAAGAATGATCACTTATTAAGTTAAAATTGGGGAAAATTGCTATACATGTATATAAGCAGTGTTCTCCCCAGCCCATTAAGCTGTATCGGCCCCACTACAGCTTCATGTAATTCAGTGAAATGCCCCTACAGCTTTAAAAGTATCCCACAGCTCAATTTCTTTAAAAATGGTCACAAAAGAGAGACATTTAGAGATATTTCAGGTAAAAACTGATCAATGGTGCATTTTTACAAACTAAAATGTACTAATTCTGAATAAAAACATTATGGGAAAAGAAGAAATTGCTCGAATTGAGCAATTTCTTCTTTTCCTATTATGTTTTTATTTACAATAAATTTGCATGAACTCAATGTATTTTCAAGGTTTACCAATGCCACTACGGCTTCAAAATATTCTGCAGAGAACCCTGATAAGTATGCTACATGTTTATAATGTATGTACATGCAAAAAATAACCGATAACCAGTGGCGGATCCAGTGGCGGTTCAGGGGAATTAAAACGAACCCCACTCTTTAGCCTGATTTATTCTATTTAATTAACCCTTTCCCAAACAAGACCTGGTTTTGACGTCCTTGATAGAAATGGCTTGGGAAAACATTGAGACAAAAGAAGAAACTGCTGAAAACCAGCAGATTCTCCTTTTGTCTCAATAATAAAGCAAACCACAAGAGCTTGAAGAGGACAGCATAGATCCTGATCAGACTTCACAAAGGCACAGGCTGATCTAGATGCATTTACTGTCTGAGGTGCTAAAAGGATTAGCTCTTACAAATGCCATTGAAAAACAAAGGTTTTTGTCTGTTGAATAAGTAAATATATTGGCTCAATCGCCGAGCAAAAAATATCCGAGAGGGGGGGGGGGGCAAAAACAACTTACGAGACAAACACATCATCGATCCAGAATGTTTACACCCAAGGGAGCTTCAATAATAAGTCCTGAATTCCATATTTTCCATTCTGGAGTCTGGTTACACGCTTTCCGTTGAATATTAGCTCAGTCAGTCCAATGATTCAATAATGGCAGTCGAGTTGCGAAACTTAGATGGTGCGAAACACTGAACTTGATCCTTCTGCACTAAATGTCTTGTTTGTACCATTTCTAGCACCATAGAACACTTCTATTCACATTTATAACATCTTTCGCCGAATATCAGCCCTGAAATCGTCTTAGATGCTTCCCAAACACATTTTCAATTTTGAAGCGGTAATCCAATATGGCGGCCGAAACAAAAAATAGTCTGGTTAAATCGCTAACCAAGCTACCGGAGGTGGGTTAAATTTAACTAGAATTTGTTGGGTTAAAAAAATAACCAAACTTTTATACAATCGAGTTTAGGTGAGTTATCGGAATATTTAACCAAAACGGTGTTTTAACCATTTGGTTAGCGCTAACCAAACTTTATACAATTGGGTGCTGTTGTCCACAACAATTTGTTCAATTTTAACACAAAAATATAAATTTCTCATAAACCGCGCAATGTTTTGGCTTGAAATTTTCAGAATTTCCATAAGGAAATATGCTCTTTCACATAAAAATAAAAGTAAAATTTATGACAAAAAATTCTGAAATGTCACTTTAAAGCTTAGATAAATATACTCAACGTCAAACACGACACGGATTTGTTATTTAAAAAGTGTTTTAGCGCAAATACTAAATCAATAATGGTTAACCCTAGTTTGTACGAATCCAAATGGAAAACGTGACAAATTGTATTTAAACATATATATTTGAAGTGACAATGGATAAACAGAAAGTAAAAAAATATAAAGCAAATTATACCAACCTTTAAATGAAAACGTGTTCTTCTTTATTGAATTAATTCTACGAAATGTTATTAATGCCTCTTGCAATTTTGTCCATACGTAAACCTCACGATAAATGACCTGGCAGAGTATCTCATTCGATAAGCATGGGCTTCTCTGCCGGGTCATTTATCGTGAGGTATACTTTGAACTAAAATTTAGCCCTTTCTGTCGGATTGAATGTACAAAAAATCACGATATTTCTGCAATAAAGTTGGGATGTTAAATCTAGCATATCAATATTAGATTCCACGATCACTTATATTTTGTGCTTCTCTTAATTGAATGTGAATTAAAAATACATCTTACGATACATTTCAATATCCATTTTCCAAAAAAATTTCTTACATTGATAACGATTCCCATTCATTCCACTAACACTATTTCTTTAGATGAAGACATACTTCAAATAACACAATCGTGGATTGATTCTTGCTCTCTTTAATGAAGTACTTGTTTGCTTAACGGAGTTATCGAGAAAAAGGTCTGCAGGAGCATTTTTCCACTCACAGGTCCCGTGATCTAAGATCTTGTAAATCACAATTGAACTGTCATAATATCAGAAAATCTGGCACTCAGGAAGGCAGAGCCGCGGAAGAGTTCTTCTTTCGACAATCGTAGACGCCGTAAGTTAGGTTGCTTTAGAAACAACTTATATCATAATTTAGACCGCGTCGTATATTTTAACAATGTCAATGAATTTTTGTCTCGTTGAAATCTTTAGTTCATTGTTTTAGCCTATAAAGGGGGTGTCTCACGAATAGGAAAAATAACATGGGAGTCTGCCCACGCTCGGAATTTAATGAAATTTTGCGTGAAGTTAGTACACTAGATAACGGTTCATATTAATGAAATGTTTCAAATCGAACATTCCAGAAAACAATTTTCTCGGAATTTTAAGTTTTCACCATGAAAAAGAGGGTACCCTGATTAAGACAGTGTGCAAGCGCTCTGGTTGTTTGTTTCATCGCGTAATTTATTCTAAAAATAATGCCAAGTAGTCCGTGATCCTGTATGAAACAAAAATATATATAATTATGTACAAAAAATTGTTTTATATCAACTGGTGTAAGGGGGTAACCCAAAAATTCATTGTTTTTAAATATTTTAAGCAAATTCTGTTCAAAAATTTTCTTTGTTCCAGTTTTTGTCAAGATTTCAAAATTATGTAAAAGTTGCGCACAAATATACTGATGATTATCGTGAAATATCGAGAAAAAATAAAACCGGTAAAATGTTGCTTTTGGAATTTCCCCCTGAATAGTGCACATTTCCAAGAATGGACAAAATTAAGATTTTTTAAAAATGACTTTTTTCAAATGTTTTGTTTACTTTTTTGGTTATTTTAGTTTACCTGAGGATAAATCAAGATGCAATTCATTTTTCGGTTATTTCCTGTCATCTGTCCGTGTGCCTGTCTGTATGTTGGCATTTTCTCAAAAATTCTTTTTTCTCCCAATCTGATATGTAAATCTTTTTGAAACTTGATAAAAAGTATCCTCGGGTTAAAGGAGTACAACTCTGTGTATTAGAATTTCTTTTTGTCATAAACTTTTGTTGCTGTGGCACTATAAAAGGGGAAACATTTCATATAATAAAAATAAGCTCTTTTTGTAAAGCTTTACACAGTCATGAGGTTTTAAATTTTGTATGTAAGTTTGTTTAGGGGTAGACTTCAAAGTTGGTTACAATATTTTTGTCCAGGGTCACATTAGATCTTGTCCCGGGTGTACCTACTTTACAAAAAAGAGAGGAAATTGTCTAAAAAATCATTTTAAATTATTCAAGTCAGCCGTGATTCATAAAAGCTAACAGCAAGAGTTATTTATAGATCTTTTGAAACATGAGAAAGCAACTAAGAAAAAAGCACCGATTTCTCTGATGGCATTTGACAATTGTGCAAAAGTGAAAATATTGTTGTGATGCACAAGAAACAGAAAATCCAGATCCCGTGTGACTATTAAGGGCTATTGATGGCTAAACAACATGTTAATCATATGACATCATTGAAATATGTATAAATTGTGTATCAATACAGGTAAAGCTATGGTCAGAAAAATAATTTGAGGAAATAATTGCACCCTGTTTTATCCCAATAGGGACACGTTTTGATATAAACAAGCACATTTTCAACTGTGTAAATGAAAAGATATAATGCTGTAACAGTCTTTTACTGAATCAAAGGGGGCCTTCCATATCATGTTAGTTCATTAGGGGCGCTTAGAGCAAAAATATTTGGTTATGTATTGGTTACCCGGAAGGGCACCTTTTGATGCTTTACTGTACCGGTTCTAAGCGTCTTTTCAATTTCATAACATTTGGCTTGACATTTATTGCACGTCATAGTCTCACTAAAAATGGTGCATAGACAATGTGACCAAATAGTAAAGAAAACTTGCAATGTATGCCTATCTTGGCTTCCATACATGTAATTTTTATAAATATAAGTAATATTTATATTAATTCTATGTTTTTTCCAATGAGTTTTTTTTTGGGCATGAATATTGCTGTAGGTTTGTACTGTATGCTACAGTTGATTTTACTGAATATAAAAATGTTTTTAGGAGCACAATCAAATTTTTACTCAATACAAGTTTTGGACCAAAACATCACCTTCATCAATAATATGTATTATATGACATTGTTACCGGTTTCGGATTTCTATATAATTTGGCTCAAAGTAAGAGGAAATATGTAGCATGTTTTTGTGATGATATGGAATCTTGACAAAAACTCCAACATACTTAACTTTGGAATTCAATTTTACTCTTTTCCAAAATTTTGCTGAAAAATATGCATTTTTTCATGATTAATTCAATAAAAAACATTCATAATAATTTCCTCCTCAAATACCTTTTCTGGTATGAATGTAATGCCTTATGTGTCTCGGATCAAATTCAATTGACAGATCTTGAAAATACACACAACTTAAGTTTTGCGACACATTAAAAAAGGGCCATGTTTCATGCCATAGTAGGAATAAGTCAAGGTGGCTTTTTGGAATCCAGTTTGGATTATCTAAGAAACTAAATGCATTTTCATAGCTTGTATATGGTCCTCTATCACCATGCAGAATTAAAAGAAAATTCATGCGTGGGCAGATTTGAGACACCCCCTTTCAATGGGTACGTATGCACGTGTGTTCAAATTTTAACAAATTATTTGTTTGCATGTCACATTGACAATATAAACTGTACCTAATCAAAGGAGTTGATGATTTTGGAGGAATAAACAAAGTCCAAAGTCATATGTCATCCTCTTTAACATTGAAACATGCCGGTAAGAGGTCAAGACTACCTGCCATTTGACTTATGCACAATTTCAACAGAAAACCGTGTTGTCAGGCCTTCACTTACGGGGGACGGTCGGAAAGTAGTTGGACTATTCGTGCTGCTGTCTCTCCATTCGCAACTGTATAAACACATTATATATTAGTGGAATCCATTTGCCAATAATGTGGTCAGTTTATTTTCAAAGATAGTTGTATATATACAATAATCTGTCCACTTATATATGATAGGTGTTTTATGTATCATAGGTTATTTGTTAGAGGAACAACAAGGGTAAACAAAACAAAAGAACATTCTAGTCATTTTAATCGCGAAAAAGTTAAGCATTTTAATCGCGAAAAAGTTAAGTTTTTGAACTACATTATCACTGAAGATTAAATAATAGTTCATAATTCCGAACTTGGGATAAAATCTCAGTGACGGCAGTCATAGAAATGAGCTGGTTCCCCACCTCTGTAGCGATTAAGATTTTACATTCGGCTGGTAGTCATGTTTGTTGCTTTTGTGGATTAACGAGGATTGATAGTTAGTGATTTCATGTCAAATGGTAAAAACGGTCATTGTTAAGTACGATTCTGAAGTAATTCAGAAAAACCAAAGAATAAATGCTGAAGTAAACACGTCCCAGATAAGCAAAGGAAAATGTTTTCTACTTCACGATTACGCACGCTCCCATACCACCGCATCTACAGTGGAGATTATCAACTATTCACCATGACAAAAATTGTTTTACCCTTCTTATAGCCCAGACCCTACCCCACATGACTTTTATTTGTGTCTAGAACTGACCAAAATGCTTGCTGGGAAGAAATTTGAGACCAGGGCGCCTTTGATACCGGTGGTTACACAGTACTTTATACAGTGGGTCTACATCATGGTTAATAGTAGGAATAGTTAAGCTCCTACGAAGATGGCAAAAATGCGTAGACATAGATGGACAGTTTGTTTAAACAGTGTAGCAAGAATTTGTTAAAAAGTTAAATGGTTTCAGAGAACTAGTCAAAAGTCCAACTACTTTCCGACCGTCCCTCGTAGAAAAAAAAACATGCCTCATTTTTTTTATCTTTAACAGCAATAGCAAAACAGTCAAATAAACACTTGAAGCATTCCAGAATATTTTTCCCAACTCTATAAATCAAACTCGACAGGGCGTAAAGACAAATTGGGAAATATATGAGAAATTCAAGCACGACGTGATGGCAGCCTGTATTTTCTCGGTGTAATTTGAATGTAGCTTGTCAAGAGGTCTACCTAATTAGAGAGAAGGTTAGACAATAGGCGTATTTGAGTTGAATGTCTCAATGGCGCGAACCAAATCATAATTACTTGAATGGAAGAAACAATCATGTTAAATCGTTTTTGAAAATGTCCCTTTAAAATAGAGTAATCATATCGAATCAATCGATTGGATTATTTTGCAAATTCCTTTTATACACAATACTGTTTTAAGGTAAAGGGTTTTTGCCATACATCTTTTGAATGAAAGAAGGCTTGAAGATATGGTTACGGATATAAAACATGTTTGTTTTGTGTTCATGAGAAGAAAATGTTTACATCAGACACCTAACGTAACAAAATACAAAATTGTGACACAGAAGCATACACGGTATTTGATCAATAACATAGAAGATTTATAAAGCCTAATCAAGCTTGGTTTCGGAAATCCGTACAAAATCCCTATTTACACCATAAATCAAACCCGACAAGCCGTAAAGATAGATGAGGAAGAAATTAAAACAGCCAGTCTACTGCATGATGATTGTTGATTTTTGTCAGGCGACGCAACTCAATTAGCTCAGCATTCTTAAGCCAGAAAATAACATGTTTTTGTAGACGCAGTGTTGTTTGAAAGGAACACCCTTTCAAAGCCTAAATAAGCTTGTGAAATAGAGGTTCAAATACAAAGTAGACACTGCACTTTCAAAACCAAATCAAGTATAACTCTTACAAAATATGTATCTAAAAAAGGATCAGCCAATTGTTGTTTCAGTTCATCCTCCTCGATATAACTACGAAGACAGTATGTTTTGTGAATTCGTTGAGTTTTTTTTAATTTTCTGTGTATGTTTCTGTTATTACATGTTCTATATTTTTCGTGTTTGGTTCGGAGACGTTGTCGATGTCTCATTTCAAAGGATGGTTATCTTGGTATATGGAAACCGTATTCGAAGGATAACCAACTGGATCGAAAGCGATCGAATCAAAGGATATCAACATTAGGGATTTCCAAAACAGCCAAATTTAAGGTTGCCCTACTCCAAAGCTGCTGCAGACAACAAAATGTGTTATTGATAGAAATTTGATATCTGTACAATATAGCATAGAAAATATTGAGGCAAAAGGAGAAAGTGCTGGTAATCAGCACTTTCTTCTTTTGTCTAAATGTTTTCCGAAGCATTGTATAAGGGACGTCAAAACCAAGTCTTGTTTGTTAACTTAGAGGGTTAAGTCACCCGATTTGGGAAACGAGTTGGTTTCTTTTTTTGTATTAGACAGTAAGGTTGAATTTAAACAACGTGTGTTGAATTCGAGATTATTAAAACATCCACTAGTATCGACAGCCATATTTTTTTATATTTTTGGCTTACAATGTTTTTTGTGTGTTATATTTTCAATTGATGAATCTATTTACAAGTCTTTTTTTCTATTTTCTCGGTAGTTTTTTTTTAAACGACGCCATGTTAAAATTACACAATAGAGTTTTCTTTGACACAACACAACACGAAATGTTTACATTAAATGAAATGTATCTAATATCCATCTTATTACAAGATATATTTGTTTTCTTTCGTCTAGCGATTCTGTCGAAACCAATAACGACATTATAACATATTATGTGGCTTTAATTCATGGGTTTAGACGAATACCTAAGACGTTGTGAATAACTAGAGACAGAGCCACCGATAGAAATTGCTCAAATTTTACGTTTGCCAATCATTTCTAAGGTTTTGTTACATGGGAAAGCAATGTCTGATCGAGATTATCCCTCGATTAGTATATCACATGTTTAGGCTGCAGCAATTGGCTATTTACCGTTGAAATGTACATGAATACATGATGTAAACAAGAAAAAATCACATAGGGTCGACCCACGACGACAATGATCCTGTGAAAACCCTGCCGACTTTGAAGCCCACAGAATTAGAACAGGCAGATAAATGGTCTTAGGGGAGCATGACATTCCCGGTTTTTCGATTTTAAGCATGAGAAGAAAATAAATGAACAACAAAGTTGAACACTCACCTGTTTTTGTCAAAAAATCACGACCCCAGAGACAGAGCCACACATGGCCGGAAGCCCCCCAGAGAATTTAAGCGGCAGAGCCAATGGCTCTGTCTCTGTAGTTTCCGTACCGTGTATCTGATTAACAAAATTTCGTCCATTTATATTAACTTCCAGAACTGAATGGCTCACTCGCTAAAATAAATCTTCTTCAAATACGTTGTAAAATTCGTTCTCTACAAATGTCCTTACATTAATAACGTTTTCCATTCATTTCCATTCCGATTCCAATTCATTTCACTAACAATATTTCTTAGATAAAAACATTCTTTAAGTAACACAATTGTTGATTGATTCTTGGTCCTTCTAATGAAGTACTTGTTTGCTTTAATGTGATAAAATACGGAGTTATCTAGAAAATGTTCTGCAGAAGCACTTTTCCTCTCACAAGTCCCGTGATCTAAGATCTTGTAAATCACAATTGAACTGTCATAATATCAGAAAATCTGGCTCTCAAGACGGGAATCTTTTTATATCTTGACACTAACTGCAAATTTAAGGAGATTTTTAAAATCGATGATTTGACAAAGAGTAGCAGGGTGTAGTATAAGGTGCACTTATACTGTCTCGCCGTACGAGCTAGCTTTTCTAGCGACGTGGTAGAGTATTTGCTTAGTGACAGAGATGTCCAAGGATTGAATCCAACCAGGAGTCGATATTTCTTTGTGGGTTACATTTAGCACCAATAGTTGTTGGAAGCTGGAACGTTAGAGAAAGTGAATACGTTTATCACATTTACATGTGAGTCAATGCTGTCGTGGTAGGATGGGTATATCGGGATCAAATGATCCTGGGTTCAAACTTGCCGGTGCTATTGGATATTTCTATGAACAAAAACGTTACAGCACGTTTAATCTCAATGTTTTCCTAACTGTGTCTGCTAAAGATGTCAAACCATCTTCTTTGGAAAATAGTTAAATGACTTGTAATTGACAATTTCCATAGATGTTCGCCTGTCAAATCTCATTATGTCATAGGACATTAAGAATTATTTACCTAAATTTGACAATATAGGCGATTAAAGTAAAGATTGAAAGAAAACAGGCATGACAAATTTAGATGATATTATAAATATGTAAATTTGAGGCATAAATTTCCCCTTCAAGGAAAGCAAAATTCAATTATTATCAGTTGATCTAAAATGGTGGTAAAACAGAAAAAAATATAATGGTTGCAGGTCTTAATAGCGACGATCTTTCAAGCAAACCATGCGCAATTTTTATTCATTATTGGAAGTAAAGATATACGTGTACTTGATATCATTCAGGCCTGAGTTTGTTAATTTACAAAAACGAATTATGTTGGTTGATTAACAAGGCAATGACGTTTAAATTTCTATACCACCACTTAAACTTCATCCGTTCCTTAACACGATCTGGCTTGACGTCCCTTTCAGAAACAACGTTGGCAGATGTTGAGGACTTAAAGGAAAAAAAAAGATAATCGGCATCTTCCCTATAGTCTCATTATTGCTTTATCGACAAAACTGTAGAGAGTACGACACCTTTTATTTTCATACAGTCACATGATTAATCCTCAAGCTACCGAAAAATGTTACATACGCATACTACCAGGTGGGGTCATTTTGACCCAAGACACTTTTTGTAAAAACATATTTTATTTTGTCAGGAAATTGCCCTTTTTCAACATTATTATTTAGGAAATAAACTAGAAGAAAGAATAAGAAACTGTTCTCATCTCTTGGGCAATGTATCATTTCAAGTTTAGATTTTAAAAATACACGTGTTATGGCGTCAAATATTTTGGAACTTGAAAAAAAACCTCGCTTCTCTTTGAAATTCATAACTCAACGTACCGGGAACCGTTTTGCTTTTCATTGTTTTGTTAAAAATCAAAATAATAGTAAGATCGAAGTCTTTTTCCATGTGATATTCTTTCATGCTATAAGTTGATGAAAATTTGCTAAACAATTTTTATAAGTAAGCTTGGTGAAAAAAAGCATTTAACATTTGACAGAAAATGGCTATTTCAGGGGATATTTCTGAAGTTTCATATGATTGAGTATGTCAAGATTTTTGGAAATTATATTTGTTTTATGTTTTTAAATGTAATGTTAAACCTCAAATTATTTCATATTGCATTTGCATTAAAATGAATAATAAAATGCCAATTGTCTATACTTTTCAATGCCTATTATATTGGGGTCATTTCTGACCCCAGCACATAAATAGATAAAAATCCTACAAATGTCGTTCAATGTTAAAGAACAGTTGGCATATTGCCGACAAATAGAAGATTGACAGTCAAAAAAGCAAACGTATATAGGAGAACTACATTGGAAATGGCAAATATAAATATATGTCTGGGATCATAAATAACCCCATCTGATAGCTCGATGGTTAATCTTCTGTCATCAGTTGAATAACTCATCATAATGTTAAGAATAATTTGTCACTTTTTAGGAAACAATCTGTTGTTTTGTTATCTTTTAGAGAAAGGTTTGTCATGAATGACCCCACCTGGTAGCATGAAGTTATCAGTTCATATCAGTTCTGTCATCAGTTGAATAACTTATCATAATGGTAAGAATAATTTGTCACTTTTTAGGAAACAATCCATTGTTATATTATCTTTTAGAGAAAGGTTTGCATTTCAACTGTATAAAAGCTCTACATTTGAAGCAGTAAACTTATATGTCGTTTAAGGGAAGCGTTAATGACAAAGTTTTTTGTAGAATGTGTTCCTCCTACGATTCTACAAATCTGTTTGATGGTTTACGTCTTAGAGGGACCGTTTTCTGAATAGTTTCTCCATTTATCAAGATTAAACTGACAATGTCTGCCTAAACAGCTTCCCATTTTACCATCAAGTAACAGACCAGGGCAATTACGTGTCTCCCTCGTGAAAATAGGCGGGAAAGAGCGAGCTTTATTTAACTTGAATAAATTGTGTAATTGTAGAAAGGTTTTCATATATTGGAAAACGTCAAAACTTTGTCTTGTTTCAGTAAAAGTAAGCACCACTTTCAACATTTTTTTCACATTTATTACGACCGCAACTGTTTTATCCACGTTTTCCTAAAGAATCACTCGCAACAGAGCAAACGCATGATCCAATCTGAGCCACATGCTGTCCATCCCATGATTACTATTTGTTTTGTAGTACGACACTAAATGGTATATGTTTTTTTTTTTGCAGATTCTCTCTAAAGCGTGAATTCTTTCTACATCTATTTAAGTGATGGAAAATAAAGGACAAAAAGACATCAATAGAAGTACTTCATGGTTACAATACTTTAATAATTTTATATGCATTTATTGAAGAAGCTCTCTTAGAAATTATCAAATCGGACCGTGTTGTTCAAATAAAGTTAACATTTCAGATCTTGTTGCAAGTAATCACAATAAATCATCACAGCTTTAGGACAGTAAAATATTCGTGTCTCTACATATTGTGTACACTGGTGGTGAACTCGGTCAAGGCGTGGGACGTCGTTTCGCGATCATTGTATTCCGTCGGTGTTGTTATAAAATATCGTAACTACGGCTTCAATACGTAGTTACGAGATTTTATAACAACACCGACGGTTTGTCAATACATATCGGTAAATCCGGTCTATTTTTAGAACAAATTCATTGTTATTAGAATAACTATCCAATCAGATCTTTAAACTCACATTTAAACGCAACATATATGTACCTTGTTGTAGCAAAAAACGTCCATTGTTTTGGCCGAGTTCACCACTAGTGACAAGAGCGACAGATAGAGTAAAGTAAAAGCATTATAAAGAGTTAATTTGATTCCAAAGTCAATGTTTTGAGCTCATTGTACTAATTTGAATATGTCACCAGGATACAATTGAAATTGGTACAGCTAATTCAGAGTTTATCATACAAGAAATGGTATTTTGAAGTTCAAAAAAATTACCACCATCTCCAATTTGTGGGTACTCATAAAAACGCCACTTCGCTTCATGTCATTTTGCCTCCTTTTGCTGACAACACATGTTGAATACATATTATTCGAACTCTACTATCAGAATTAATGTGGTATTTTAATTCAAAAAAGAGAAAATAGAAATTACCAGAAAAGTTATGTCAGTTTATCGAACAAAAGTACAAAATACAATACTTAAAGTATCCATATTCGAAGAGCTATATTTTGTTATTTCGGGTATGCTCATAGAATTGCGCAGTAAAAATCGGCATGAAAGCAAGCGACATTAACGAGGCTTTCGAGGAAAATCGACAAACGTCTGAACCTTTGTTGAATATGGTTACTTCAGGAAGAAGGATCAATACGTCGATTTCTTGTTTTCGGTTAAAAATTGAAGAACATTTTGTACACCTGCAGATATAAGTATTATTTTTTCCTTTCTGAAATTTGCAAAATAAGTCGACAGTTCTAATATTGAACATACATGTATCGTAGTCGATTACAATGCAAATACACAAATCAGTGTCTTTTATAACTATCTTATTACAAGATATTTATTTGTTCTTGTCTAGGGACTCTCCCGAGACCAATAACCATATTATTACATATTATGTGGCTTTAATTGATTGTCCTGAGACTCAAGACACTATGATTATTTACCATGTCTAAAATTATAAATTCAGATATCGCGAGACTTACCGCTTAAAGGTCTTTTTGTTTACAAATGCGCATTTACCTGGTTAAACAAAATACGTAAAACTTCTTGAAGATGACACATATATACTTTGTCTTTATGATAAGGTATAAGAATTATTATGCTCTTCCAAAAACCAAATGAAGGCAACAATATTCAAGTTGTTTAGAATGCAATATTTGCTTACTAGACAATACTACATTGTCAGAAATGAAGAACATGTTTTCACAGTAAATTTCTGCTATAAACAATGTTTCTACATTCCGAGTACCCGTAACAACCCTAAACGATGTATCAATAGTATCATTAACTTTTGAACGTTCCCAGACAATAAATACGTTTAGATAATTTCAATAAGAATACTTTTGACATCAAACAAAGGTTCTCTAAAATGGGTCTATATCACGCAACGCCTTGACAGATTTAATCATTTCCCAATCGCCAAAAACAATGGTAATCCAATGAGCAACGTCAAGATTGATTGTGATAACGCGATTATGTGTACACAATACATCGCAGAAAATGTTGATGCAAAATGCAAACATGCTGGTTAAAAAGTATTTTTTCCTTTTGCCTAAATGTTTTCCAACGCAATTTCTACGAGAGACGTTAAAAGAAGTATGTCAGAAAAATAGAAATACGCCATTTTGACTTCAATTGACTACCGTTAAGGACAATTCCTTTTGCTGTATCCATAAAAGAACAATCTTCTATGACATTCTATTGTACTTAATCGTGACGTACAAATTATTTCCGAGTAATCAGATAGAACATGCGATCTATATATTTAAAGACCGTCCGTTATAAAGACTCGTTACATTAAAAAGACGAGTGTTTAAGATAGGCGAGTAAAACGCTCTCGAACTTCATTCTTCGGCTTTAACGTACTAACTGGGCCTCTCGAATGATAACGACCTTAAGAAGGCGAATTAAGCCTACATAAAGGTATATTTTCATATTTAAAGCTAAGATAAATTACCCTCCGAGCAGAGGTCATGATTCGCTATCATTTGACCCCTGCCATTTTTACTTCATTTTCCGCCTATTTGCTGGTCATATCTATTTATAGAACAAAATTTGAAAATCGAGGGAAACCAGAAACGTTTTGATTTCGTATAAACGATCATGAGTGTAATTTATGATCGTATTGTCTAATGCACAATTCAACACTATATCAGTACAATCGAAAAATGTTCTATTTTTTATTTCCTGCAGGATTCTCAATCCAATTATAAAAATGACTGGGATTTGACGAAGAATCACAAAAAATATTGTGAAAACATTGACAGAAAATCACAATCCGCAACTTTCACCACGAGAAATACTTGTACATTACGTTCACCACCATTACGTCGATTCTATTTTTGGCCAATAACAGGAATTTGAAATTTTAGCCAATCAAAACTTGTATCAGAAATTTTCAATGTTGTTAGATTTCAAGCCAGCGATTGGATAACGAAATCTCTATGAGGACGCGAGATTAGACGAGATTGCTTATGAAAAGAACAGAGTGAAATCGTTTAGTACATGTGTAAGTATAAACGTTTGAGCGGCGTAAAAGAGAGTAAGATAAATGTACACAAAATAATATAAAATATTAGTATATACACAACTTCAAACACGACACGAATTTGTTATTTAAATAAGTGTTTTATGGCAAATACTAAGTTAATAATGATTAACAACGTAGTTTGTACGAATCGAAGCAAATAGAAGACGTAACACAAACAAATTGTATTTAAACATATATAATTGAAGCGACAATGGGTCAACAGAAAGTAAAAAATATAAAGCAAATTATAATGAAAATGTTTTCTTCTTTATTAAATAGACCTAAAAATGTTATTTTTGCAATTTCGTCCACACAAACTGTTAACTAAAGTTTCGCCTTTTCTGTCGGTTTAAATGTACAAAAAATTACGATATTTCAGCAATAAAGTCGGGATGTTTAATCTAGCAATTCGAGATTATATTCCACGATCACTTTTATTATGTGTTTCTCTAAATTGATTGTGAATTAAAGATTTATCTTTAGATACATTTCAAAATCCATTTTTCCACACATCTCCTTACATTAATAACGATTCCCATTCATTCCGCTAACAATATTTCTTTGGATTAAGACATACTTCAAGTAATACAATTGTTGATTGATTCTTGCTTTCGTTAATGAAGTACTTGTTTGCTTAACGGAGTTACTGAGAAAATGTTCTGCACGAGCACTTTTCCACTCACAGTTCCCGTGATCTAAGATCTTGTAAATCACAATTGAACTGCCATAATATCATAAAATCTGGCTCTCAGGAAGGGGGAGAGCTGAGGTTGGGTTTTTCTTTCGACAATCGTAGACACCGCAAGTTATGTTGTTTTAGAAACAACTTAAATGATAATTTAGACCGCGTGGTATATTCTAACAATGTCAATGAAATGTTGTCCCCTTGAAATCTTTGGATCATTGTTTTAGCAAACCATCTTTTAATCGGTAAGTTTATTATGTGTTGACTGATTTTATCCACTCATTTGTTATAAACAAAGTTACACATCATCCTAATTAACATTGCAACTTGTTGACAAGACTACCTATCAATTTTTTCAGTTACAAAGTCAAAAGAAGACATTGTCTTTAGCCTTGATTTAGAAAAAAAGTGCCACAACTTTTTTTATTTCAACAACTGCAGTGAAACAATGAAATAAACACTTGAAGCATTCCAGAATAATTTTCCAAACTCTATAAATCAAACTTGACAGGGTGTAAAGACAAATTGGGAAATATATGAGAAATTTAAGCACGAGGTGATGGCATCCTGTTATTTCTCGGTGTAATTTGTATGTAGCTTGTCAAGAGGTCTACCTAATTAGAGAGAAGGTTAGACAATAGGCGTATTTGAGTCGAATGTCGCAATTGCTCAAACCAAATCAAAATCGTCTTTTACAGACAGATTAATTATATCAAATCGATCGATTGGATTAATTTTCAAATTCCCTTAACACACAATATTCGTCCGTGGACACGGATTTGTTTACAGGTATGCACTTGTCGCCATACACCTATTGAATAAAAGTAAGGCTTGAAATAATAATGAAGAATATGAAATATGCGTGTTTTGTATTAATAGAAAGGAAAGATTTACATAAGACACCTAACATATTAAAACGAATTAAAAACCTAACGTATCAAAAATACAAATTGTAACACAGAAGCATGCAAGGGATATGGGCCATAAAGGAGAGGATTTATGAAGTTTAACCGAGTTTCATTTAGGAAAGCCGCCGAAAATCCTTTTCACATCATAAATGAAACTCGACAATTCGTAAAGATAAATGAGGAAGAAATTAAAGCAAGCAGGCTACTGCATGATGTTTGTGGATGTTTGTCAGGCGACGCTACTGAATTAACATAACATTCTTAGGCTTGAAAATGTCATGTTTTTTGTAGACGTAGTATTATTTGATAGGAAAACCTTTAAAAGCCTCGATATGCTTGTAAAATAAAGGTTCAAATACAAAACAGACACTACAATTTCAAAACCAAAGTAAATTCAACTCTTTAAAAGTGTGTATCTAAGAAAGAATCGGCCCATTTTCTTTTCAACTCAACATCGATATAACCACAAAAACAGTATTTTGATGAATTTTGTTGATGTTTTTTTAATCCTTGTATGCTACTGCTATTGCTTGCTCTTTATCTTTCGTGTTTTGTGGGAAGACGCTGTTGATGACACATTTTGAAGGATGTTTATCTTGGTATATGGAAAACGTATTCGAAGGATAACAATCTGGTGTATCAAAAGTGATCAAATCAAAGGATAACACCATTACGTCTTTATCTATTTAGGTTTACTGATTTAGGAAACAATGTATGGGTTGGCTTCTGTTTTGTGTTAGAAAGTAAGGTTAGATTTTATCAACGTGTGTTGAATTCGAGATCATTAAAATACCAACTAGTATCGATAGCCATACTTTTACATTTGTGGTTTACCATATTTTTCTTACAAATGAGGCCACGACCTTAGCGCAGTTGGTAGCGCATCTTCATCTCATTCGAGAGGTCCCGGGTTCGATACCCGGCTGCGGCAAATACCCTTTCTGATAAAATTGTCATCCACCAATGGGTTTGAAATCGTTAACCTAAGAGTAAGTAGGCGAGCAGCTGGAGGCTCGGTAAGGGCGTTGTGGTAGTACTGGTTTGAGAAACAACAGGAATCCATGGGTAGGTGCTCCAGCCGCCGCGATATGACCCTGGCAGTTAAAACGGCGTAAAACCCCAATAAACTCAAACTCTTAAATACGTGTATTCAATTGGTGAATCCATTTACAAGCTTTTTATTCTTTTTTATCGGCAGTTGTCCAAGGCGTTCTCCATGTTAAAATTATTCAAGGGAGTTTTCTTTGATAATACATAACAGAGCAGGACATGTTTACAATAAAGGAAATGTATCTAATATCATCTTATTACAAGATATATTTATTTGCTTTTGTCTAGCAACTCTCTCGGGACCAATAACGACATTATAACATATTATGTGGCTTTAATTTATTTGAGCCGGGATCTGGAAAGACGTCCTTTATAGCATTTTTAAAAATTGAGTTTGAAGATCAGTCTGTTGTTAAATGCAGTCCAATATTCATCTGTACTGCTCTTTTAAGTTTCGACAGGTCACTAAGGAAGCTAATAGAGAACAACTTGGATCCTGATCAGACTGTGCGTATGCACGGGCTGGTCTGGATCCATGTTGTTCTCAAATGCCTTAAGGAACGCTTTTCCAGATCCCGGCTCATTTGTTTTAGACGAGTACTCAAGACACTGTGAATAACTATCTTGTATTAGATAACAATACAGATCTATTTGATATTTTAGAGACCTATAAAAAACCTTGTCGTTTCTCTAGTTTCATGTTCATTATTTAATTAAAATATATTTTCAGGTTAATAGGATGACTGTGATATTACATCTGAATTTTAGACAGATACATTGATATTTGTGCCGACTTCAGATAGCCGTAATAAATTTTCCAATATGATATACTTAAAAACATATAACACACGAAGGTAACTATTTTGACAAAAATGCCATTAATTGATTACACTTTCCTACAATTAAGGACAAACATTTTGACATAAATCTATTCTTTATTGTGCAATTTTCCATGACACACCATCATACATTATTGTATTGTACAAAGTATTTCCAGTTAATCAGATATAACATGCGATCTATTTAAAGACCAATCATTTGCTCTGCGACGAGTTTTATCTGGGAAGATGACCATCGTTTCGTTTCGTTTCTGTGTATTTTCCCCCGTTCAATTTGAGGCACCGCCGTAATGGCGTAGACATTGGTTTTGCTATGTATATGCTACTCGTCAACTGTGATCTCTTTCATCCGTCAATGTTCTCTTTCTCACATTGTAACTCGATCACACATATAAATTTACAGTGACTTTCCCATTATATATAGTTTTACCATTTTTTTTTTTGCAGAGAGAAGAGAGGCAATGAGTTTTTAATTCACTGCTACCCATTTACAGCTGGGTAGACTGAAGCGGTGACAATTAAGTGTCTTGCCCAAGGACACACCTCCCGAGCGGGACTCGAACCTGGATCCTCCAGGTTACAAGCGCAGTGCTCTCACCACTGCGCTATCGAGGCTGTCAATGATTTACCGCTATGAAGGACACAAATACGTGAATGGATAAGAAAACAACATTAATATAGTTTGAGGGTAAAAACAGCAGGAGCTACAGTTTGAGGGTTTTACGGAATCCTTGAATGTATTTGAAAGTTATGCGTTATATATTTTTGGATGAATGTAAATTTCCAGTGACTATACATTTAATATGTATATAGAAAATAGTTAAATTTCTTTTCTATGTATATCTTAATCATTAAGAGTCATTCTCTGTAAAAATGTAAATTTTGGAAAAGGCTGTTTCCACTCAAGTAATAGATTTCAATAATTTTTGTATATAAGTCCTCTTTTGACCTGGTGAATGTAAATATAGCACATTTTTTTCATTCCAATACTCCGTTGCCATGGAAACCAAAATCTGTATTTTGGCGGCTCATTTTCATAGGGAAAAATGGGAAAATTTGATATTTTTCGGTGCTTTTTGCCAAAAATACAGACTAGAAATAACTAAATTGATCACTGTTCAACATTTTTAGGCATTTCTTCATGACAATGAAGAAAGAAAAATAGTAATTCACTAAGTGGTTATTTCGCTGGACTTTTTCGAAAAGTGCACAATCAGCATTTTTTGGAAATATGATAAAAACATGATTTTTTGTCATTTTCAAATTCGTTTATTTCAATTTCCCAACCATAGAATTTCGAATTATTTTGAATTCTGTTTATTCTATTCTCGATCATTGAAATATAAAAAAATTGGGTGTGTGTTTTTTGATTTTTTGAAAAAAATGTCATTTAAAGTTATGTCCTAAACGAAAACTATAAAATGGTGAAAATGATAAATTGAATTACAATTATATATCTTATCGAAAAACAGCACTACCATTGCTTTTATCGATTCAAAACATTAGATGAAATAATGACAGAGCCTTTTTAAGCCCGTATATCACTACTCGATATTGAAGGTAACTATACATGCATTAGTAACAACGGTAGAAGTGTTGTTGATTACTTTATTACAGATGCATATATGTTTGGAAATATTCCTTTCTTCCATGTGGGAGAGCGAGATGAATCCGACCATTTTCCCCTTATTTGTCATTTGAATTTAGGTCGTCTCTTAAATGATATTTTACCAACTGTTGAATCTAATGATGTTAGTATAATTCCACTTAAACAGCTCCGCTGGAAAGAAGTCTTAAAAGAATCGATTTACCAGGACATAAACACTAAATTAGATACTTCTAGCCACCAATTAAACGTTTCAATAGAAAACAATGTTGATGAAGCGGTAGACAGTATTATCTCCATTTTTCATTCGTCTGCTAAAAAGTTTAAGTTAGAATCTTCGCCTTTCAGGAAAACACAACCATATAATAGCCCATGGTGGGATAGCCAATGTGACGATCTTAAATACATTAAGTACAAATCATTACGCAAATTTCGAAGGTCTAATTGTAACGCTGACTTCAATAACTATGTAATATCTAGAAATAGATTTAAAGCGGTGTGTAAAAAGAAACAGTCAGACTTCTTTTCAAAAAGAAGAAAATTGCTTTTGCAGAATAGGTCAAATCCTTCAAAGTTTTGGTCTTTGTTGAAAGAAAATACAAAAAGTAAAACAACAGACTCTTTATTAATAAAACCAACTGACTGGAACGAATATTTTCGTTCGTTACTTTTTCACGAGAATGAGTCAACGATAGAATTGAGCACTAACGACATTTTGAATGAAGATAGAAATCATTGCTTAAATATGGAGATAAGCCGGGATGAGATAAATAGTTCAATTAATAATCTAAAATGTGGCAAAAGTAGTGGCGTAGATGGTATTGGTTCAGAGTTTTATAAAGCTACTTTGCCCTTAATTTCCCCTTTTTTGCATAGATTATTTAACAAAGTATTAGATACAGGTGCTGTACCAAAGTCATGGTCCCAAAGTATTATATGTCCTGTTCACAAAGGTGGAAATAAAAATGACCCAAATAACTACAGAGGAATTTCAGTTACCACAACAATGTATAAACTATTTTCTAATATCATTAACAACAGACTTTATAAATGGGCTGAACAAACAGGTAAAATCGACGAAGCTCAGGCAGGATTTAGGCATGGATATTCAGCTGTTGATAATATATTTTCTCTTCAAAGTCTTATTCAGAAATACGTTTCCAAACAAGGTGGCCGGTTTTACTGTCTATACGTTGACTTTCGCAAAGCTTTTGATAAAGTAAATCATAGTATATTATTTAAATATCTCCTAGAAATCGGTTTAAGTGGAAAAATACTAAAATTATTAGCCTCCATCTATAGCGACATGTCATCCTGTATTAAAACACAAGATGGAATCACAGAATTCTTTAAATGTAATATCGGAACTAGACAAGGCGATTCGACAAGTACGACGATATTTTCTCTCTTTATAAATCAGCTGTGCATAGATTTAAAAACAGAATGTAAAACTGGCATATTTGTTACGAACAATATAAATGAAATTTTCTGTCTTATGTTTGCAGACGACGTTTCCTGTTGTGCTGAAACAGTAGTTCGCTTACAAAAGCAACTTGATATTATTGATAAGTTTTGTACGAAAACTGGTATGGAAGTGAATTTGGACAAAACAGAAATCATTGTCTTTAGAAATGGGGGACCTCTTCGTCTGAATGAAAAATGGTTTTATAGGCAAAACCAAGTCAATGTCACTAATAGTTACAAATACATGGGTCTTATTTTCACACCTACATTGTCATGGCTGTCTGCACATCAAAAATTGGCATCACAGGCTAAAAAGGCCATACTTTCAATTCAGCGATATCAAAGATCATTTGGCTATTTTCCTTTCAAAGAAAAGTTCAAACTGTTTGATTCAATGATTAAACCTATCTTATGCTATGCCGCCCACGTCTGGGGACACACTTATTCACCTACTATTGAATCGGTGCATCTCGATTTTTGTAAGAGATTTTTAAATGTTAGCAGCAAAACTAACGATATGATTATTTTAGGCGAATGTGGTAGATATCCAATATACGTTGATTATTACTCCCATTGTATAAGATATTGGACAACATTATTAGAAATGCCTAACACAAGATATCCCAAAAATTGTTATTTAATGTTGAAGTCCCAAGACGAAACAGGCAGAAGGAATTGGGTTACTCATGTGAAAAAATTACTTTTTACATATGGTTTTGGCTACGTCTGGGTTTCACAGGAAATAGGAAATGTTAACAAATTCATAACAATGTTTAAACAGCGTATAATTGATTGCTTCAAACAGAATTGGAGTATGAATATAAACGAATCTGGTAGATGTATGCATTATAAACATTTTAAAACTTTACTTAACACTGAACGATATCTCGTTATTGAAATGCCATATAAGTACAGAATCGCCTTGTCTAGATTCAGATGTTCGAGTCACAAACTAGCTATCGAAACTGGAAGGCACAATAATATCCCTAGAGAACAGAGAATATGCTCATATTGTTTTGAAATGTTTGATGAAAATTATCTAGAATGTGAATTCCATGCGTTTTTCCATTGCCCAAAACATACTGAAATTCGTAACACAATATTATATAACTGGTATAAATCTGGAACCACCCTTGATCATTTTTACAAACTTTTACAAACTGAAAACGATTCAGAAATACGTAATACTGCTCATTACTTACACCTTATCATGAAGGATATATAGGGACTAACCCATTGTGATGTATATATGTTTGGAAATATTATGTTCTATTGTATTTTGGGCCGGAGGCCTGTTACTGTAAATAAAAATTTGTCATTGTCATTGTCTTGTTTGTAATCCCAGATATTAAAAAAAGTGCTGAGTCATCATTTTCAAGATTATGCCTCTATATTTTTTTCTACAAAATATATGCAAGTTTACATCAGTTCCATCTATTTACCGGTATTTGTTGGAAAAGTTGATTAAAATCATGAAAAGCACGCACTTGTATGGTACATTATTATTTCTATTATCATTTCGATTGATATTTATGGTAATCTTTTTATAAAAGTGGGTGGGGCAAGATGATGTGCAAATTAGAGAAAACTATATATCTATCACGGAAGGTGATAAAAAACCACCATTACCTTTGTTTGGACAAGCATTTTACGTCAATGCCTTTTTATGCCCTTATATCATTACTTTTTTTCTAATTCCATATATTTAAAAGTGCTGAGTCATCATTTTCAAGAGTAAGCCTACATTTTGTCAACAAAGAATGTTCAAATGTACATCTATTCCATCTATCTATTTACAGGAATATTGGATTAAAATCATCAAAAATCATGCTTTGATTTAGTACATAATTATTTCTAGACTAATATCATTTAGATCGATTTATTCGTGGATTTTTTTTCATAGTGGGTGGGGTAAGATGATGTGCAAAATAGAGAAAACTGGACATCTATCAATGAAGGTGATAAAAATACCCCAGTTACAAGATTTTTTAACAAGCGATTTTATGTCAAATCAGAGGCCGCAACTGAATTATCAATTATGACTTTGAAAAAAAAAAAAAAAAATAGGGGTCTTGCAATTCTACAGGTCTGTATGCACTCCTCTGCCAAGTATGACGCAAATCGGACGGAAACTGTAGAAGTTGTCCGGACAAGCATTTTTACATCAAAGTAGGAGCCATTACTCAAAATTTTGGGAAATTTACTAATTATGTGTCAATATGAAGCATACCAAGCAAGGGCATAGTCAGGAATTTATTTCATTACACCCACTCCAGGAATGCCACACATGCGAGACAGATAGTACAACAAGGGGTCTCTCACTACCGTCGGTGTGGTTCGAGGATTTGACTTTGTGAATTACTTTTGGACCTCATTCTGACCCCGATTCCAATTATTTGAAGTGTTTTGAAAAAGGATGACCCAAGGAAAATATACTACATATTTGGTTGAATTCTGTCTAGCACTTTCGGTTATTTTGTAACGGTGGAGGGACAGACGAACAAACAGACTGGTGGATGACAGACATTGATCGATCAAGAACTAGTAGTTCATTCCGAGCGTTTCTTCCTCGGGTGAGCTATAAAGCAATATCCTCTTTCACAAGATTGATTGAGTGGGTTTTATGCCACATTCAACATTTTTTTTCTGTCATATCACGGCAACTGGACTGAGCATCTAACCATGCCTTCCTCAGACCTGGCATTTCTCTCAACCGTACTTCTAACTATGTAGAGCATCCAATCCAAGCGATCAGCTCTTCATCTCAAATATATATAATCATGAATCATCCAAACAACAAAATTCTATTATGATCCACCTCGAATGCTGCTGCAGACGACAGAATCACTGCTTATAAAGATTTCCTTTGAGTAGAATATAGCATCGAAACTATTGATACAAAAGGAGAAAATGATGGTTATGAATATAGCATCGAAAATATCGACACAAAAGGAGAAAATGCTGGTTATCAGCATTTTCGTCTTTAGTTTCAATGTTTTCCCATACACTTTCTATAGTAAACGTCAAAACGAGGTCTTTTATGGGAAAGGGTTAAACATCATCTATTGGTGAGTGACAATTAGCTTGCCAAATGGTGAACGGGGGCCTAAAAATATTGGGACAGATAGAGCAAATCGTCGGTGTAATTGACCAAACGCCAATCGACAGATCGCTCCGCCCAACATAGAATTTAAGACAACCAATGGGGATGTGATCGTTAATAGGGAACGATTTATCCAGATAATCGTGACGTAAATTTGGACAAACAAAATAGTATTTCGTAGGTGTTGTTATAAAATCTCGTAACTACGGCTTGATTTAAGCCGTAGTTACGAGATTTTATAACAACACCGACGGTTTATCAAAACATAACGTTAAAACTAGTCTATTGATAGCACAAAATTCTTTGTCATTTGCATGTCGATTGTATTGATTGTCAGTCGATAACTCGATACAATAACACGTGCAACGAAGAACAATTGGGTCATGACATTTTTCTGATCGTCCATTGGCTAATCGGTGTTTTTGATTGACAGTCGGCGTTTGGTCAATTGCAAAACCTCGTAAGTCGATTTTTGCGATTTTCAAAGGACAAACTTGTGTGTCCAGTTAAGGACAATTCTTGCATGTTTCGAGATATTTTTACTGATCAGCATTAATGAAAAATCATTTGTGAACAATTATGTCCAAATTTCAAGGAAAACATTTCAGTTTGGGAAAAGTTATAACACTTTTTCCCTCCCCTTTAAAATTTTCCGAAAACGAGATACGAGGTTTTGCATTTACAACGACAAAATGATTACCAGCATTTTCTTCTTTAGTGTAAATGACATTTTTCTTTAAAGCTCTTTCTAATAGGTCGTCAAAAGCAACTCTTGTTTGGAAAGGGTTAAACATTATCCTTCTATGGATTGGTGAGAAAAACTGCTATTTCTGAAGTGTGGAAACAGGAAATTGGACCAGTCGAGCCTGGGTTCGAATCTACGGCCTAAGGATTGACAGAGACAATATTATAGAGTGTCGAGGATCAGCACAGCGTGCTTCTCTTTACATTGTTCTGCATACTGTTTTGCATCAAACACAGGCATTATTTTAGGAACCATCTAACCCTCTCCAAAATGCGAAATGATAGGCAATTCCTTTTTGGCAGGAGTTGCAGACGACAAAAATGATTGGCAACAAAAGTGAAAAAATACACAAATATTGAAAAATTTGTGTGTAAAGGACAAATTGCTTATCACTAGCACATACCTTTATTCTATCAATTTCAAAACCATTTCTTTGAAAGAAGTCATAATAACTAAATAATTCAATCAATTCAATTTCATATTCATTCAGTTTATTTCTAATTAATGACCAATATTCCATGAACTTTTGGTGATTCAACATGACTTGTAAACATTTTGTACAAGAGGTATGACATCGCTGACATATTAGTCTTTAAAGAAAGTATTGCTGTAAAAGATGGAATGTTGATACAAGATTACAACTTAGAAGTATAGAGTTTTTCTACAGAACCCATGTTTACCATTTCATATTTTTTTCTGTATTGACAGGCTACACCTCTTTTAAATCATAACACAGTGCCCAAACACATGTTTCAGGTTTTGATTAACCCTTTCAAAAACAAGTCCAAGATTTGACGTCCCTCATAAAAACAGACTTGAGAAAACATCCAGACAAAAGAAGAAACTGTTTAAAATCAGCATTTCCTTCATTTGTATCAATACTTTCTGTACTAATATTGTAAATATTCCTTTTTTGTGGCAGCTTCTAATTAGAACCACTCTAGAATTGTATTATTTTGGAAAGAGTTTGTCTACCAAGACATATTATTTAACCCATTACCACAAAGTGACTCATTTTTAACTCCCAAAAAGAAAATGGCTTAAGAAAACAATGTGGAAAATGAAGAAATTGCTTGTGACAAGCAATTTTCTTCATTTCCCAAAATGTTTTCTACCCAAAAAGACCAAAAATACATTTATGTATATAAATCAATTATATATACTTGAAATTGTCGTCTGCAACATCTTTGAATTTTAACCAGTATAAAATTTTGTTGTTTGGTAATGGGTTAATATTTAGTTGTCAAGACTATAGCAGTACTATATTTGGTTCTTTTATTCTTCTTAAATGTATTTGTTATGTTCTTCATATTATCACTGAATTTAAGACATTTCTAGATCATATTAAAGTTTATCAAAATTAGTCTGGATTCTTAGGAATTTTCATCTGATTATTCTTTGTGCCTTTCTGATTGTCATTTGGTTTGGCAGTGTTGATATCTTGTCCAGCAATATACCAGTTACATAGTGACCATGGAGTTCATCAGCTGTAAAGAGAAAAAAAGCATATAATTCTGTTGAAGATACAAGTATATATAACAGTCAATGGTACAGCATAATATATAGAATTAAATTGCAATTCCCAATTGACAAAATTTCAGAATGGTTTAATTTCAAAAGAATATATTTTAAAGTCATAACAGGCATGCATGAATAGATAGAAACCTTGCATTTACATACGAAAAGATATAGTATTTAGCTAATACATGTGCTGTATTTGCCAAGATTTGCACATTCATAACTAACTTTGATTGGGACGGATGTTCAAAACATGGGATGCTGTGTATAGAGCCGGGTTTCGGCTCTCATAGTCTCACTTTATCCTTTCTTAGCACACTAAAGTATTTATGAGAATACATAAGCAACACTCAATGAAATAAAAGCCGTCATAGACGGGTTATGCTCCCCGAATAAGTGTTTGTCACAATAAAGGCTATCATGCATTAAACCCCCTTTTCCCATGACAGTTTTTTTTTTGTACACAAATTACTTATAAAATATGGTCTAGAACATCTCATTGATAACTCACAACAATTTCATTTAATTCTGCCTATTAGAAAAAGACAAGAGCCGTCAGAGACGGACAATGCTCCCCGATTAAGGCATTGTCACAATAAATGTATGCCATGCAGAGCTAAGATTAAGCTAACAAACGTTAAGCCCCCCTTTTTCCATGACATACTTTTTATACGCAAATTTCAAGTAGTTTATTGTCAAGGGCATATGATTTGCTACTCAAATATGAAATTTCATCAAATTCTGACCATTAGACTATGAGAAATTAGAGAAAAAGTGTATTTGACCTTAAGTCCCCTTTTCCCATGACGAGGCCTCAAATCCAAAAACTGGGAAAAGTACATCGGCATTATGTCATAGGGAGTTCACATGGTAAGTTTCATTTGATTTGGCCCAAGGGTTATAGAGAAATCGCTTCGGACGGACGGAATGACGGACGGACAGACGAAGCGGCGACTATATGCTCTCCCTTCGGGGAGCATAAAAAATAAGAGAAGAATTAATTTCTATATTCAAACCCCTTTTTTCCGGGAAAAAGCCTCAAATTGAGAACAAGAGGGCCATTGGCCCTGAAGCGCTCACCTGATATCATAACTTTGTGTATACAAAGTTTCAGGTTGATTGGACAAAAAATGTGACCTCTAGGGTGCACACAAGGTTTAACTAAGATTTGACCTCGTGACCTAGAATTGATCAAGACAATCATTCTGATCAATTTTCAGGTTGATTGGGCAAAAAATGTGGCCTCTAGAGTGCACACAAGGTTTTACAAAGATTTTACCTCATGACCTAGTTTATGACCCCAGATGACCCAATTTTGATCTTGTCCGAGGATTGATCAAGACAATCATTCTGATCAATTTTCAGGTTGATTGAGCAAAAAATGAGGCTTCTAGAGTGCACACAAGGTTTTCTAAGATTTGACCCCGTGACCTAGTTTTTGACCCCAGATGACCCAATTTCAAACTTGTCCGAGATTTTAACAAGACAATCATTCTGGGCAAATTTCAGGTTGATTGGGCAAAAAATGTGGCCTCTATAGTGCACACAAGGTTTTTCTAAGATTTGACCCAATGACCTAGTTTTTGACCCAAGATGACCCAATTTCGAACTTGTCCGATATTTTATCAAGAAAATCATTCTGAGCAAATTTCAGGTTGATTGGGCAAAAAATAAGGCCTCTAGAGTGCACACAAGGTTTTTCTAAGATTTGACCCTGTGACCTAAATTTTGACCCAAGATGACCCAATTTCAAACTTGTCCGAGATTTCATCAAGACAATCATTCTGAGCAATTTTCAGGCTGATTGGGCATAAAATGTGGCCTCTAGAGTGCACACAAGGTTTTTTTAAGATTTGACCCCGTGACCTAGTTTTTGACCCCAGATGACCCAATTTCGAACTTGTCCAAGATTTCATCAAGACAATCATTCTGAGCAAATTTCAGGTTGATTGGACAAAAAATGTGGCCTCTAGAGTGCACACAAGGCAAAGTTTGACGGACGACACACGACGGACGCCGGACACAGCGGTATCACAATAGCTCACCATGAGCACATTCGTGCTCAGGTGAGCTAAAAACCGAAAAAAATCTCTAGGGATTTATCATTATCACATTCAGGGACTTCATTATGTTAAGTTTCATTGACTTTAGTCTAACGGTTGCTGAAATCTGGCTAAGGATGGATGGACTGAAGGATCATGGGAAGTGTGGCGACTATATGCTCCCCAAAAAATTTTCGGCGAGCATAAAGGTGAAATTACTGCTCAAGACTGCAAAGTTTATATATATGTACATGTCTTGAAAATGATTTTTAACAATGACTTGAAGGGACGATGACGCAGCACCATTCAATGTATAACAGAATAAATCCTGAATATGTGCCCAACACCGGTATCATCCAAGAACGCCCTGTACCATTTGTGGTTGGTAGCGTCACTATTGTTGATATATTTTTTCATTTGCTTCACAATTTTTGACTGGAATTTGTGATATCTTTTCATAAGCTAAAAAACAAGATACTACAGTGATTTTTTCTTTAAAAAACGGTCGTTATTGGGCCCCTTTCCCCTCTCTGAGGAATATACTTTTTTCCCCCATTTCAGAGAAATTTTCCCCTCCTGGAACTAGATTTTTTGTTGTATAGAAAAATCCAAATCATATTTACATTTTAGGCATCTCTAACAGTTCTAATGGTTGTATAAATGTCCTATTATGATTACAAGCAAGTTAAATGCATTTATAACACTGTATTTGAGAGTATAGGCATGTATTAAAATTTCCCCTTTTTGGGCGTTTCCGCGCAAATTTTCCCCCAACTATGGGCCCTGACCCCCTTCCCCCAAAATTAAAAATAAACACTGTACTAACACCTGCTCTTTCAAATATTGGTAATCTCATTGTCCTGTATCAGTTCCCCTATCTACCAGGAAATTGACATTCAATAATTGTTGTTATGGTTATTTAAAGATCTGAAATTAGAAGAAAATATTAACAAATAATTAATTGGTATGATGGTGAATGATTACGAAAAATATTAACACTCACAATACTTTTAAAATTTGGCACTCTAACCAATGACTAACAGTTTTTATTCCAGCACAGACGCGCACCTGCCAGTAATACCCGAAAGGGGAGTTAGGCAGTATATATAGATAGATAGATAGATATATTGTACAAAAGCATGGTACCACTGGCACATTATGGTACGAAATGGCCAAATCTTGATACAAACTTTTATCAAGGTATGAAATAGTTAGGGTACAAAATGACTTGCTCGTTACAATTAGCCCTACACAATAAAATATATCCTATAACTTGAAGCGTAGGCTCAAACACACAGTCAAAACACACAACAATGATGTAGATATACAGTAAAAGATATATGAAACAAATATTTTGCTTTGATTCGTGCCGAAAGGGTGTGTCACCGTGTGTGTCAAGTTGTCAACACCCGAAAATCAATCACAGGAGTTTCTTCCTGAAATATGATATATTCGTGCACTTTCAAAAATGTTCCCAACACAATTATTTTACATGATAACTCCTTATTTTGGATTGAAAATGTGTTTTTACCTGCATTTTACCGCTTCTGTACTGCTTGTAAACATTTCGCGATCTTCACCGGAAGTGTTATTTTTACATCAACACCGCCGTTATAGACTGGAAACACCCGTCTTTTCTCGCGTTTTTCGGACTTTTCGACATTTTAAAAATGGATTATTTTTGAAAAATCAAAAAACACATGGCCAGATTTTTTATATTATGTTGAACTATATCTTCTCATTCGGAAGTGAAAATAAAAACAAAATCTATGGTTGGGATTTTTTGTTTTATTCATTTAAATAAGACCCTTTTTCGCCTTTTTAAAAAAGCAAATACATAGTCAACTTTGACGCTTCAATGCAAAGATTTCTTAAGAGTTAATTTTTAAAAGACACATGAAATAATCCATAGAAAAGCTATTCTTTCATGTGGAATTCATAAAGATTTCAAAAGATACCTTATAACGAAAATACAGTGAATCTAAAATACTACAAAATCGCCATTTTTCATGCCATTTTTCTGGGGATTTTATTGATTTGGATATTTCTACCAAAATACTGCGAATGTGGTTGATCAACATATATTTTTGGACAAGGTTTGGATAGAGCAACATGCTCACCAAGTTTCAAGAAAATCGGTGATTTGAGTGGAAACACCATTTTACATCCTTATAGAGAATGGCTCTTAAGATATATGGCGATGAAAGTATTGATATTTTTATGCAAAAAATAGTAAAAAATAGTAATAGTTACCCGTGTTTAGAAATAAAAACTGCAATCTAAATTGTTACTAAACAGAGCGCATTAACATTGACAGCGAAGTTGTATTTGAGATGGAAGTATCCAGTACTCTCATCCCCCAAAAGTCAGAATTTATAAACGGACATTCACAAAGCCTGATTTGAGAAATATGAGCAAACATTCCTCGACTTTTTTTTCATCAATGAATCAACACGTTGTCGATCTACTTAATACACGAAAATGAGTAAAACCTAGTGCGATGAATGACCAGAAATGGATAACATACATGTACATGTACATTATAAATCACTACGTAAAATAAAGAAAAACATAACATAAGAACATTTCTTTTTCAAATAATACTCACCAAATAGGAATCTTTTTTTTCCGATTGAATTCGAGCAATCCTTATGCTATATCTAACAATTAACAACAAACATGATATTTTTTTCAAGTGTCAAAAATATGCTCACCAATTCGGATCTGAGTTTCAAAATCTCGCCTATTTATATAAACTTCAAGAACAGTATAATTTCAATGACTCACTCGGTAAAACATATATTCTTCAAATACGTTGTTAAATTCATATTCCATAAATTGCATTTACATTAATAACGATCCCATTCATTTCACTAACAATATTTCTTTAGATGAAGACATACTCTCAAAGTAACACAATTGTTGATTGATTCTTGGTCCTTCTAATGAAGTACTTGTTTGCTTTAATGTGCGAAAATACGAAGTTATCGAGAAAATGTTCTGCAGAATCTTTTTTCCTCTCACACGTCCCGTGATCAAAGATCTTGTAAATCACAATTGAACTGTCATAATATCAGAAAATCTCGCTCTCAAGACGGGAGACGGAATTTTTTTTACATAGTGACACTTATTACAAATGTTAGACAACTGTTAAAATCGATTATTTGATCTAGTATTAGTTATTGGAAGCTGGAACTTTATAGAAGGTGGATATCTTGGTACATGTGAGGCAATGCAGTCGTGGTAGGACGCGTGTTTCGGGATCAGGGGATACTGGGTTCAAATTTCCCGGTGTTATTGGATTTCTCTGAACAAAATAGTTGCCCCACGTTTTATCTAAATGTTTTCCTAAACATTCCTACTAAAGACGTCAAACCATCTTCTTCAGTTGATTTCATTAAAATCCGAGCGTTTTGATTGGCTAATTTTTTTTTCCATAACTCCATAAAAAAATAATAATGCCGGAACTTCTTTCATAGTCAACAATATGGATAAATAGATGTGCCCTATACAAATCGGCATATTACGTTCCTTTTGGGTAGTAAACTGCAAGTTTTATCATTAAATGTTACTCTTAAATAGATTTTCTAGTTGAAACAAACTCAATTTCATAGGTTTATCGCTTAAAACGAACTTAAGAGGATGGAAAATAACGTTACGACGACAGAATTCGCTGTAAACAACGTTGCAGTTACGCGCGCTTTTATGACGTCATTTAAAGTTTTCGTCACGGAAAGGCACCTGCGTAAGATCTGAATACCTTGGCAGCGGCAAGATAACGCACATCTGTCCGCTTCTTTAAACATAGTCCGGACGATATCTCATTTTTTCTAGTCGCAAGTATTACTATTTACGGTAATGAAATGTATTATTAGATTATAAGGAATGAATGCAATTTTATTTTTTTCATGCAGGTATGAAAAAGAATCTAATCACACTTTTGTATGAACCGCTTCACAGTGTGATTAGATTTTATTTTTTATACCTGCATGAAAAAAATAAAATTGCATTCATTCCTTAAATGATTTGTAATGGACAATTTCCATAGATGTTCGACTGTCAATTTCCATTATGTCATAGAACATTAAAAATATTTACCCAAATTTTACAATATATGCGATTAAAGTAAAGATTGAAACAAAACAGGCATGACGAATTTAGATGATAAAATAAATATGTAAATTTATGGCTTAAATTTCCCCTTCAAGGAAATGAAAATCCAATAATTATCGTTTTGTCTTAAAGAATCCTAGAAATTAACGTAAAGCAGAGAAAAACAATTGCAGGTGTTAATTGTGATGATTTTTGGTCAAACTATGCGTAATTTTTATTCAACATTGGAAAAAAATATATACGTGTACTTAAAACCATTCAGGTCTGGGTTTGATATTTTACAGAAACGCATGGTGTTGGTTGCTTAACAAGGCAATGACGTTTAATTTTTTATACCGTCACTTAACCTTCATCCTTTCCTAAATACGATTTGGCTTGACGTCCTTTTCACAAACAGCGTTGATAGATATTGAGGACTAAAAGGAAAAAATGATAATCAGCATCTTCCCCATTTTCTCAATATTGTTCTACCGACAAACTACAACTAGAGTAAGGCACCTTTTATATTCATACAGTCACATGATTAATATTCTGTCTTCTATCTTCTGAAACAATCCGTTATTTTCCTATCTTATAGAGAAAGGGGTTATTCGAACTGTCTTAAAGCATTTCATTCGAAGCAGTGAACTTATATTCTTTTAGGGGAGGGTTAACGGCAAAGCCTTTTTTATGGAAAGTTTGCCTCCTACTATTGTATCTGTTTGATGGTTTACGTCTTAGAGAGACCGTTTTCTAAATAGTTTCTCCATTTATCAAGATTAAACTGACAACGTCTGCCTAAACAGCTTCCCATTTTACCATCAAGTAACAGTCCTGGGCAATTGACCAAACGCCAATCGACAGATCGCTCCGCCCAACATAGAATTTAAGGCAAACAATGTGCATGTGGTCGGTAATAGGGAACGATTTTATCCAGTTAATCGTGACTTAAATTCGGACAAACAAAGTAGTATTTCGTAGTTGTTGTTATAAAATCTCGTAACTACGGCTTTATTTAAGCCGTAGTTACGAGATTTTATAACAACACCGACGCGGTTTATCAAATCATAACTGTGAACCTTGTCTATTGTTAGCACAGAATTCTTTGCCATTGATATGTCGATTGTTTTGATTGTCAGTCGATAAATCGATACAAAACCACGTGCAACGATGAACAATTGGGCATAACATTTTTGTGATCGTCCATTGGCTAATCGATGTTTTTGATTGACTGTCGGCGTTTGGTCAATTACGTGTCTCACGAGTAAAAATAGGCGGGAAGAGCGAGCTTTATTTCACTTAAATAAATTGTGTAATTGTACAAATGTTTTCAAGCAGCTTCTTGTGTTGGAAAAGCCAAATCTTGGTATTTAATCATTCTATTTGCCTTTGCTGAGGAAACTCTTTGAGAAATTATCAAACGGGATTGTGTTGTTCAAATAAAGTTAACTTCCAGACCTTATAGCAAGTAATCACAATAAATCATCCCAGTTTTAGAACGGTAAAATGTTCTTGTCTCTACATATTGTCTACACAAGAGCAACAGATAAAATAGAGTAAAACTATACTCAGTTCCATAAATAAGTGTGCACTTTCTTTTGTTTTATTTCTTCCCTCACTTTTCACTAAAAATATAAGAGTTTGCTATCAAATTGTTGCTTATAGTCTCAAATAAATGTCAAACATTTAAAATTTGGGCAAGATGACGATCTATGTTTGTTTCCCTAAGGTTAAACGAAGGAGGTATGAAAATAAAAGTTGCAGAAATACACAAAAACTGGTCAAATTAGAATTTTGTTCGTCTTAAGTTAATCGGCATTATTCATTTAATACCATTCAATATTGAATTTAATGTTAATTTCGTGACAGAAGCAATGTTGAAATTCTTCCATGGCCATCTATGGCACGAATTTGTATTCGATTTAACATGTATGGGGGCATTTAGGAAGGAACGTTCAGTAACAGCGAAACATCAGCTATATCCAGGATTTTGCTATTTGACTCACCCAGGAATGAAATAACATTCCAAATGTAGTAATGTTGCATTGTTTCAGATCCATGCGACCGTCACATACTCCAGCGTATCGATAGCTTATGTAGCCATAAAAAGATATTCAAAACCAACTCCAATTAACTTCATCTAATCAAAAATTAAATGTGACCAGTTTTTGTGTACTTTTGCAACTTTTGTTTTTATACCACCTCCCTTTTGAGTAAGAAAAACAAATTAAAATGGTATTTTTACAAAAATTTAAAGAGTTTGGCTTTTTCTTTAATATCTTAGCTACAATATGATAACAAACTGTTTAAATTTTAGTTAAGAATCGAAAGAGAAATGAAAAGAAATAAAAGGCACACTTATTTATGGAACTGAGTATATTATAAAGGATTCATTTGATTCCAAAATCTATGTTGTGTGTACTAATCAGAATTGCTATTAGGATACAATGCAAACGAGTACTGCTAACTTTGAGTTTGACAAACAATAAATCACATTTGCCTCCTTTTTGAACCTATTATTTTGAGCATTTACGTAACTGCTCAAGTATTAAATAGTATTGAGTAAATGCTCATTTCCAAGGTTGCTTACGGCATACACAGGCGTTATGACGCATCTAGTGTTTAATAATTCGCAGCCCACCACCAGACTTGAATCTGCGCATTTTGCTGCTTTTCTTCGAAAAATTGTAACTGTAGCTTAAAGATGAGCTTGTGATTTTTTCCAACAGTGTTTTTTCTTTGTTTTAGTACTGATACTAAGAAGTATGTGAAGTAAAGAAATGAATTTAAAACATAGGTCACCTAGCAAATCAAAAAAGTATTACCTGTGAAGGGGTGCATCTCTTGTTCAAAATCGCAAAGTGTAGGAGTCGCTGAAATGCCCACAAAAAGGTGTTATTGTGCACATTATGTTTTATTCTGTCTAAATGAGTATTAATGTGAAAACATTAATGATGATTGCGATTTTAAAGTAAAACATTGTTTCGGAAGAAGCTCTTTTTCGCAACATTTCTGAAAATTAAAAGCATTCCAGCTGTAAGAAGTTTTCACTTTTTTGGTATACACATAGTGCTTGGTCATGCATGCAAAATTTAAGAAAGAAAAGTAGATCGAACCTGTCGTTCTCTCGAGATTTAAGTAAATTGTTTTTCCGTTACATTCATTTATTGTGTTTCTTGCCACCAGCTTTAGATATCAAAATGGTGTCGTCTTTTGTTACATATCTGAACAGGCCTAACTAATACAGACGCCACTTCGTGTCATGTCGTTTCGCTTCTTGATGCTGACGCCACATGTTGAATGCGTAACAGACAGCAAAATGTAACGTCCGCATTATTGTGTTACTTTAATAGACCAAACAAAGAAAATGAAAATTACTTCAATTTGATAAACAAATGTACAAAACGCAATATTAGAAAATACCTTTATTCGAAAGAGATGCGTTTCGTTATCCCGGGTATGCTCATAAAGTTGCGCAGTAAAAACTCACCATTAAAACTAGCTGCAGATCGATGTTTTCAAAGAATATAGACAAACATTTTTGTCAAAAATGGTTAGAAATGTGTACTACCATTCAGGAAGGCTGTTCAATATGTCGAATTGCAGTTTTAGATTAAAAAAAAACGAACAAATTTGTATTTTGTACAGATGCAGATATAGGTATTCATTATCCCTTCCGGAAGTAGACAAAATCGACTGTTCCAATTTCGAAACATAATGCAGTCGACAAAGTAAATGCTGTTTTCTTTTAAGAGTTATGATTTGTGTAAAAGATGTAACGACAGAAATTATTGAAGCAAAACTGTTGGTTACAAAGCTTCTTTTTTTGTCTAAATGTTATTCCAATCTTAATTCATGATAGATGATATTTGAATTAGGGATTGTTTTGAAAGCAATAAAGTTGTCAAAGCCATAAATTTCAGGAAAGGAATGGCTATAGATTCCACAACACTCAGCAATAGAATGGAAAATTCAAATGAATTACATCAATTTCTTCGCGGTGAGAAACGAAATTGGAAATTAAGCATTGAGTCAAATCGGAATTTTGATGAATACAAAATCAAGTCGTTAACGACTTTTCTTGAATCTCACTATTTCTCTTCCTTTTGATTGTTGTCTTCGTTGACCAATATCGTCAAACACTGCATATAAATTCGTCATTTTTTCCTAAAACAAGACGTGATTTGTACGTCCCTGCTATAAAAGCTTGGGAAACCCTCTTTTTCGGCCTTTTATATTTTTAAAGTTTCACATATTCCCTTTTTTATTCACATCTTTTTGTGCCCTGCATCTTTCAGTTTGAAAGTGTCTAATTTTTATTGTTGTATAAACTTGTCAATGTTTCTAGACGTCGAAGTTGGTTTCCGATGTCATTTGGACCAGGTTTCCATCCGTGAAAACATCGAGGCAAGAGAAGACGACGTTGGTAACCAACTTTATTATATACTTTGATATTGTTCCTATGTATTTGAACGGGAGGAAAGTATGCAATATTTTTTGATATTGCACACTTTGATATTGCACGGGAACTTTAACACGCGCAGTCGCCAATGACGGAAGTATAATTCCAGGCATCTCTCCCGCTTCACAACTTTCAAGCTAGATAAGTCACCTATAAACCCATATTGGCCATTACAAACGCTAAGACAGCTCAAAAATGACAATTCGAGAATACAAATCTTAAATTTTCTTGCAAAATATCACGGATATTTACTTTGTGAAGCAAGTCAACTCTAATTGCAAATGCGCGAAAATAACATATTTTAACAAATGAAAATATACAAAAGGGCAAATGTACATATTTTTAGGAAGATTGATACCAAAAATCTGTAAGAAATATCTCAAATTCTATACCTTTTGCGACGATTCCAGTCCGAGTCGAAAATAATGGCCACCGCCATTCAAAGTTGTTTATACTTTCCTAGTGACGTCGACGTAATCATACGCTGACGTTACTTTTCCCGCGTAATTTACGTTCAACCGCTAGACGTTTTAAAACGTTTTTAGTAATATCTACCCTGGCGGATAAAAACATTTTTATGAATTTTGTTTATGATACCTTTTCTAAAACAATATCAAAGTATATAATTAAAAGGTCAATGCATTAATATGGGAATATATTGTGTCGAACTCGTTCTTTTGGCGTAGGAACCCTCGCAAGCTCGGGTTACTCTGCCAAAAGAGCTTGTTCGACACAATATATTCCCATATTAATGCAATAACCTATAATATTACATTCTGTTACTATAAATAGAAACATTTTCGGCTAGAATCGGTCAGATATCGGGCGGGCCGAAAAAGCAATATCCACATGAATTCTTAGCAGCGGGCCAATATGCGATATCTGCCCGTTGCTAAGGAATTAATTCTAAAAACGAAAGTTGCAGATCATTTTCACGTGCATTTCCGTGACGAAAAACGTCAATGACGTCAAAAAACGCAATGTTGTTTACAAAAATGGCTGCCTTCGTAACCGTATCGCTCTTCACTTCAAGTGTGAGTAATGTAAAAAATGTATGAAATTGAGTTTATTTCAACTAGAACATCTGTGTAAACTTTATTTCATCGAATGAAGTTTTTTTCACAAATAGAATGCAAAATACAGATTATTACACGGCATATTCGGGCCGGAGAGTGATATCGGCCCTTACCTCGATATCTGCCCCCGGTCTAAAGACCTCGGGGCACATATCACGGCTGCGAGCTGGTATCACTCTCCATCCCTCATCTGCCGTGTAATAATCTCTAATTATTCTTCTATTGACTTGATGTGTGCTAAAGTGTAAACACATCATATATGTATCAATCAATTTGTAGTCTATAGCTATCAATTTTGAATACTACAATATGTTATATTTTGAGATAGCGTGAGTCCTGATTTTTTTTATTCGACTGTAGTACATGTAAAGGTCGATCGTTCCCACCCATTTTCACGCGGGAGACACGTAATTGCCCAGGTCTGTTACTTGATGGTAAAATGGGAAGCTGTTTAGGCAGACATTGTCAGTTTAATCTTGATAAATGGAGAAACTATTCAGAAAACGGTCTCTCTAAGACGTAAACCATCAACCAGATACAATCGTAGGAAGCAAACTTTCCATAATGAACTTCACTTCTTAACTCTTTCCGAAAAAGATTTTAAAATATGTGACCCATCGCGCTAAAAGGGACCTTATCGGATGTGTGAAAAATATCGACCCTAGCCTGTCTGCGCAGTCCGCACAGCCAGACTAGGGCCGACACTTTTCACTTTTATGTAATTTTCTAAATCCAGAATGTTTTCCCTATCTTACAAAATGTTCATTTTTCGCATACAGTGACTGGTTGGCCTGTGCTTAATCTGACAAGTTTGTCAAAATTTGGATATTTGTAGGTTGGATAAGGTCCCTTTTAGCGTGACGGTACACATATGTAACATCTGATTGTTCACAAGCAAACCTGCATTAGACGAAGAAATATGAAATACAGTCGACACTCGTTGTGTCGAAGTCGGAGGGGCCGTCAAAATACCTCGACATATCCGGAGTTCGACTCATCCGATTTTGTTCGGCTTCGAGATATTTGATATTTGGCCGTTTTTGAAACTTATCAAGTACGAATATTATTGAAATATAGTAGGAAAAGGAAAGAAATTGCTCGTGTCGAGCAATTTCTATCATTTTCCTACTATATTTCAATGGCTATATTCAGTTCGAAATTATTTTGTTTTGAAAAAACAAATATCCCAATAATTAAATTTATAATAGATGAGGACGGGACCACTTTTGAACTTCGATTTAAGCGAAAATTCGACTTATCCGATGTCGACATAACGAGTGTCGACTGTAAATGAGTTGTGTTCGTACTGCATGGAAGGCAACTAAGAGGGTGACAAAGGCATCTCGTTTTTCTTTCGAAAAGGGTATTACATGCACATGTGCCTGTTTTAAGCATCAAATAGGGAAGAAGCAAAATTCGACCGGACTCAAAACCCTCAAGTAGTTACAGGACCAGGTAAAATATGTAAGCCTTCCAAACAGTACTGTATGCCCTACTTGAAGTCTTGAAATAAGAAAAAAATGGTAAAACTTTAGAGCAAATTGTATGTGCATAGGGATAGGCTTTGTGAACAATCTAACCCAGAATATATTGGGACAAAAGGAGAAATGCTGATTTTCTTCTTTTGTCTCAAAGATTTCAGAAACATTTTCTATTAGAGATACCGAATCAGGTATTTTTGTAATTTGGTTTAAAAAAGAAAAGTTTTGATAAAAATATGTCGCTTGGAAAATGTTTTCAACAATAAAAATAGGATCTCAAATCGATTTGCGGTTATGTAACTCTCGATATGTAACGCGACAAAGTAATAACCTTGGCAAACAAAAAACGCTTAATTCAAATATTATACTTGACTGCCGTATCGATTTTGGGCGAATTTAATCTCAAATTCAGAACTACAGCAACTGCGCACATCAATTTATAAAATACTACTGTCTTATAAAGAAAGACTTATTTGCATCTTGTTAGCTTAACTTTTTAAAGACTTTTTTTGCATCTTTTTACCTAAACACTTTTTCATACAAAAACCACAATTTTAGTCTAGTAAAAGTGGAAACTGCTGCAGAGTAAAAAATCTCAAAAACAACATAGAATTGTTAACTTCTACTCAGAGTAAATGAGAATAAAAAAAAGAATTTGCCAATAAACATCATTTTCATTCTTTCGCTTAAATTGTTTTCCTTCAAAGCCGTCGCTATTAGGGATGCAAACAAGGGTATTTTTTGTAAAGAATTAAAAGGACATTTCATTCCAATTTCAATTTTTTAAAGTATGTCTTGATGCCAAAATTGGTTATTCTAATGAGTATAGATACTATTAGTGTTTTTAAGTTGTTGCCAATAAGCGAGAAACACGCATTTAATGATGAGACATAATCGATAAATTGCATATTAATCTGAACTGTTGTCCACAACAATTTGTTCAATTTTAACACAAAAATATAAATTTCTCGTAAACGGCGCAATATTTTGGCTTGAAATTTTCAGAATTTTCATAAGGAAATATGCTCTTTCAGATACAAATAAAAGTAAAATTTATGACAAAAAATTCTGAAATGTCACTTTAAAGATTATGTACCATTCCGGATATATAGATTCAAAAAATGATTGACATTGAAACCATATACAGCTGACACTCGTTAGTCGACATCGAATGAGTTGAACTCCTGCTGAAGGTAGAATTTCCGTCATGTGGCCGTTTTGAGATTTATAAATCATTGCATTTTTCGTGAGGTGTCCTTACGTTTCCGAACATATTCGGGCGCGATCGTAAACATTCGGCGGTGGAAAGTTCCACCGCCGAATGTTTTCGATTTCGCCCGCATAATTCCGACGAGGAGCGAATCTCATAAGGGATTGATTGTCCTGAATCAAAGAGGAAATCTGTACTCGTCGTCATCGATGGGTATCAAATTTATTGAAAATATATTTCTAAGTGAATATAGCTATTGAATATTGTAATAACAACTGGACGATAATTGTTCGTTCCGATAAATTTCTTCCCATCTATTACTAAATTTGAATATGTTACCTATTTGATGAGCAGAAAATACGGTAAAATAGCATAATAATGGAAGCTGAGCAAAAATCGGATAAGTCAAACTCCGGATACGTGGAGAAAAAACGAAGTTTTCTACCACTTCGACACAACGAGTTTCAATTGTTTTTCGCTGTTTTGATAAAAAATATGCCATGGGACAATGTCACATTTGCTCAATACAAACAATATCAGACATATCGCTTTAGCACACAAACCATGACCTTAACATCCTAGTGAGAAAATTTGGATTCGAGCGTATGATTCAGATAAGGTAAGCTAAAATGACACGATTTAAAAACGCAAAACGTACTTTAACAGATGATATCAGCGACATAACCGATGTAAAACCTTGTGTAATTGTAATGTAATAACAATTGTAAACATTAAAAAGAATAAAATAGCATGTCATGAATAATGTCCGAGTGGACGTCCGTTTATGCGCTGTCTCTAAAGGCGATGACGTTGGCTGAGAGCCTGGGAACGAGAACGGGGACGGCAGTGAACACTGTATTCTCGCAGAGAATTTATCACTGTGTCACGATGTATAGGCCACCGGTGATTACCAACTATAGCATTTGCTGTAAACTGAGCCGTCACAAATCTGTTTCGTAAGTGACGGTAACGTATACAATTGTCATGACGTACAGTTGATATACGCATTTATCAGGGGCGAGGGCAGGCTGTGTTCCCATGTCGTTTACACGTCTCAATTACCTTGAAACAGTCGAGTCGGCTATATTAAAGCGTCTAGCTACCTCCAAAACATCGCTGACCAAGAGCCCAAAAACTCGGTTCCTTTGTGCCAAAATACGCCTCGGCATTTTACATACGAAAATTATCCGCAGTTGGTGTGTATTATCGATGAGTAAATCAATGTGGCCGTTTTCACACAAAAATCTTAGTGATTTTAGATGTTGTCTGAACGCACGAGACACATAAGCATTTTCGGATGGGCGGTTAAGATGTCTGCGTAATTAACAGAGGACGCGACAAAATTGGTGGCATGTGATGGGTATACATTAACTCATGAATGTCCCAAAATATTGTGCCAATTGAGGCTGCAGGAAAGGAATAGTTAATGAAAATGTATTTTGCGTTTTTAAATCGTGTCAGTTTATATTTCAGAATTATCATGATATATGATTTTGACAGAAAAGTAGAAAATCCGAATTACCATTATTAAACTTCTTTGTATTTCTCTCATGCTCATAAAATATACATGTTATCTATCCATGTCTTGAACAGAGATTTTGTTTGAAAGGGGGCTAATTCATTAATTAAGATAATTAATGATGAAGATGTAGGTGGTCTTTATGAAGAGTTTTAACATTAAAATCATAAAGGAGCATATTGATTGCGTATCGACCTGGGTGTCACAAATTAACTTAATTGGGTTTACTCAAATATTTACGATTCACTTTATTTGAAGTATGAAATCATTAGCCTTCATTGAAAGCTTTCTCATGATATTAATATACTGAAGCTGACGTTTGTTGAGATATACACCGCGTCGTTTTAAATAATGACTTACTTTGGTAAAAACAAGAAAGAAAAGAAAACAAAAAACCAACAAAAAAAAAGAAACAAGAAAAAAAAAACCAAACAACAACAACAACAACAACAACAACAACAACAACAAAAACATTAGGTATTAGAGAGTCGGCCTGCTGACCTATTCGTTCATATCACTGTCTATATAAATGGCATTTTAGAATACCACGATAGGGAACGATTTCATCCAGTTAACCCCGACTTTATTTCGGACAAACAATAGTATTGCGTAGGTGTTGTTATAAAATCTCGTAACTACGGCTTGAATCAAGCCGTAGTTACGAGATTTTATAACAACTCTGACGGTTTATCAAAACGTAACATAACTCAATCTATTTTTAGCACTAAAGTCGTTTCCATTAGAAAGTTGGCACAAGACAGAACCTTAGATAGTTGTTTATATCTAGTTCTTTTTCTACGTATTCCCAAAACTAATCATGCCTCTTACTCGTTTTGTCTGCTATAGTTTTGTTCATTGCTAGTAGCAAATATAAGGAACGGAATCGATCTGAAGAAGGCTGCACATAAGCTCATGTAGACCTTGAAACATTGAAGTGCCGAATGCTTTAGGGTCTTTTTTCTTCGTGTCACGGATATGTTATATAACAATGCGTTAGACTGCATTACACTTCGTGCTTATGCGCTTTGAAAAAAAAAAAGCCTTGATTGCACATTTCAAATGTGCTTTTATGCCCCCGTATCGAGAGATCGGGGGCATATTGTTTTACTCGTGTCCGTCTGTCTGTCTGTCTGTCTGTCTCTCCGTCCGTCCGTCCGTCCGTCTGTCCGAAAACTTAACCTTTGTCTTTTTTCCAAAAGTTTTTGACATAAAAAGCTCACATTTAGTATTGGACTTCCTGTCAGTGATAATGGGCATTTCGGGGGCATTTGTGTTTCACAAACACATCTTGTTTCTTACAGCAGTAATGCATAAAATTGGAATGACAGTAACATTAGATGTAGCTATGGAAAAATTTCCTAGAAGAAAATCAAAGGGAGGCAACACATTCAAACGTCTAAACATGCCATACAGAGTTACATTTCTTTGTCTGGAATACATTTTCCAATAAATTATATGAGCAGGGACCTTGGAAAAAGACTCACTATGTCTCATGAGATCAATATGGCTAAGGCGCAGCCTGTGCATACGTTAATTGTGATCATTATGACCGTTGTTCTCTAATACCTTCTTCATAATCTATAGCTACTGATAGAAAATACTGATGTGTAGACGTTCATTTCTAATGCTTTGATACTTTATTCAGTTCTATATCAAGGTGGGATTTACCAAAGGGTATACTTTATCGAGTCCTTCAATTTTCATAAATCCCCATGTTGCAGTGTCTCAATTGGAATCGTCCTACCGAGGCGATTCAAATGAGTACTCACAACACAGGGCTTCGATTTGAAAAAAATCTAGAATGTCTTCTGTCCCTCTTTTCTGTTGCTCTGAAGGAAGGACTATAATTACAGATAGAATACCAGTAACGTGGTCATTTTTAGATTTACAAAACATCGGATTTTTTCGAGCGGCGTCGTTACATATCCGAACTTATTCGGGCGCTGTCGTTAACATTCGGCTGTGGAACGTTCCACCGCCGAATGTTTTCGACGTCGCCCTTATAATTCCGACGTCGCGCGAGTGTCATTAGGGATAGACTACCTTAAGACTGATAATTACGTTTCCGGGTTCAGAAACATGTATATGTATTATATGCTATGTAATCGATCTTGCCTGTCGATTTTAATAATTTTAAGATTTCGAATAGTGAACATGTTTCGACATCCCCAAAACAAAATATTATTTCGAGTATAACATATACATAATTAGAAAACCTTGATCGAAAAGGAGAGGGAAGTTGTAGTTGAGCATTTTCATTTTTTACAGGATAATAATGTTCTACAAAGTAAAAGGATATTTTCAATTGATTGTCTTTTTTCACAAATCATTTGTCGTCTACAGCCCTTATCAATTTAAACTCGTATACAATTTGGTCGTCTGGACAAAATAGTAAATATCAATTCCCGGATCAATTTGCTCCTCAATATAAATTCTAATCTTTCAGACTGACGAAGTATTATGGGGGCCATATCTTATTTGTCGTCTGCCTGGTTAGATTCTATCGTCTGCTGAGTGAATAATATATAAATGTCCTGAAATTTGATAAAACAGTATTGAGTTCAAGTCTGCAATATTGCTCACTTGTCAGCCAGGTAACCTCTATGATGTATTTGGGAGTACTTTTGGAGAAGAGTACTTGTTCCCTAGATTGAAAAGGGCACGTCGTGGTGTTTGAAACCATCATGATTTGAAACCATCACGGACCCAGACCAGCATGCCGCTGCTTTTCATCGAAAACATCGTAACTGCAGCTTAAATCAAGCTGTAGTTACGAGGTTTTCGTTGAAAAGCGACGATGTGCATACGCACAGTCTGATAAGGACATAAAATTGTGCTGGTCTCTCACGGTTGGTTGGGGAACAAAATGCGCTAAAATAGAACATTATAGGTCTTGGTCAGACTACGTGTATGTGTGGACTCATCTGAACCCATGTGCGTCTCAAATCTAACAAGGACAAGTATTTATTTGTCGTCGGCCGGGTCAGATTTTATCACCAATGATTAAACTATTTCCAGACGGCAAATATTTAGACAGACCTAAATTCAAACACTTTGTAGACGACATTTTAAAATAGATCAAATATTGCGTTTTGTGTTCTATCTGGATAAAAAACTTTGTGGGGAATGAAGAATTTGCTTCAACATGCAATTTCTTGATTTTTCATAGTGTTTTCCAAAGCCAATATCTTGAAGGGCGTCGAAATGCGTCATTATATGGGTTACTGAACATTCTATCATGACTAGTGTTGTGCCATATGTCAACTTAATCTTTTCCAAATGAAAAAAAATACCATAACTTCGCTTTTCAACGAAAACCTCGTAAATGCAACTTATTCTAAGCTGCAGTTACGAGGTTTTCGTTATAATCAGCGATTAGTACATGTATATTGCCAGATTTTACAAGTACTATAGTTTAATTAATAACTGACATGGCATTCGGAACGAAACTGACAACTTTACGAGAGGAAACGAGTTTATAAATTAGCCTTTTGAGACTAACATACGTACAGATTACCTAGTTTGATCAAGATCTTTACTTTTTATAGTTTAGCTTCCTCGTTACATGAGACAATTGTGGAACATAAGGACATTTTCAAACTCCTTTTACGTTTTCAAAAACAAGACCTGTTTTAACGTCCTTGATAATATAGGCTTGGGAAAACATTGCTCAAGACAAAAGAAGAAACTGCTGATAACAAGCAGTGTCTCCTTTTGTCTCAACATTGTCTGTGCTACTCGTATACATAAAATCAATCTTCAACAACATCTTTTTTGTAGTCTCCATTAGCTTTTGAATAATATCACCATAAAATGTTGTTCCTTAGGAAAGAGTAAAAAACAGTCTGGTTGATTGAAGTTTACAGATTTTCCCCATAATACAAATTGACGACACACTTTTCATGGTTCTAATTGTGGAAACAATAATTTCTAATTAGACAGAACATCTTAACGAGAGTAATCATGTGCCTAAACTGTAACCTTATTCAGGGAACGACTTCAAAATCGATGTTTAACCCTTTCCCAAACGAAAATATTGTGTTCCGGTCAAATTTCAAATGCGTTGCTGTCGAAAGACGGAGTCTGTATGAAAACAACTGGATAACATTCAACATAACGAGGAAGACAGAGAAATTGTAGGTGTGCCTAATCATTATTTTTTTTCTAATTGGCATTATATTAAAAAAACTTTAAATCTTTAGCATGTATAAATTTGTGTAATTGTTTGGGAAAGGTTTAACTCTTTGTTTAGCATATGGAACATCGTTTTGATCACCCGGTTATCGAAAATAAATGGCAAGTTATTGAGCGAAAAGAAGATATTGCTAGAATATACCGGGTTTTCTGTGCATAGTCATGGGCTCTGTTTGGACCGTATTGTTGCACACAACTTGTGTTGAGCTGCAATTAGGCTAAAATGCCAATTTGAATGAAAGTTATCTTACTCTGAAAATTTAGGGAAAGTCCAATTTAGCTCCCCTAATATTTAGACACAGGGGCTTAAGCCCACCCAATATGAAATTGCTTCCTACGGGCCTGATACAGTTAACAATGAAAAAAGACTTGTATTCAGATACAAAGTTTTCCGTTGCTTTTTAACAAAAACCTCGTAACTGCAGCTTTAAACAAGCTGCAGTTACGAGTCTTTTGTCGAAAAATAACGATTTGTTGAATCTCCGAAGACGTGTCTATCGCATACTTCACAATAATCTGTTTAGATAAACAATAATGTCTGACAAGCGAGAGATTTTATTTCGTCTGCCCCGAATAATGAGATCTGATTACAGTAACAAACTATCGCTTGTGATGCAGATATGTCAACCCTTTCCCAGACAGTGTCTCCTGCAGATGACTCCACTACAGTTGACACTCGTTATCTCGACATCGGATAAGTCGAAATTCCGCTTAAGTCGATGTGAAAGTCAAGTCCCATACTCAACATATGGATATCAAAATGAATATCGTTCTATATCGTACTATATTTCAATAATTGACACATATGATGCCAATCAAAATGGTTAAAAAATGTTTTCATCGAAAATAATCAAAATCGGATGAGTCGAACTCCGGATATGTCGAGGTATTTTGGCTGCCCCTCTGATTTCGACACAACGAGTATCGACTGTATATAATTTGGGATTAAGGTTTACGAACTGAGAATGAAATGCAGAGCCAGAGGCGAAATTTGTAGAGTGCCCCTAATTCCTAAACTGTGTTAAATTTCCACTCCAAATACAAACATAAGCATTTTGTATGGTTTAGAATTTTGAATTAATGCATACTTATGGAATTATTTGACAAAAATGTTAAAAATTACCTCCCTTGTATATGAACAAAGAGTAAAATGATATTTGTAAATTATTTTCTTCTTGAAGCATAATCTTGAAATCCGGCCTAGTGAATCAACTTATGTGAAGTGTAATTACAAGTGTGTGTAATTTGGTGCATTTCGTATGACTAGAAAGTGGTGTTTTCATTCTCAGTTCGTAAACCTTAAAAGCCAAATATCAAATACACTTAAGGCCAACAAATCGACTTGGCTATGAGGAATACATAAGGAAGGGTTCTCCAGATGGAACAAAATCATGCTGTTTTCTCAATGTGAATGGCAAAAAATGGAGCTTGACAATTGCTTAACAATGCTATTCTGCTATATGTATGCAATTTGTCTACATTCCAGGATCTCTATTCAGCCAGAAAAATTACAAAAATAATTGAAATAATTTTATATGTGTATTAGAATAAAGTCCCGCAGGTTAGACACCTTTGTATCATCATATGACGTTTAATAAAATGTTAATGTTCAAAGTCCTATTTTGCGGCAATTTTGGATTCATCAAAGGATAACATTTTGTCAACTAAACTAGATATAAGCAAGAACACCAGTACAATACATGGTATCAATTAAACTTATTTGCACTTAAACAATACAGATTTAAAAAAAATCAAATGGAAACTAAATACATACATTGATAATAAGATTTATAGGAACAAAATATGATGGGTTGCACACTTTAAAATCGCAGTTACTTCTAAACAAAACATCAAATAGATCTCAAACAAGGCTTAGATGTTGTTAAAAGAGTGAACATGTATATCAGATGGTTAAAAATCACGAAAAAGAAAAAAATCCCACCTTTTGGTAGGTATTTAACTTAAAAACAATCAAAAATTGTAGACAAATCATTAATATACATGCATATGCAAATGAGCCAATTTGCATAAAATAAATGGAAATTAAAGAAAAAGTCATTAGCTTTCATTTGATACCATTCTTACATCTGTAGGTCAATATTCAATCAAGCTATGACCGAACACGTTTTGAAAATTCAAATGAAAAATTTGATGGGGTTAAGGGTTTAGATAAGGGTCACGGCCAAAAGCCCCAACCGCCAGATTGCAAACATTGCTCAATTCTTTTCTAATAAAATGTTCTTTAAGATAAACTATGTTTACATGATTCCCCTTGAGAAGAAACACAATGTTTTGGAAAGTATTTTCCAAATACCCGCTAAAAAGGTCACAGTTTTAAGTAATGTCATTAATATTCATGAATATGCAAATAAGATAATTTGCATAAAATTTATTATCTTAAAATAAAAGAGCAATTCATAAGCTTTGATTTGACACCATTCTGAAATCTGTGTGTAAATATTCCATCAAGATATGACCAAATTTGTTTTCAAAATTTGAATGAACAATTTGGCAGGGTTAAGGGTTTAGATAAGGTTCACGCCGAAAAGCCCCTACCGCCAGAGTGCAAACAAGGCTCAAAATGTTTCTAATAAAATATTCTTACTGAAAAACTATGTTTACAAAATTCCTCCTGGACAGAAACGCTTGTTTTGGAAACTATTAACCAAATTCTAATAAAAAATTGACAATTTCTAAGGAAAATCATTAATATTCATGAATATGCAAATGAGCTAATTTGCATGAAATAACTACAAATAAAAGAGCAAGTAATAAGCTTTCATTTGATACCATATTGACATATGCATCCCAAAATTCAATGAAGATATGACCAAATAAATGTGTGTATATTTGAATAAAAAAAATTAAAAGGGTTAAGGGTTTTAGATAAGGGTTACAGCCAAAAGCCCCATAGGCCAGAGTGCAAACAACGCTCATCTTGTAGCATTTGTTATAAGCTTTCAGAAAATCATACCCTTCAAAATTCCCCCTGGGGGGAGCAGGGGTTATTGGTGGCTCAATGTCTATAACTGCAGTTACACGTTTTTGTTGAAAAACAACGATTTGTTGAATCTCCGAAGACGTGTCTATCCCATACTTCACAATAATCTGTTTAGATAAACAATAATGTCTGACAAGCGAGAGATTTTATTTTGTCTGCCCCGAATAATGAGATCTGATTACAGTAACAAACTATCGCTTGTGATGCAGATATGTCAACCCTTTCCCAGACAGTGTCTTCTTTAGAGGACTCCACTACAGTCGACACTCGTTATCTCGACATCGGATAAGTCGAAATTCCGCTTAAGTCGATGTGAAAGTCAAGTCCCATACTCAACATATGGATATCAAAATGAAATTTCGTAACAAATACAGCCATTGAAATTTAGTAGGAAAAGGATAGAAATTGCTCGTTTCGAGCAATTTCTTTCCTTTTTCTACTATATTTCAATAATTGACACATTTAGATGCCAATCAAAAATGGTTAAAAATGTTTTCCCCGAAAATAATCAAAATCGGATGAGTCGAACTCCGGATATGTCGAGGTATTTTGACTGCCCCTCTTAGTTCGACACAACGAGTGTCGACTGTATATACGTAATTTGGGATAAAAAGCCTTGCAGTAATCGTAGAGAATGTTGATCATTTTCACTTCTCATTTCCAGCAAGGTTTTCTTTCAAATATTTGAGGATGATTATCTTTGAAAATGCAAACTTAAAATATTTTTTTATATACTGAAAGAACATTTACCTAACTGGCGTTCGTAGACGTCAATAGGTAAAGACAAAAGGATGAAAAGATAGGAAAGGAAGATGTCTTAGACAACAAATTCAATATTGAAAATAGGAACAAGTCTGTATATTTAGCACGGAAATGTAAAGGGGAAAGGAGAGTGTGTTGGAAGTTAACATGTTTTTGTTTTCTATTCAGGCTTTCCGAAACATTTTTTAACATCCTTGTCGAAGAGAGATCGATGAATATATAGCTGAAGACAAAACACTGTCTGAATGGGACAGGACGTATTTTTTGGCGCAGTCCGTCTTCGTTCTCGGTACAAGGTAGTTGGTTGAGCAAATTCCAATTGACAGCATTGTTACCATCTCATACTTAATTAATATTTTTTTTTCAAATTTCATAATTCTTCAAATTATTCAAAATTTTCTCCAAATATTTTTTGTGAAAGGGTCAAATGGTCCTTTAGAAGATGAAATAATGTCATCACTCTTGATTAATCTATTGTTACCACACAATAATGCATTTGATTCCTCTGAATCTACATATTCAAATCCTCTATATACTTTATATACAGTTATAGAAGAGGTTTGTAGGAGGATCTTTTGGGTCTTCCTATTTAGTTTAGTGGAAGAACTGGATATCTATCTTACACAGCCAATCATTATTACCATCACGGCCGCCTGCGCAGGTTTTCCCCTTTTCTCTCAATGGAAAAGTGGAAAATATGGCCGTTGCCCGCCACCGTCTAGACTTTTCTATAACAAATATTTGACTGTCACTCACAGCAAAATTATGAAATGCCAAGGTGACATGATATAGGCCCATAGGGTCGGGTGTTTTCATCAGTTTTCTGCTCTTTTTATTGTCAAAAATTGTTACATAACACATATCACTTCAATAAAAAAAACTTACTTACTTACTCACTCACTTATTTTGGCAATAATTAAATAAGTATCAAAATAATTGCTATAAATTGATACATGTATAATATGTATGTAGCTAATATTGAGATGAAAGGAGATTTCCGGATATGTCGAGGTATTTTGACTGCCCCTCTTAGTTCGACACAACGAGTGTCGACTGTATATACGTAATTTGGGATAAAAAGCCTTGCAGTAATCGTAGAGAATGTTGATCATTTTCACTTCTCATTTTCAGCAAGGTTTTCTTTCAAATATTTGAGGATAATTATCTTTGAAAATGCAAACATAAAATATTTTTTATATACTGAAAGAACATTTACCTAACTGGCGGTCGTAGACGTCAATAGGTGAAGACAAAAGGATGAAAAGATAGGAAAGGAAGATGTCTTAGACAACAAATTCAATATTGAAAATAGGATCAAGTCTGTATATTTAGCACGGAAATGTAAAGGGGAAAGGAGAGTGTGCTGGAAGTTAACATGTTTTTGTTTTCTATTCAGGCTTTCCGAAACATTTTTTAACATCCTTGTCGAAGAGAGATCGATGAATATATAGCTGAAGACAAAACACTGTCTGAATGGGACAGGACGTATTTTTTGGCGCAGTCCGTCTTCGTTCTCGGTACAAGGTAGTTGGTTGAGCAAATTCCAATTGACAGCATTGTTACCATCTCATACTTAATTAATATTTTTTTTCAAATTTCATAATTCTTCAAATTATTCAAAATTTTCTCCAAATATTTTTTGTGAAAGGGTCAAATGGTCCTTTAGAAGATGAAATAATGTCATCACTCTTGATAAATCTATTGTTACCACACAATAATGCATTTGATTCCTCTGAATCTACATATTCAAATCCTCTATATACTTTATATACAGTTATAGAAGAGGTTGGTAGGAGGATCTTTTGGGTCTTCCTATTTAGTTTAGTGGAAGAACTGGATATCTATCTTACACAGCCAATCATTATTACCATCACGGCCGCCTGCGCAGGTTTTCCCCTTTTCTCTCAATGGAAAAGTGGAAAATATGGCCGTTGCCCGCCACCGTCTAGACTTTTCTATAACAAATATTTGACTGTCACTCACAGCAAAATTATGAAATGCCAAGGTGACATGATATAGGCCCATAGGGTCGGGTGTTTTCATCAGTTTTCTGCTCTTTTTATTGTCAAAAATTGTTACATAACACATATCACTTTAATAAAAAAACTTACTTACTTACTCACTCACTTATTTTGGCAATAATTAAATAAGTATCAAAATAATTGCTATAAATTGATACATGTATAATATGTATGTAGCTAATATTGAGATGAAAGGAGAAATTAATGGTTACTAGTAATGTCTTCTGTGTCATAAAAAATCAAACCAGTCTTCTACACGTCTTCTATCTCCCAAAACGACACAGTTTTAGGAGTTTCCCTTTTGGAAAGGAGTTTTAAAGACATTGATTTTGATTTTTCTCTCTGAAAGGTTACAGTTTAGGCACATGATTACTCTCGTTAAAATGTTCTGTCTAATTAGAAAATATTGTTTCTACAATTAGAACCAGGACAATTGTGTCCTCAGTTTCTATTATGGAGACAATTTGTAAACTTCAATCAAGAACAAATTGTTTCAGAATTTCTTCATTTTGGTTACAAATTGATAACGTTCAACGGATTTTTTTTGCTTTTTTTTTTAATTACACAATGAAAATAAAAATCTTTCAAAATGTTAAGAACATATCTTTACAAAGACCTCTCTATAAGTATAACACGAAGCTGCTAGCACAAAGCTTAGCTAGTACTTGTAATGGTAGAGCAATGGAATACCATAAGAACAAGCTGAGACAAGTTTATAAAGGCGAAAGGTGACGCTTGAATCTCGCACCAAAGTATACTTTATTAATTCCTCCTTTGCAGAAGATCAGTATAAATTATACAACATGGTGAGTTACAACACATAATAACACAAATTGAGACAATACAAATAGAACATTACTACAAAACAAAAGAAATGTACAACAAAAGGATGTAAATTCATTATAAATCCTTTCCCAAACGACAAAATGGTAGACAGGCCAAGATTGAATAGAAAGATAGATGATAGACATCTGCGACACTGTCAATGTCGACATGCAGATTGTAGTAATTATAGGATTCTTACTTTTGAATATATAATCTGAACCATATCTGCAAAAATGACAACTCGGACTCTTTGGGGGACACGACTTTGTACTCATAAACTAATTTCTAAATGCTGAATGTCTTGTTCTACAATTTTATCATTTTATGTTTGAACCGAAATATTCTTTGTCTGGAGACTGGTGACGAATGATTCAGAAAATTGAAAACAAGGCCGAAATTGTGTCATTTCCTAATTTTCCTTTTACCTCGAGTGCATGTCTTTATTTCCCCCTCTTCACCCTCATAAATAGTAACGTTCCGATGTATCCCAGTCTTCAGTTAAAGCGAAGAAGACGTCTCCTTTCAATGCACAACTGAATTATCATTGAGTTCCTGGCCGATTGCTGGGAAACCCGCTACCTTTTGCAGTTTCGTCATTTTTATCACAGTTCTGCACCTTATTGCCACCATCATAAGCTATAATATCATCAATTCGCATATTTTTCGGTCGGTAACATTCGTCAATAAAGTACCAAATTGCAACTCGTGATCCGTATCTGGACATTAACGTATTTCTTGGTCCGGTACGAATGTTAACGAAATCAAAACTGTTTTTACCAACATTATTTAATCATTAACTTAAAATAAATATACATGTCAAACCATCCGATTGGTCTCGGCTTATCGATTGAATAAGTATGTACATTTAACTCAAAAAAGTGTTTCAAATTACACTGGTTAGTGACTAACACCCGATCGTAAAAATTACCTTCGGTATCATAACACTTGAGAGGGCAAAACATGTCAAGATCGTCAAGTGCCAGAAACATGCCAGTAATGAACGTGAGGCCGTGATCACCCTGTGTAACATAATCCGGTAATTCCAGGATTAACTTCAGACAGATCGTCTGCTAGGTAAGGTCGTTATTGTATTGTATTTGGTAAGGTCTTTTATTGATTAATTATTAGGATTATTCAATAGTGCAACAAATTGGAAAAAGCAGACATTAATTGTGGTATTTGATTTATATGTATTTCCTGGTAGTTAAGAATGCCAAAACGATGTCTTGTTTGACAAAGGGCATCTCGTCAAGCCAGAGACACCATCTATTCTTTGTTTCTAACGTTCGTAGGGAACAAAATGGGGATAGAATCATTGGCTTTTGAAGTTTGAGAAAGGGTTTATAGTACCAAGTTATCCAGATCGCCTGTGAGTCCATAGAAGAGTCAGTAATAATAATGCCGCGATCACTGTATATCAAAACACAGTAATTCCAGGAACAGCTTCAGACAGATCGTCTGCTATGTTAGGTCATTTATAGATTAATTATACCGTACAGTTAAGTATGGTAACCTAATAGTGATCAAAGTGGGTAAAGTAAACATTTATTGTAGCATTTGAGTTGATTTAGATTTTTCTTAAAAAAGATTTGCATTTTCACGTGACTAATGTTTCACATCGACCGCTCGGTATCAATATAATTAAACAGTTCATGTTGTCTAGATCATTTTTTGTCAATAGATGAGTCTGCGATGATAGTGATGTTTTGATCGCTGTGTAACAAAACATAGTAATTCAACGAACAATTCAGAATGGTAAGGTTATGATGTAATATACTACGATTTTGGTAAGTCAGTATTGATACAAAATAAACGAAGAAGACATTTATGGTGGTGTTTGAATTGATTTACTTTTTCTTATATACCTTTTAAACCTATTTCAAATAAAATAATATAAAAAGAAATAAAAAAAAAAAAAAATAAAAAAAAACGAAAGAAAAAAAAGTAAAATGCTGACTATCACCATTTTCTTGTTTTGCCTCAATGTTGTCCAATCATGTTCTACCAGGAACGTCAGACTCGTCTTGTTTGGTAGAGGGTTAATGAAAAGCAGTCTCTTTAAAGTCAGAGAAAACTGTAGAAAATACGTCAACACAAAATCCTTTATTAGATTTACGATCGTTGAGAAGAACCATATAAGTGTTGCGTAAATAATTGCTCTATCTGTCTTCCCTAGTTATACGTCATGTTCCTTGTATTTTTTCTACTCACGAACAAAATATTTCACTACATGTATTAACATCTACATTTATCATGAGATAAACTGTGCGAAAATGCCCTGTAAGGGCCCAGTACTTTAAAGGAAGAAGAAGAAGATAACTAATTCGGAGCAATTCCATACAATTGGGTCATGAATTTATCTTTACTGCTGTTCCCTACAAAAAATACAGACAAAATATGTACTGATATGTAAATTGAAATTTTGACGGAAACGTAGAAAATACTTTCCCTTAGTAGGTGTATTTTCAAAACGAAACGCCTCTGAAGCGATAGTAATTCAATGACTTTTGTATTGATTAAAATAATACTCAAAATTAACATAGACAAATCACTATTAGAACCAAACAAGCCCGAACACTGTTTTTAAATTTCAAACATTTCCGGATATAATGTTTGAATTACCGTTTACACGTATAGGAATTTTTTGGGCGATTTATTTCGTTTTGTTTCTTTTAAAATGTAACGAGACCCAGTTTTTGTGACACGTTTAAGTTTCATTTCCTGTGCAGATTTGTTAAAAGAAATTGACATTTCCTTATTTAAACTTCATCTAAAATTCTCGTAAACATTTCAATGGAATCTCAGCATATTGCCTATACCCTTTCCCAAACAAGAACGGCTTTTGTCGTTCCGGGAAATGGAAAGGATCAGAAAATATTGAAGGAAAAGACGAAAATGCTGATTATCAGCATTTTTATCTTTTCCTCCTATATTTTCTGTGCTTAATTGTACTCAAATCTTATGTTTCTAAACAACAACGTTGTTGTCTGCAGCTTTAAAACAAGATTGAAATTTTGGCATTTGGGAAAGGTCTAAATGAATAATGTTCCAATAAATACGCCGGAAACACTCAACCGTTCACCATTGCATTTGCCCTTCACAGAATGGCAAATGGCAATGTTGTTGTTCCGTTTCCTTCGAAATAAGCCCTGATAGTGTTGGTATTGCGCCCATATGACCTTAGTAGTCGACAGGCCTTAAAACACCATTCATTCTCTCATTCATTCATTCATTCTGATAGTATCAGCAAGTTTTAACCTTTTACTAAAATGAACTTAAAATGTTCCAAATAGACAGCTGCCTACAACAAAATAAAATGAAATAGATCTAGATAGAATTTTTGTATGAAATATAGTACATAACTGATATTGATGGAGAAGGTAATAAGCACTTTTGTTTTATGATTCAATATCTTCCTAAACGTTTTCTGTGGAGGACGTCCAATCGAACTTGTGTTACGAAACGAAAATTGGAAAAATGGAAATACTATCAGTGACGCCCTTTTTGTTAAAAAAGCATTGATATCTGCATTTAAAGCATTTAAATAAATTTGATTTATACAACTGTAAAAAAGATATTCAATTCTAAACGTATTCTTTATAGCCACTATAGAGAACAATTGTAGATGTTAATAATGAAATATGTTGTTCGTGAGTAGAAAAAAGACAAGTAACATGACGTATGATTAGGGAAGACAGATAGAGCAATTATTTACGCAACACTTATATGGTTCTTCTCAACGAGCGTAAATCTAATAAGAGATTTTGTTGACGTATTTGCTACAGTTTTCCTGGGCTTTGAAGAGACGGCTATTCATTAACCCTTTCTACAAAGGAAACATTTTAGGCACCTTGTCATGGAAAACAAGAGAATTTAACCCATTACTGCACAGTGACGCCATTTGACTCCCTTACAAGTAAAGGCTTGGGAAAACATTGTGGAAAATGAAGAAATTGCTTGTGACAAGCAATTTCTTCATTTCCCACAATGTTGTCTACACAAATAGACCAAAAAATGTAAAATTTCATTCAGTTTCAATTGTCGTCTGCAAATCTTTGAATTTGGATCATCCTAAAATTTTGTCGTTTGGGAAAAGGGTTAAGGCGATAATCTAGAGATAGTTATATTGATGGATAATATTTTGTTCGCGAATCAAAAATAACAAACAACGTCAACAATGACAGAAAGAAAAAAATCCAACATGGCGATTCTTTTTAATGAGCACAAATCAGAAAAAAAAAAAAAAAAGATTTTCATATTTCTACCGATTTTTTCTTTAAAGATAACTTTATTTATCCGCTTTTCTAAACAACACAACTTTATACTGGTCCAAATTCAAAGATGTTGCAGCAAACAATTTACCTTTTATCTGTTTTTCACAAACATCTGCCTTACAAAACCTTTAAATAGAGACCAATTCATTCAGGACTGGTTTGCCTATATTAATGACACTCCCAAATTAGAATAATTTTGTAAATTCAAAACTGAATTCGCGTTCGACACCTATCTACAAATAGTCCCAAATGATAATTTAAGTAAAAATCTAACACGCTTCAGACTCAGTTCTCATTCATTAGAAATAGAATAAGGCAGACGTTTTGGACTACCAAGAAAAGATCGTTTATGTAAAATTTGTAATTTGAAAGTTGTTGAATCCGAATATCATTTTCTATGATGTTGTCCTAGATATGACAAAATACGCAAACAAATTATAGGAACTATCAATTCGCCCTCTCTCCAACAATTTTACAATATAATTGCTTCTAAAAACAAAAATATTCAATTGAAATTAGCTAAATTAATTAACAATGCACTTTTAATTAGAGAAGATATCACAAAACAGCTCCCATAATCCATGTAATCTCTATACATGTATATGCATATGCATGTTCGTTTTTATTCGACCCTTTCTACCTTTTCAGTATTAGTTTTCCTTCGTCTGAATTGTTTTGTTTTCCCATGTGCTTTTGCTTGTTTGTATACAAGTATATGCTGTATATTTATGTCTTTGACATACCTTTTTTCTTCTGTAAATGGCCAAATGCAATTTTATTGCCGATTGCTATTAAAATGTATGTATTGAAAAATAAAAAAGGATTGTTTCCAAAAACAATAAATCATGGAATAAATATACGTGAAAATGACGGAGAAATTGCTAGCACTGATCACGTGTTCTCAATTTTCTATTCTATTTGAAATATAGTCCTACATTCACATACAACATGATTATATCATCACTTTTCAACAAACCGTAGTAACTGCAGCTTTTTTGCAGTTTTTAACTGTCGTTACGTTTTATACGAAATGTTGTTGCAAAAACAAAAATTCAATTTGTCGAACTACAAGTACCGATATCTCGATGATAATATAATGATCCCCTTCGAAATACTGATATAAGGGTGTGTTAACTTTTCAATACTCAATATTTTATTAAGGCTATCTGTTGATCAAACACCATGTTGAGGGCACTTGATGAAAGGATTCAATTGAGTACCAACCTGGGTATGAATTTGAAACGATAAGTAATATTTGAAAAGTTTTTACCCGCTGTCATCTGTGGACCTGCCCCTTAAAATTCGTCAAAATAACCGCGTACTGTAAGTACTTCCTCTCTTGGAGCTTTTTTTCTCTAAATCTATTTGCCTTAACCCTTTCCCAAACGACAAAATTTTAGGCTGATCCACTTCAAACACTGCCACAAATGACAAAATTGATGTTATTAAAGATAGGATTTGTGTACAATATGGCACAGAAAACATTAAGACAAAAGGAGAAACTGCTGGTTATCAGCAGTTTCTTCTTTTGTTTCAATATTTTCCCAAGTCTATTCTATTAGGGACGTCAAAACCAGGTCTTGTTTGGGAAAGGGTTAAAATGACTGCTCCGTCAAATGCATCACTATAGTTTGTAATGGAATCCATAGGAAAGACAAAAAAAGCAATCTCTTTCTTTTGTATTTTCAAACTATTGTATTAAGAAACCATCAACGAACAAAATAGAGATGCTATTGTTTAAGTTATTTTATCTGCTGCAGCTTTTGGATTGAATAAACCAAATATTTTATCGCTTGGATTAGGGCTAAAAATCTGGTAATAAATTATAGGTAATGGGAAACCAAAAACATCTAGTTTACCCTGAAAATGTTCTTAGTAAAATATTTTGACATTTTAGATTTTCACAACTTTGAAATCGATTCTTTAATTCAGAGTTTCCGCTTTCGGAGTACATTCATTAACCATACCATTTATTTTGTTTGTTTTGTATCCGCAATGCGACAACCACGACAAATCTTTTCCTAAACGCCAAAACTTAGGCTGTAAAAATTAAAAAAAAATGCCAAAGACGACAAAATGACTATATATTGTTAGACTTTAGTTGCAAAAGGTCAGAGAAATTACTGAGGTAAATGGAGAGAGTGCTTGTTATAGGTCAGAAATTCAAACCTGAATGCGTTGTTTCACGCTTTCCGATGATAAAAGCTCAACATAAAGCCTCTAGTAAAACGAAGAATCTGTAATAGAAAATCGTGAAGACAGACAGAAAAAGAGGCAAAAGCAGAAAATGTTGACAATAAACATTTGCTTATTTGGTCTCATCCCCCTTTTATACTGTATAAAGTCGCTTTTCTACGAAAACCTAGTATTTGCAGCTTGTTTTAAGCTTCATATACTTGGTTTTGACAGAAAAACAGCGATAATGTACACGAATTCTTCACCACCCATAGTGTAGTCAACAGTAACTTACAAATTCAACAGCTATTCTTTTAACCCATTCTTAAACGACAAAAATTAAGGGTGCTCCAAATTCAAAGGAGTTGCAGACAACAAAATGGATGTTATTACAGATAGGAATTGTGTGTAGACCGTCTAATATGGCACAGAAAATATTGAGGCAAAAGGAGAAACTGCTGGTTATCAGCAGTTTCTTCTTTTGTTTCAATGTTTTCAGAAGCCTTTTCTACTAGGGACGTCAAAACCAGTTCTTGTTTGGGAAAGGGTTAAGAGATAATGACGCTTTTCGACGCCCTTTTCTGGATAGAAAACACTATTGGAAAATGAAACGAATTGCTTGTCACTAGCATTTTTTTCAATTCTCACAATGTTTCCTACTCCGAAAGGTCGAAAAATTGTAAAATTTCATCTACCCGAATTTATCGTCTGCAACATTATTGAATAAAGACCAGCCTAAAATTGTGCTGTCTGGTAATGGGTTAAACTCACCTACCTTTTCAATGAGAATAGCCTTCGCACCACCGAGATATGTCTTCGAATTGGAGGTCGTTGAATCACTGGATTTAGTTCGTCTGATTGGAATGGACATAACATTGTTCTGGTTTGTCTTTTCCGTTCCACAACCGTCCGTTTGAACAACTATTTCTACCCACTTAGATTTGTCACTTTTATTACTATTGCTCGAATCACTACGTTTTTGTATTCCTTTGAATAACCTCTTTTTAAGAGACGTCCGAGCCGTTTCCCTTCCATCATCGTCTTTTCTGATATGTTTGAACTCCTTTAGTTTTTCCTCATTAATTGCATTTTCACGTTCATGATTTTCACTGTCTGTTATTGAATTTAATCTTGAATGACATGATGTGAAGTCCATTTCAAGTTCTTCTTGTCTTAACGTGTTTAAATAATTATCATCAACAGATATAGGTGTCATGAAGCTCATATTATCTTCTGGTATTGACACCATTCCAGAGCTTCTCAAGCCCTCGGATGCGGTGTACATACTTCCTGTCAGAGTTCCAATACTCCCATAAGGGGATAGAAATGGGGTCAGACCTGTCCCCGATGATTGATACGAGGTCCATGATCGACTGGATCTAAACTGACCATCATTTGATGAAGGATCAGCGTGCAGTCGTGTATCACAATATGTATCACCCTGGAATAATTGTCCTTCATTGAACGAGTGATCCTTACGGATAAGCAGATCACACGATGCGCCATTTGATTGATATGTTTCCGGAAGTGAGGTCTGTTTGACAAGTGTGACGTCACGCTTTATGACGGTGTTTGTCCGTGTAAGTTCGCCGTCGCTGACCTCTGTGTCAGAACCTGCGGACGGATCCTGATCACACTCCTCTTCCTTAGAAGCGTCGCTTAATCCATACATCTTGTCCATTTTTAGACTCATTTCTCACACCAACACTTATTCATTCCGTACATTTTAGATTTAATTCTTACACTTCACAAATTTCCATCCGTTTGTTTTTCAATCGCTGCTAGCTTTTCAAACACTAATAGAATTTGGCGTTTTCAAATATCGATGCCCCACTGTATGTTTATCTCAATTCAAATGGTAGGATCTACCACTGTTAGAAACTCGCTTCATGTCTGTTGAACGGTCCAGTTAACGTATAAGCCAATCAGACAATCACATTGTACAGTCGTTCAGTTCCATGATTTAGCGTTAACTCTGAAAGGACAATAACAAATTTAGATCTACATGTCAAATATTTAATCTTTAAAAAGAAATTATAAAATTTTAGACAGGGATGTAAATTAGAATTGGTTTGATTAGAATATGAACATATAAGCATATTATGGAATTATTTAGGAAACGGAGCAAACGTTGGGTTTTCTCGCTCACCGTATTTCTTGAGGATACAAAAGCATACAAAAGCATGCATAAGTTGCAACAACTTAAAGCTTAAAGACCAAACGCATTTTTAAATTAAGGTGGGATACCTTTATGTAGCCATTTTTAAATTCATAAAACATCGGCTTTTTCAGTGCGGCAGTGTTACGTATCTGAACCTAATTGGGTACGGTCTTAAACATGCGGCGGTGGAAAGTTCCGCCGCCAAACGTTTTCGGCCGCGCCCGAATAATTCCGACATCAGGCGATTCTCATTAGGGGTAGACTACCTTAATTCAATTTAAGCATTTGAGACTTTCCGGGATTCAGAATATCCTGCGTGCCGTCTGATCATGGTGGTTTGCCGGTAGTTGCTACATGCAAGCTTGAATCTGTTCAAGAATAGCATGGCTTTTGATCAGATTGGAAGTATTCACTGCTGATCCGGGTCTATTTTGGCTTAAATGTCATAATGATTCCTTTTCCATATCTTGGCAGGCTTATATAAACATATTAATGCATAATAAACTTTGCTTGAAAAAACTCTTGAAATACCGTCGGAATGATTATTGCTTTTGTTTCAAGCTATTCCTTTTCATGTCACTGAGAAAGAGTTGACATTTTTTCTATCTGCTTTAACCTTTAAATCTTTTATTCCGTCATTATTACGCTAGATCTATCGAATGAAAGGCGAATAATTGCAAAACATGTAATTATCCGGTAAAAGTGAACAGCTCAAAGTAAAATCAGGTCATCGATCTGCACTTATCGGAATTCCCCGCAAAACCCTTCTCTACTGGTAGACATGAACAGTTATTGTGCTGATTAACCATTACTGCACAGTGACGCTTTTTGACTCCCTCGCAAGAAATAGCTTTGGAAAACATTGTGGAAAATGGAGAAAATGCTTGTGACAAGCTATTTCTTCATTTTCCACCATGTTTTCTAACCCAATATGGAAATATTTCTAAAATTTCATCTACTGGAAAATGTCGTCTGCAACACTTTTCAAATTGGAACAGTCCAAAATTGTGTCGTTTGGTAATGGGTTAACACTTTACCAGACGGCAACATTTTGACTGCCAATTTGAAAGATGTAGCAGACGACAATTTCAAGTTTATGAAAATTAAAAAAACACATTTTTACTTAGAAAAGATTGTTGAAAATGAAGAAATTGCTTGTCCCAGACAGTTTCTTCATTTTCCACAAATGAATGCTTTTCCAAGCCCTTTCTTGTGATGGAGTCACTGTGTAGTACAGGGTTAACCCTTTTTAAAACGGAGACATTTTAGAATTGTTAAGGTTTACGAACTGAGAATGAAATGCAGAGACAGAGGTGAAATTCGAAAAGTGCCAGTAATTCCTAAACTGAGTTATATTTCCATTCCAAATACAAATATAAGCATTTTGTATGGTTTAGAATTTTGAAATAATGCATACTTATGGAAATATTTGACAAACATGTTCCAAATTACCCCCCTTGCATATGAATATAGAGTAAAATAATATTTGTAATTTATTTTCTCCTTAAAGCATAATCTTGAAATCCGGCATGGTGAATCAACTTATGTGAAGTGTATTTACAAGTGTGTGTAATTTGATGCATTTCGTATGGCTAGAAAGTGGTGTTTTCATTCTCAGTTCGTACACCTTAAATTTAAAAGTTTCTGCGGATGGCAAAATTAAGGAAAGCTCATAAAATATTAAAGCAAAACGAGAAAATGTTGCCATGACTATTTCTTCTTATGCCTCAATGTTTACCAAAATCATTTTTATTATGTGCGTCAAAACAAGATCTAGTCCTCAATAGATATACACACTGTCAATGAATTAAAAACTAAAATTAACTATAAACTAATTCACTAAAGATAGACTATGTTTACCGTTATGTTTTGATACCGTAGGAGTGGTTATAAAATCTTTTAACAACGGCTTAAATCAAGCCGTAGATACGAGAATTTATAACAAAACATACGAAATGAAATTGTTTGTCCGAAGTTACGTCACGGTTTACTCTCTATTTCAAACAAAATAATTTCAAAATTAGCATAGCCGTTGAAATGCTGTAGGAAAACAGAAAGAGATTATTTTGAAGAAATGTCTTTCCTTTTCCAACTATATTTTAATCAAAAACACAGGTGATGGGCAAAACAATGATCAACAGTAATTTATATATACTAAACAAAACCTGACGAGTCGAACTCCGCATATGTAGTGTACGTATTTTGACGGCCCCTGTAACTTTGACAAAACGAGGGTAAACTATACTTTACTAAATACTTCACTACTTTCACATCAAAATTCCATTCACAGGTAAATGTAGATTGGTTCAATTCCACAGCTGATGCAGACGAAAAGCATGGGTGTTTCTAAATATTGAATATTTGAATATTGGTGCATTATTGGATAAACACTTTGCATAAAATACGCATTTGTTTCTTTTTGCATTTAATAGTTTCCAATGTCTTTGATATGAGGACGTCAAAACAAGAATTGGTCCGAAAAAGGGTGATATAACAATTTATTGAACTAATCCCCATCTCAAATATCTGTACTCACATTTCCCTGGTTTTCGTCAAAAAGCCTCGTAACTACAGCTTTAAACAAACTGTAGTTCCAATGTTTTTTTTAAGAAAATCGGCGTTTTGTACAAGCGGAGATGCCATTTAACCCTTTCCCAAACGGCAAAGTTTTAAGGTTGATCCACTTCAAAAACTGTCACAAATGACAAAATGGATTTTATTAAAAATAGCATATGTGTAAAATATGGCACTGAAAACATTGAGACAAAAGGAGAAACTGCTGGTTATCAGCAGTTTCTTCTTTTGTTTCATTGCTTCCCCAAGCCTTTTCTATTAGGGACGTCAAAACCAGGTCTTGTTTGGGAAATGGTTAAAGTAATAATCAATGAGATCTTATATTGTTCTCGAGTAGATAACACTAATTAATGCCTTCTGTAACCCAATCAAATAAATAGTAGAGGATTTTCCAACATGAAATTCGATTTCATGTGACGCTTACCTCTTCATTTCTCTGGTTTCCATTTACTATTTTAATGTTTCGATAAATTAAACAGCGGTGGATATTCTTTACATTTCCTCAATTTATGCTGAATACTTTCTCCCCTTTCGCCTGCTTTGTCTGTCCACAAAATACTTTCGAAATGGTGGGAAGAGTTTTCTGTATGTAATTCGGTTTCACGTAACGCTTCTTCCCTTTGTTTGACTTAGTTTGGTGTGTAAATTTAAAAAGCATCGATGGTAAAAAATGATATTCAGTTTTCTTGTTGGGGTACAATGTTTTCCATGGTTGACACACACAAACATTTCACATTTCGAAAATATCTGTATTTGTTTGCCTCGCACATAAAATCGTTTTGTTGCTTGGGGAAGGATTTCTGCGTGTAAGAAATAGCAGATAGCGTTGTATCGCTGTATTTACCTAATCAATGAAGACTTCGTTATTACAGACAGTACAAACTATTTCTTGTCAATTGTATAGTGCTGACAATTCATGGGAAAAGAGACAAGTGAGATTTGTTAAGACATATTACTAGTCAAACACTTCTCATCAGTCGCTTAACCCTTTCCCAAACGACAACATTTTAGGTTGATCCACTTCATAAACTGCCACAAATGACAAATTAGATGTTATGAAAGATAGAATTTGTGTAAAATACGGCATAGAAAATATTGAGACAAAAGAAGAAACTGCTGGTTACCAGCAGTTTCTTCTTTTGTTTCATTGTTTTCCAAAGCCATTTCTTCTAGGGACGTCAAAACCAGGTCTTGTTTGGGAATGGGTTAATCTACAAAAAATATATTAAATGACTTGATAACCAAAATTGTGTTATTCATTGAAAATAACTTTCAATGTTGTAAAAACTATGACTATGTTACCAATATTTTGTGTAGTATGTTTTTATAATCTACACAAGTTTTACAGTACCCATAGTTTTGATTTCATTCGATTCTAACATAGATGGTGGCGCTTTTCTGCCGAGGATCAATTGATATCTTGACAACATGAATTTGAATTTAGTTCCTTTTAGTTCCTTTTCGAAAACAATTCTTTCTCGATTGACTAAAATGTCGATAGGCGCGTTCTTCCGAGCGAGATTTTTAAGATTCTTAAGATGTTTTAGTCAAAGCGTTTTAAGAAGTATATTCTGACAGAGGTTTTCCAAATGCTCCATACTTCATACAAATGACGTCATGAAGTACAGGGCATTAATTTGGTGCCATGGAGCATTCGAAACAATTCGGTTTCTCTTATATATATTGTCTCTACAGACTTAACTGAGGGGTTCCGCATGAAGTATAGGGCAATGGCGCCTTTTGCTTAAGGTATCCTTACTGTGTGTCAATACTGACACTCAATATGCTCATACGACACCAGTCAATACAGACTTGGGATGCTTGAGAGAATATTCAGAATGTGATATTATAAGTGTTTCATTTCGAATCAGAAGCTAGCATTTGCATTTACTGTTGCAACTCTTCGACATCAATATAGATCTAGCATAGTGGTACTGCAATTTGACTGTATAAACTGGTCTGGACCAATGCGGGTCATAACCGCTTCAAAAACTATTTACTAAATATTAGTATATTAGTATATTAGTAACAATTTAATGTCGATGAAAAGCATGTATATTTTTGTCAATGCTATCAGGCCCAATGATCAATCAATTAAGTCTATTTTAATATTTTTTTCTCACTTCAAATTGCTGGTGTTCTAAAAACGGATTTAATTTCTTTCAGGAAATCTGAATGAACAAGCGATTCATTAGTTGACCCAATTTAAGAAATGTTCGCTACAAATTTTTATCTCAAGGTATCAATTTATCGTAACGAACTCCTCGTGCATTGACGTTTAACAAACGATTCCTTAATACTCTAAAAAAAGAAAACTGTATAACAGATGGGAATGAGATCATGTACAAAACATCTAAGTAGTGTCTACACTATAGCATCAAAAAGTAATGCTTGTCTTTGACGTTAATTCGTTACCTGTAACCCTTTGAATTTGATTGTAAAATTATGTCCTTTGACAATTGCTTTGATGTTTGTCAGAAATACTTCAACAATCCCTTTTGTCTTGGACAATTATTTTGTCTGTTAAAGTACCTCATAGTTGGTACAGAGTTTTTGTCACAGGGTATCAATTAATTGTAACGAACTCCCTCTGTGTTAGGATCAATACACAAATTAAGCTTTTCCTGTTCTTGAGATTGCTTTTTACACCACTGGTTGTGACTTAAAAGTTGTTGTAATAAGTCCCGGATGTCCTTTAAATCTGGGCTCATTAGTTGGTTTGTGATTAGCTTTCATGGTCGGTGAAACAATTTATAGCAGAGTATCAATAAATTCTAATGAGGCCCTGGAGTTTACCTTTTCTCAAACATACAAAATTAAGACTGGTGCAATTGAATGTTGTTACAGACAACAAAATAGAATTGGTAGAGAAGGGTTTTGTAATACAGCACAGATCATTTTCTTCTAAATGTTTTCTTTTATAAGTTGTTGAATTTTTGTCAAGGACGTCGAAACCAGTCTAAGCTATGGGTAAGGCAGGGTTCTCCACAGAATAATTTATAGTCGTAGGGAAAAATTAAAATTGTGTCCATGCAAAAAAGGTGAATAAAAACATAATGGAAAAAGAAGAAATTGCTCAATTTGAGCAATTTCTTCTTTTACCATTGTGGTTTTTTTATTCAGAATTATCACATTTTAATGTATAAGAATGCATTATTGATACGTTTTTGACACCAAATACCTCTAAATGTCTCTATTTGGTGACCATTTTTGAGAAATTAAGCTGTAGGGGTAATTTTGAAGCTGTAGGGGCATTACCATGATTTACATGAAGCTGTGGTGGGGCCGATACAGCTTATTAGGCTGGGGAGAACACTATAAGGGATGTCAGGGTTAAGACAGATACAGTACAGAATAAGACTTTTTTCTTAAATTGCACGTTGAAGGTTTCCTCTCACTTATTTTTCATACATTGATTTGAATGGGAACTTAAACTAAATCTGGGTTGCAATGATCGGGAAAATTGACAGTTCCCCTAAGTTAAAAAACCAGAAATTAATTGGAGCGCCATTTGAATCAAAGTTGTTCTTGAGCGAGTTTTTTTTTTTTTTTACAAAATACTGCCTCCTTTTTGGTGCATTGGTCTTTTAACATTATTTTCTTTCGTGTAAGTTTGCGAGGCCTGCAGCCGGTTCAGTTTTGGTAAATTCACACATAAGGTAAGGTCACACATTCTTCTTTTCTAAGAAAGAAGACTAAGTGATCTAAATTGAGAATAATTTCTGAAGCCATATCTCTGGACAAACTCAATTTACGCTGCTACAAATATCATAACTAATGGATGTGAATGGAAGCTATATTAGACAATATATGGACAGTCACGGATAAGAGGGATATTTCTTTTCATAAAGTCACATTTAATTTATCGTTCATTAGACCCTAAGTTGTTGGGTACTCATTTGAATCGTCTCATCGAGACGATTTGAATGATTACCCACAACATAGTGTTTGGAATTTGAATAAAAAAATGACGTCTCTACATGTTGCACTATATGGGTCATAGCGTTGACCTAGTTTTAAGATTTTTTCAATATTTTTGTCTGCTCATTACTTTTTATTCTGATGGACAAATGACTTAAAAATTCATGATTCATAGCAAATTTGTGTAATAACAGTCATTCATACACCAATTTAATCAGGATTCTATACGTTAAAATATAACATTTCAAAAATATTAATCAAGCCATAGTGGAAAGTCGAATGTATACGGTCCGTCCACAAGGTTAGCTACGATAGTGCGAAGACATCTTTTAAGCTGAAAAATGCCATTTTGGGTACTCAAACGACCTAAGGTGACAGTATCCTAATCTATAAAATACCACAGATGTAATAATTCATGATCTGAAGCCATATAAAGAGAGTTCTCTGTGATGACGACTGCCTAATTATCAAGGGCAACATATAAGATTAGATAAATGAATTCTAAATCTATTATTTTAAATCAAAACCCTATGTATTGGTATGCATGAATATAGTCTTGATGAAACGAGTCCAATAAATACCCAAAAGATAGAGGTTAAGAGGAGTTCTCTGTAAGGACCAGAAAAGTTCGGCACGCATAGTCATGGATTTTTTCCATATTGCCATATTTCAAAGAGTATCATGAATGATGATGAAAAATGACCTTAGTTTTGATTCTTTCTCTTTCGTTTCCATAGCAACGCGATAAAAGGAATGAAAAAATGGCAATTTCAATATTTGACCCCTTGCTCTTTCAACCACATATTATTTCTACAATATCACAAGTATTATTAAAAGTTGTATACCACTGTAAAGGTAAATGGTTATAGATTCCAAAATTTACCAAATATCAGTAACTTTTGAATTGTGTGTCAATCATCAGGGTTTATAACACAAAAAAGGAGTAAAATAGTAGTCTTGTTCAAACTCATTATTCTGACGAGTCAACATTCTTTCAATAAAATAGCTGATATTTTTCTGTAGAGGACTTAAAATGTAATTCATATAAAGCAAAATCTTCGTGGGGAAACTCGTGACTTTTTTCTGATGAAGGATTGAATTCCAAACAAAAGTGCAATTTTGACCTTCATATTACCTCCCTTTGTTAACCCCCCTTAAAAAATCCTGTCGGTTCATCGATTTATACCCAACCTACAGCTGAACAACAACAACTGTCATGGCTGCCTCCGTCGATTTGGGTCATGTTTTCAAGGTGAAAATATTCGTTTTAGTGCAAATGGAATGGATTTAGGCCAAGACAACCAGAAAATCAACATGATTCAACTAGATAAAGGTTTGTTGCATCCTATATTTATGGGGGAAACTTCTCTAACCAGGAGAAGAGTGAAATAAACTACATAATTATTTTGGTCTGCAATGTTAGATTATCTGGTTTAAACATAGTTAGTCATTTAACAACTTGTGAATTAGGCTACATATTCATAACATACCAATGACCAACATGATATTGATCTAGATCTGTATACCGGTACATGCAGATCCAAGCTTGTTTTCATTCATTTGGCAGACAGTAACCAGGCCTGTAGGAAGCAATTTCATATTGGGGTTGCTGAAGCCCCTGTGTCTGAATATCGAGGGGGGGGGGATGGGGGGGGGCTAAATTGGATTTTCCCTTAATTTTCACTGTAAAATAAGAAAAATTATCCCCCCGGCCCCTCCCTCCTACGGGCCTGGTAACAGCACAACTATATCAAGAGCCGATGTAGCAGGGTGGCGATCCAGAACATCCCCCTCCTGCATTAGCTGCAAATTGAATTTTGACTATAAATAATGTTAGTATAACATTTTATATTTTATTTTAAGCCATTTAAAGTCATCAATTGGGCTTGGACCCCCTCTGTAAAAATAATCCTGGATCCGGTCTTGCCGTGTCTCTGATGTTACCGACTGAGCTATCCATCGAGATCAGGCTGTGTCTAATTAATTTATTTCTGATCCATTCCTTTAATAATGAACTTGAAGTATTGATGACAAGCATTTTGAAATTGAATCAGCTTTAAGAATGTTCCTGGTTCAGTAGAAAAAAAAATGATTTTGAAACAATGTGACTAAAGTATTGAAATAAATCAATTATTAGTAGATGATTTTCTAATGACTTTATGAATTTATAAATTTCAGTTGATCTGCAGATGAAAGTTATATTCTGTTTGTCTTGCTAAAATGGTCCATCCTGAAAGTCATCATCAACAACATCATCATCATCATCATCCCACTGATCAGTAGGGTTGAAATGTAATGCTGGAATGTTGAAAAATGTGCTGTCATGTAAAAGTCTGGTAAGTTGATATCATTTTTTGTTGTCCAAATTTTATGCAAGAAAAACAAAACCATATTATACTAATTTTCACTTTTTACAGCTTAAGCATTGTGTAATGACTTTGTCTATAAATTTTGCATGCAGATTTCAATGCTTTCACTAAATATGTAGGACAAGTTCAATCAGAAAAATTCTCCTACAGACTGTCTTGTCAAAAATGCTGTAATAAACCTTGAAATTGTCGTCTGCAACATGTTTTGAATTTGGCCAATCTAAAATTTTGCTGTTTGCCTCTGGTTTTGACATCCCTAATTTAGGAGACCTGAGAAAACTTTGATGCAAAAGAAGGAAATGATGGCTTGAGAAAAGACTGATTTTCAAGACAAAAAAGTTGATTACCTGCCTTTACTGCTTTTGTCTCAATATTTTCTTTCTTATATTGAACATGAATTCTATAATTGTCAACATACACTATGTGGTCTTCAGCACTGAATAGTGTTAAAAAAATGAAATACAAAAGGTAAACAGTGAAAATTCCTGAATTGTTGTACATGATTGAACAAAAAGAACAAAGAGATTGCTGTTTTAATTTCAGGTGATTTTGGGGGAACTGTGGCTACATATAAATGTGGTAATTGGAGATGGTACAATGCATGCACCATTGGTTAACAAACTGGTATGTTTTTCAGGTCTAAATCGTTATACTTTTTATTTTGTCAATATTATTAATAACATCAAAACCGGATCTTAATTGGGAAATGAATAATAGAGAAACTTTTTTTGAAACATTGAGACAAAAAAAAAAAAATATTAATTTTAGTCTATAACCAGCATTTTTTTTCCTTTTGTCTGCCGAGCCCCGATAGCTCAGTCGGTTACGTCTGAGTCTGCCAATCCAGGGGTCGCAAGTTCGAACCCCAGCTCGGTCAGTTTCTATTCTGTCATTTGACAAAGATGATTTGTCTCTCACCAATGGGTGTGAATCATATTCTATGTGCGAGAGCAGCTGGAGGCTCTGTTTGGATATTGTGGTGGTACTGGTGAAGGAAATACTAGGAACCCAAGGTTTGGTGCTGCAGCTGCCATGTATTAGCTGAAAACAGCGTAAAACCCCAATAAATCAAATTTTCCTTCTGTCTCAACATTTTGTGTGCTATAATGTACATAAATATCATTATTAATTAATTCACCCATTTTTGTCATCTATGGCTGTTTCCAAAGTGGAATAAAAAAGTTGATTCAAAGTTTCTGCTGTTTGAAAAATGGTTAAAACATTTTAAGGGAATTTACATTGTACCTGCATTTTTCAGTCCAACTGAAGAGTGGGAAACCCTTCTAAGAATGTTCACATATTTCTTACTTTGAAAAGCTATTAAAAGGGGATATAAATATGACTAAGCTTCAGGAGTTTTGTGTACACAAATAATGGCAAATATGTCATTCATTTCACACATCTTATATTCTCTCTTTTTCGTCTACCCTTTTGTCTAAACTGTTTGCCAAACGACACAACTTTAGACTGGTCCAAATTCAAAGTTACTTTGGATGCTTATTTCAAGCGAATGAAATTACATATTTTTGGTCTTTTTGAGTAGAAAACATTGTGGGAAATGAAGAAATTGCATGTCACAAGAAATTTCATTTTCGTTAATGTTTTCCAAACCTTTTATCTTACATGTATATGGCACCTAAAGGTGTCAATGTGTGGGAATTGGTTAAAGTTGGATAAAGTTTTTAGTTCTTGCATTTCAGATTTGGCTGGACAAAAAATGAATATTCACACAGAAACTGAGAAAACACAGTCTACTTACAGATATGTAGATGTCCAGGCAATGGTTTGAAGAATGTGTTATGCTGAATTTGATTTGATCTTTAATCCCTAATATTATGAAAGCTTTTGCTTTAAAAAATATAAGAGAATATAATTTGTGTACATTCAAACCATAGATATTGAGACAAAGAGAGAAAATGATGGTAATCTTGATTTCCTTCTTTTGGCACAATGTTTTCCCAAGCATTTATTTTATGTATAAGGGAAAGTCTAAACCAGATCATCTTTGGGAAAAGGTTTTAGAAAAATATCATGCAGCATGCTTGTTACGATACGAAACACTGAGAAAATAGTAGAAAATGCTTGTAACCTTCTTTTCCCAAATGCTTTCAGAGACTTTATTTGAAAAGAATAATCAAATAATTGAATCAGAGCTTGCCATTTACCCTCAGTAAAATATTCTAGTGCAATGTTCATGTAGAGTTAAACAATATACAAAGAATGAGCCATAAGCTGTGTCCAAGAGATTTGTTTTGTTTGCTCCACAGAACGTCAGGCCAGTGGGCTATTGTCATGGCGGTGTGTCCATCATGTGTCTGTCCATCCCCATGTATGTGTGCGTCTGTCTGCCTGTATTTCCAGTGTGTTTTACAGGACTTCTTACTCATATTTCACCATTGACATCTAAATAAGTTCAACATTTAGATCTAAGATTGGCTATTTGGTCTTTACTGAAACATTAAGGGGGATGGGGAGGGGGCTAAAATTGACTAATATTGACATTTTATCAGTAAATTTTGAAATATATTAGCAGTTTGTGCTATAAAATACTCTATTTTATCAATCTACATGAACAGAGTAAAAATAGAAAAATTGTAATTTTTCTGTGCTTACTTACCCCACCCACTTTTTTAGCCTTGTATCAGTTTTAATCACCACAATTCTATGTTAGTTTTGCCTTTCAAAAATTTGTATTGGTATTACAATGGAATTAAGTGAGAAATATCCACAAGTTTATGTTGTAATTGATAAAAAGCATTTGGAAAACACTGATTTGAATGGTTGAAAAAGCATAAAAATGCAACTTTTCGTGGTAAAACTTATGAAATTTTGCAACAAATGATTATTTTGAGGATAAAGGGTTGAAATACAAGTTTTCTTAGTGGGTTTGCAATGATTTTAATGTGTTTTGATAAAGAAATTCATTAAATAGGCTAAATTTTATGCTATGAGGTGATTTTTGTCTTTTTTGGCACGGTGCCAACTTTGCCCCACATTTTTCATTACTTAAAATATTTTCCCCACTCAAATTTTTGCATATATCAATTCTACTATGGTGCATGTTTCAACTCTAGCAAATGATTAGTTGCAAAAAGTGTTGACTCATTTGGAATATTTCTCTGAAAATAACCAATTTTGACCTTTTCCAAATTATGCAAAGGGGGTCATTTTGTGATGACGAATGCGGGTTCTGTGAAAGGTTTACAGATATCAGATAAGCAGCAAAGAAACTTTGAATAACAAACCTTTCATACATTTGTAACAAAATAAAAGTCTTATGGCTATAGTTGGTGCATTGTAAGCTCAAAAATGTGCCATTTTTTCCCAAAAAGTGAGAAAAATATGCAAAAAATAAAATTTCCTCGTTTCCATGGCAACCATGCACAATTTTCAAAATCTAAGTGTCAATTGTGCATTAGGGGGTTAAAATGGGTTCACATACAAAATTTAAGAAAAATCCATGAGGTGCCGTGCCGGACCCCTATGTAAAATTTCTGGTCCTTACAGAGAATTCCTCTTAATAATTAATAAATGACGTGTTTACATTTTGAAGAGTGTTTACCCATTCTTCTCTGCAATAGGTATACATTATATCTACGTAATTGGTTCACATGAATGTAAATTTAGACATTGTGTCTTGTTAAATGAAGTCCTTCATGTACGAGTGGTTAATTAATATGCTATCTACTCGGTCTCTTTCTGCGTTCGGGTTTTCAGCGTAACCCTGCTTTCCTACTTAAAATAAGCTGCCTTTACGAGGTTAGCGTTGACGAACGACAATGTGTCAATCTTTCCATAAATCACTTCCAAATTATTCATGTCTTTCTCGGTTATATTCTAACCTTTAAGAAAGTTAATCCGTTTCAATTTAATCATATTTCAAATCATAAAACCCAAACAAAGAGCAATTTACGAAACGTTTATATTTACCGATGTCCTTTTTTATTCAATTCAATTCTTAGTTTAGGCTATTATCAATAAGTCGTCTTTAAGATATTGAGACTAGAATGTAGGGTAGAATGTAACACGGTGGGGATTGTGCATGCTGGGATGGGTAAATCTACGTACGGACAAATTTGCCTCGCTTCAGGTAAGACATTTTGCAAGAACTTCCTTGTTTCTGCGTCAATTTAAAAACGGTTTGTTGCATGCACCCCGCCTTACTGAGTTCTTTCCACTGATGTATACCTTACACGAAACCTTTGTGTACTTTTTGCGAAAATTGATCCCAACCGACCAGAAAAACGACAAAAAATCTGATCGTTTTTCAGGTCAGTTGGGATCAATTTTTTGGAAACGTATGGGGTGTTTTCAAAAAGTAATACACATGAGTAAAGTGCTTAGAAAGGCGGGGTACATGCAACAAACCGCTTGAAAATTGACACAGAAATAAGAAAATTAATGCACAATTTCCTACCTGAAGCGTGGCTTATTTTGCCGTAGTCGTTATCATTTCGTTTTCAGGTCAGTTGGGATCAATTTTTGGAAAAAATAAAAGGATACCACGAATAATCCACGTATCTGAGGAAAGAGATTTTCGAGGCGGGGTACATGCAACAAACCTTTTGAAAATCGACAAAGAAATAAAGGAGTTATTGCAAAATATTTGACCAGATTCGAGATTATTTTTGTCCGTATTCGTTATCCATCCCAGCATGCACAATCCCCACCTAGAGACAAAGATGAAAATCGTTACAATAATGGGAGACTCGTTATGCAGTTCTAATTTAATTTCACAAATGACAGGGCATCGATGTTTTCAGGAAATTAAATTAACATTAAAACACCCTGGTGTCCGTTACATGTAATTAGTCTTTTTTGGAAGGAACCTTATAACCATACTTAAAAAAGATATCAGGCACCGCACTTGTTTTGTAACAACGGATTTTTGTTAAATATAATTAAAGTAATGTAACTGTTACACATATAGAGCCACTTACAAAGGCGTTACATGTTTTATTTTAACAATTAAATGCACTTCTTACGGGATATATACTGGCCAAAAGTCCTAACCGACCACTTTAAAAATGACGATAACTATCTTAAAAGTTATTACATTTTAATGAAATTCGATATGTGAATTTTTAAGCATATTGTACGTGGGTTTCCATGATGATTTACCAATAATTATCAAATTCGAATGTGTAATAAAGGAACAGCTCAAAAAGCTATAAATCTTGATAGAGCTCGAGATATTACACTTTCAACAATTCAAATTACACAAATCGTTAGCTGCAACCCAGACATAGAAAAAATGGAAAACATTGACAATTTTGTGTGACTTTTGACTACAGAAGAAGCACGAAAAATAGGAGGCATGGGTAAAATGGTGTGTAAATTGAACCGACAAAACATTTTATCTAGCGAAAATACTCAAATATGGTCTGTAGTGGAAAAACGATGCAAGAAACTGTTTTTACACATATCCTAAATTTTGTAGATCACCGGGAATCATCAGTCTGTATTTAAAGCATTTTCGAAGAAAAACGTGTTTTAGATGTTGTTTTTAAGAACCGTTTCTTTGCATACACACGCTCTTTCATTTTTTTCTATGGTCATATGCCCCCGCATATTTGTCAAACATTTTCAATTTTTCTCTTAGTCTATGTTGAAGCTAAGATTGATGAGACCGAAAACGCTACATTGACAATATTCTGAGCTCTATGTGAATTTAAAGCTTTTTGAGCTTTTGTCAATTTACGCTTTTAATTCAATAAAATAACGTGGACTTTTCTTGCCAAAGTCATCTGCAAAGTTGCTTAAAAATTCACAGAGCCAATTTTATGAAAATCCAATCAAAACAGAAAAAGTTATCTTTGTTTTCAAAGTGGCCGGTTAGAAGTTTTGACCAGTATACTTTCCCAAAAAAGAAAAAAAATAATAACTGCCAGTTACTCACCTATGCAGAAAAAACTATCGTCAATAGACATGACCCGATTCCTAAACTTACTTTAACTATCCTTAACTTGTATCACTTTTTTATAACAAGTACATTTATCTGTTATGTTCTATTCATTTAATCATTGAAAATACTTGTACATATATGCAAAATGAAAACAACGTTAGGTTTGAGAGCATTCGAATTTTACTCAAGCGATTTTATTAGCAATTTCGAAAACGTCCCAACTACAATTTATATCTTTAAATCATGGCTATATATGTTTTTAAATGTTACCGAATAATGAATAAAATGAATGGCGTTTCTAGATTTTGTTCATGTTGATCTCTGTGGAAAATTGACTCCGTAAAGAATATATAAGGATCAACTGCATGATAACAGTTACACTATTTGAACCAGTTTCATTTATTGATTACCGTACCATTTAAACAATTCACAAATTACTTAAATTTGAAGTTTCCTAACAAAACATACATATACATAATTCAGTAACGACCTAAACTAAATTGTAATTGTTTAACAGAGAACGTGTAAGCCATTGTTTTATATCATAGATTGCCAAATCCCAAACATCATTTTATTTTCTCATGGGACTTCAAATAGAAATTCGTGTTAACATTTCGACTACAGAAATAGAAGACTGGTTCTTACAGGTTCTTACAGCATATATTACCGAACCATGTAACTACCGTGTAACAAGATCAGCATGTGTCTGGGTGCAGTCTGATCTAGATAAATCAATTCCCAAACATTGATTCCCTTCAAAATAAATGCTTTGAAAAATATAATGGAAAATGATGAAATTGCTTGTGACTATCTATTCCTTCATTTTCCACAAAGTTTTCTCACAAGAAAGACCCCAAAAATATATTCACTTGAAAGTATCATCTGCCTCATCTTAGAATTTTCAAAAGTTCAACATTTTGCTGTCTGGTAATGGGTCTTTGAATCGACGAATTTATGAATGTCAAACAACAAAGTGGTCACCTTTTTAGATTCCTGTGTGTTTCAAATGGAATTAGTTCAGTGTCATATCGTCGCTTTACAACAAAAACCTCGAAACTGCAGCTAAAAACCAGCTGTAGTTTCGAGATTTTTGTTGAAAAGCATCGATATGGAACTATGGTTTAGTGACATTTAACAACAGCTATCACCGGCATATGTCCATTAAAGTAAGACGTCGACAAACAATAAACGTCTAAAACTAGGTCATCGTCAAGAAATATATATTGTCTAATGACTATAGCTTCCATTCGAATCCATTAGTTTTCATATTTATAGCTTTTGAAATTGAGTTCGGCTGCACGAAATCTTGGTTGAGGCCATTTTTGTCTTTTCTGTTACGGTTAAAACGCCTTAACTGCTGCATATCCAAATAGTGAAATCAACGATGTGTCTGTGAATAACACCAGCGTTGGCTTAATATATTGACGCATTACCAGTTGACAACTTAGAGTCTGGACAGATACCAGTGGCGGATCCAGGAGTGGTTCGAGGGGTTCAAACGAACACCCTCTGTAGCCAGATTATTTCACTTTCATGCAGAAATTCAGTCACAATTGTACAATACTAGGAAGACGAACCCCGTAGTCTTGTCAATAGTATACCAGTTTTGTAATTCTTTAGTCTTATTCTACCAAGTGTATTATAAGAATACTTCAAATAGCTTTGCAATATATAGAGGAGATCATTTATCATATCATTGACTGCGAAATGTTAGAAGGAATTACTGAAGACAAAGTTGACCCAAATAGGTTCGAGTACGTTATGAACGTTTAACGACGTTTCACGAAAAAAACGACGTTGCTTGAATCTCAAAAGGGGAAAACTAACTTACATCGGATTGTATTCGTTAAGAAAGAGGTGGGACACGGAAAAGAATATTTGTGAATAACATGATTCTAGACCAATATGTGTATCAAAATCCATAATGTCCACGGATAACGGATTTATGACATGCAACACTTGTACGCTTATCCGCCCGTCTGTCAAAAAAATGTTTATCTAAGGGCATGTGATGTATTTTAAAACAGATCGGCAAAGGTTGTCATGGTTTAAGAAAAAGATATTATGAAAGAGAACGTAAAACTTAACTTTCTTTAGAAACAAGACAATTGTGTTTCCCCGAAGGCCAACTTGTACATTGTCACTCAATTAAAGCACGCGTAGCCACTGTTTCCTCTCTACTTGTTTGCATTTTTTCTCGCTAGACTGTCTTTGGTAGAGAATGTCGAGATATTTGTTTTGCCATTACACCAGAGCCAATTCGGGAGCTTCTAAGCTTTTTATATGCAATGTAATTTATTAAAGATCGGCAAAAGGTTGTAAGGGATTGGGGAAGATATTATGAAAGAGAACGTGAAACTTAACTTTCTTTAGCAACAAGACAATTGTGTTTCCCTGGAGGCCACCTTGTACATTGTCACTCAATTAAATCACGTCTAGCCACTGTCAACTCTCTACTTGTTTAACGCGTTTATTTCTGCTAGGCTGTCTTTGGTAGAGAATGTCGAGGTATTTGTTTTGCTATTATGCCAGAACCAATTTGGGAGTTTCTAAGCTTTGTATGTTGTGATTATGGAGAGCAGTGAAAGTTTGCTGTTTAAATATGAGAAACATACAGGAGGGCATACCGGTTGCATGTTTATCATGGTCCACTTTAATTATCTCTGCCTTCCTTATTGTACTGATCCCTGTGATCTCTTAAACTTACCTGACTACAAGTACTACTCGTACATTTACTATTAATTACGAATACCAAAATAGAAGCCAACAAAAAATTAGTTTAGATATTTAAGCTGTAGCTTTTGTACGGAATGGTTTTTAGCTTGTCAGACAATGTCAATACTTCCTACTTGACTCGAAAGTCAGACTCGGCTAATGACAGCACAAGCCAATGAGAGTTAGTAACCCATCCTTTTTAGGTGCCGTGGCAAAGCGATAATAGTAAATAATTCATATGAAAATGTTACACACAAGACTATCTGTAGGGAAATAACCACCAAATGTGTTCTGTCAAAACTAGATAAATGTGTACATTTAAATATACAAATTGGTACATAGCTTCTGTAAACAGCCTGTTGCACGGAAGCCATGGTGTCTCTCGAAAATAAAAAATAACAGATATTCCTTTGTATTTACTTGTGGTTATTTTTAAATGAACGCAATTTAAAGCTCACGATAAACGAACAGACATTTTTCATGTACTATTTTACACACAACACTATCTGTAGGGAAATAACCCCCAAATGTGTTCTGTCAAAATAAGATAAATGTGTACATTTAAGTTAACAAATTGGTACATAGCTTCTGTAAACAGCCTGTTGCACGGAAGCCATGGTGTCTCTCGAAAATGAAAAATAACAGATATTCCTATGTATTTACTTGTGGTTATTTTTAAATGAACGCAATTTATAGCCCACGATGAATGTCCTGGCAGGGCATCTCTTGCAAATAGTTAGCGATTCTCTGCCAGTTCATTTATTAAGACCTATTTTTACCGGTTGTATTGCAATAACATTTTCGTTGTTCTGGTTAACTGTATAAACAATTGCAAGCACAATCATTGTATGTCAGTTGACTAAGTAACGTAATGAATTTATATTGTACCAATACGCTGACTCTGTATGTTCTGATATAATTGAAGAATAAGCAAGGACTCCAGACTTCGAACCATTTTCCATTTATTTTCTGAATAAATTACATGTAGTTACCGATCCACTTGACAGAAACAAATATAAGTAAGTACTTCACAGTTAATGATACATTCAGGAATAATACATATTTGGAATAAGATGGTATTATGGGTTCACATTTGCAGGAACATCCATAGTCATACCCAGCGTCTGACTAGAAATCGTCGCCTTATTCTTATAATGTTCTAACCCGACTTTTTACACTTTCGAGAAAATCGAGTTTGAAATTTCAACCTTTAATAACTTTTTTACTATGAATCCGATTTCGACGGGAAAAGAATATATCATCCAAATATTTTTGTTCTCTATAATTCTATTACAATTTTAATATTTTGTTGAATACAATTTTTGTTATTTCGGTTTTTCGATTTTCAGATAGAACAGAAATGTAATATTTTTTCCATTTTTTTAAATATTATAATGTTGAATTCCAACGCAGCCAATCATATCTCAATAAAGATGCAGTTAGAACATTATAATTCAAAAACATTGATGGTGGACAATCCGGGACAGAATAAATTCTTTTATTTCATTGGTTGTAATTCAGATAGAACATTTTAATAATTTCTTCATTTTCTCATGGAACACTTTAATACTCAAACTTTTGAATCAGGTGACTTAAAAAAGCTGATTTCATTGGATGATATTCACTTAGAACATTATAATGTTGACAAAAACGTGAAATGGGTACAGATAGAACATTCTGTTACTGGGAATCTATTGAACCAGACTCGATTTCAAAAATCTGTAAGCACCATCAGATAGAACACTCCAAGACGATTCCAACGGTACCAAAATCTCAATTTTCACAAAAAATGAGTTAGAACATTATAAGAATAAGGCGACGAAATCTCAAGGGAAATATGTGTAAATGCTGGAGGCTGTTGTTTAAAGATTGTCAGAGTAATTAAATGTGTGATCTCACTGGATAAGAGCAAGATTATTCTGCACTAGAAGGTCAACCCTTTACCGAACAACTCGAACCTGTGATGAACTTTGTATCGAGATGGGAATATATGTCCGGGGAGCTTATGTCACAGTCCTAGTGTCGGCGTCGCGTCTTCAACAAGAGGGCCAAGATGGCCCTGTATCGCTCCACTGGCTTTTGGACATTAAGACTATGAGCTTCTTCAAGGAATGTAATAGAGGTCTATCCGAAGAAGATTCATGCTACACAAGAATGAAATCCAATAAGTAATTAAGGAGCAGAAATGTTTTTAAAATTTTGTTAAAATTACATTGTTTCATATAGCAAAAAATAAGCCTAGCCCACAGCGGTCAAGCTTTTCGTCCGACTGTGAAGGAATTTCGGAGAGATTCATGAAAGGAAGATTCCTGTGAAGTTTGGTTGAAATTGGTCATGTAGTTTTGGAGAGGAGATTGTTTAACAATTATTCGAAAATTCAATTCAATTAAATTTATTAAAATTTAAGTTCTACACGGATTTTTTTCTTTTTTTTGAATTTAAAGGAGATTTATGCAAGGAAGATTTGTGTGAAGTTTGGTTGAAATTGGTCAAATAGTTTTGGAAAAGAAGATTTTTCAAAAAATTGATCTAATTCAATTATTCAAAATTAAAGTTTTACACAGAATTTATTTTTTCTTTGAAGGAATAAGAAGAGATTCATGCAATGAACATTTCTGTAAAGTTTGGTTGAAATTGGTCCTGTTGTTTTGGAGAAGAAGAATTTTTAAAGATTTTTCGAAAATTTAAATCAGTTGAATTAATTTAAATTCAAGTTCTGCGCGGATTTTAATCTTTTGAAGGAATTTGGTAGAGATTTATGCAAGGAAGATTTCTGTGTAGTTTGGTTGAAATTGATCCAGTAGTTTTGGAGAAGAAGAATTTTTAAAGATTTTTCAAAAATTCAATTCAATAAAATTAATCAAAATTCAAGTTATACACAGAATTTATCTTTTTGAATGAATTAAGAAGAGATTCATACAAGGAAGATTTCTGTGAAGTTTGGTTGAAATTGGTCCAGTAGTTTTGGAGAAGATTTTTTCTAAAGATTTTTCGAATATTTAAATCAATTAAATTAATTAAAATTCAAGTTCTGTGCGGATTTTATTCTTTTGAGGGAATTTTGAAGAGATTTATGCAAGGAAGATTTCTGCGAAGTTTTGTTGAAATTGGTCCAGTAGTTTTGGAAAAGAAGATTTTTAAAAGATTTTTCGAAAATTTAAATCAATTAAATTAATCAAAATTCAATTTCTTCACCGATTTTATTCTTTTGAAGGAATTTGGTAGAGATTCATGCAAGAAAGATTTCAGTGAAGTTTGGTTGAAATTGGTCCAGTAGTTTTGGAGAAGAAGAAATTTTAAAGATTTTTGAAAAATTAATTCAATTAAATTGATTAAAATTCAAGGTCTGCACAGATTTTATTCGATTGAAGGAAGGAGATTTATGCAAGGATGATTCGTGTGAAGTTTGGTTGAAATTGGTCCAGTAGTTTTGGAGAAGAACATGTTTGAAAATTGTTTACGCACGCACGGACGGACAAACGGACGCACGACGGACACAGGGCCATGACATAAGCCCCGCTGCCCCTCGACCAGTAGAGCTAAAAAAAAATAATCCGGTATATGTCTCAGGCAATATCACAGATACAGTCATGATACTTCACATATTAAAACTTCCAGACAAGACCTTTTATTTGGGACCATGACCTTTGACCGAATGACCTTTGAGTTTGACCTATTCTTGAAAAAGAAACCTGGTTTTATCTCATGCAATGTTATTGAAAGTACCTTCTAATGGATTTCTACTGCCAAGACCTTTCATTCGGGACTATGACCTTAAATCTAGTGACCTTGACCTTGGATCTTTTTTTTTTTAATTCATCCAACCTTTACAAACAATACATTTAACACACAATTTTTAACAATGATATCAATACATATAAGAACATGCATTTTACACATTTAAACCTTATCGTGCCAAAAGAAACATTAATTTTTGAAAAGACTTTATTGTTCGAAAAGACATAAGACGCTTTGGTGAAAGCACATTTATCTCCCTTCCATGAAAAAAATCATCTAAATTATATTTAATATCCAATTTCAATACATTAAACGTGTTTGGTATCCTCGAGAGAAAAATCAATATGAAGAAACAATGAGAGAAAAGGAAAAATACCAAATAGTTATTATCTGTAATTTCTCCTCCTCAATCACTATTCTTCGTTATGATTCCAAAAATAGTTCCCGGTCGTGGTTTTGAAACATTTGTGTTGCAGTCTGCATTACTTTTTATTCTAAAAAAAAATCATTCGCTGTATTTAAAAAGGGTTTTATTTTACACCAGAAACAAAGATATATTTCTCGGATACATACAAAAAATAATGTATGCATATTTAAAAAAAAGAAATATATATATATGATAAGGATTTGTATATGATGCAATGTAACACATGTACATTATAGTAATACTACTATTTACACTTAAGACAAAAAAGGTGCGACACAATTACAAAAAGGATGAATATGTTTAAGAACAAGAGTGCCTGAAAGGCACTGATATCGCTCACCTGAGTTCTTCCTGTATTGTGTATGATATAAATTTTGTTGTGAACAAATATATAAGTCGTATCAAATTATTGTTAATAAAGTTTCATAATTTCCAATGAATGCATTGAAGTCACATTAGTATTCAATCATATTGCATGTAGTGACATCTTAAATATTGAATATCATGTGCTGTTCCAGTTTGATTTTTATAACCAAGATTTAACTTTTACAATTAAATTTTGAAACATCAGAATGATACATTACAAGAATTAATATGCTTAATATTTTAAGCCCTTCCTTGCCTCATCAACATTTATTAACCTGTCAAAAATTTACAACAAAGTGTTTGAAAAGAGTAACTCAATGAGCATTTTGCTATACTTGGTTTAGATTGGCCCCATAATTGATTTTTGAAGAATTTCTGTACGACTTTTTTAAGTCTGATAAGCCCTACCCTGCCACACTCATTTTTTTTAACAAATCAAAAATTCACAAACAATATTATTGTTACAAAGAGTCACTCAAGCAACATCCCTGGTACAAATTGGCCCAACAGTTGATTTTTCTTATCATTTCTCCTAGTCGAATAAGTCCCACCCTGCCATGTCCACATTTTTTACGAATCAGAAATTTGTAATAAAAATAAAAAGGGGTACTTAAGGAACATTCCTGAATAATTTGGTATAATTTGGTCCAACGGATAAGGAGAAGAAAATTTTCAAAGAATTGTTTAATGATTTCTCCAAGTCTGATAAGCCCCGCCCTGCCATGCCTACATTTTTTGACAAATAAAAAAAATCATGAACACACATTGAAAACAGTCACTCAAGAAACAGATCTGCCAGGTTTACTTCAAATTTGACCAATGGTTGATTTTTAAAGATTTTTTTCATGATTTCTCTAAGTCTGATAAGCCCCGCCCTGCCTGCCCACATTTTTTGACGAATCAAAAATTTGAAAACAAGTTTTGCAAAGGGTCACCAAAGGAACATTTCTGCCAAGTTTGGTAAAAATTGACTCATTGGTTAAGGAAAAGAAGATTTTTGAAGAATTATGTAACAATTTCTCTAAGTCTGATAAGCCCCGCCCTGCCATGCCCTCATTTTTTGACGAATCAAAAATTTCTCGACACACAGTGAAGACAGTCACTCAAGAAACATTCCAGCCAATATTGGTACAAATTGGATAAACATTTGATTTTTAAAGAATCATTTAACAATTTCTCAAATTCTGATAAGCCCCGCTCTGCCATGCCCACATTTTTTGACGAATCAAAAATTTGAAAACAAGTTTTGAAAAGGGTCACCCAAGGAACAATTCTGCCAACTTTGGTAAAAATTGACATGATGGTTAAGGAGAAGAAGATTTTTGAAGAATTATTTAATAATTTCTCTAAGTCTGATAAGCCCCGCCCTGCCACGCCCACATTTTTTGAGGATCAAAAATTTGAAAACAAGTTTTGAAAAGGGTCACCAAAGGAACATCTCTGCCAATTTTGGTAAAACTCGACTCAATGGTTAAGGAGAAGAAGATTTTTGAAGAATTATTTAACAATTTCTCTAAGTCTGATAAGCCCCGCCCTGCCACACCCACATTTTTTGACGAATCAAAAATTTGAAAACAAGTTTTGAAAAGGGTCACCCAAGGAACATTTCTGCCAACTTTGGTAGAAATTGACTCGATGGTTAAGGAAAAGAAGATTTTTGAAGAATTATTCAACAATTTCTCTAAGTCTGATAAGCTCCGCCCTGCCACGCCCACATTTTTTGACGAATCAAAAATTTGAAAACAAGTTTTGAAAAGGGTCATCCAAGGAACATTTCTGCCAACTTTGGTAGAAATTGACTCAATGGTTAAGGAAAAGAAGATTTTTGAAGAATTATTTAACAATTTCTCTAAGTCTGATAAGCCCCGCCCTGCCACGCCCACATTTTTTGACGAATCAAAAATTTGAAAACAAGTTTTGAAAAGGGTCACGCAAGGAACATTTCTGCCAACTTTGGTAGAAATTGACTCAATGGTTAAGGAGAAGAAGATTTTTGAAGAATTATTTAACAATTTCTCTAAGTCTGATAAGCCCAGCCCTGCCACGCCCACATTTTTTGACGAATCAAAAATCTGAAAACAAGTTTTGAAAAGGGTCACCCAGGGAACATGCCTGCCAAGTTTGGTTAGGATTGGCCCAGTGGTTAAGGAGGAGAAGATGTTTAAAGAAATTGTTGACGACTTCCGACGCACAACGCACGACGCACGACGCACGACGCACGCCGGACACAGGGTGATCACAAAAGCTCACCTTGAGCATGTTGCTCAGGTGAGCTAACAAAAAACAAGTGAAGAAAAGAGGATCAACTAAACAACCGCAAAAAAACATAAAAACAAAACACAGAGCATTCATTCACACTTACATGTATCAGATATTATGTTAAATATATGTATTTGTTCCACGACAACATCGTCTGTATTAAAGAGTGAAGAATACAGTATATCTATTCCATTCCTCTAGAAAACAGTTTAAATTATTTTGCTGTACTGCTATACCTTTAAAGATTTGGTATTTGGAAGAAATATATATTTTTAGACCTTGGATCGATAGGTAAGTGTTTGTATTTCCACATCTGAATATATACATCTTAAATAATATAAGGAGCAAATTTTTAATCTTGTCTGTTGAGTTAACATAACCGAAAATCATTTTAGTAACGTCCAGGTCGTCGTATATATTAGAATGTAACAGTAAAATGTTGTTTATCAATGCTTTTGTATTGACACAATGCCAGAAAAGATGCTCGATCGTTTCAGGAAAACGTTTACAAAAGGTACACATTGAGCTTGGTATATACTTTATTTTGAATAGGTAATCATTTGTACCAAGAATACGGTGAATAATTCTGTATTGGAACCAACTAATGTTTCTATCCAACGTTAAAGTGAAAGGCAGTTTGAAAATATTTTTCCACATTTTTTCGTCGTAATCTACATTGATCTTTTTTGGCCAAGATTTGGTACAAGTTGCCTTACTGCTATTTAAATTCAAAATTTTATAAATAGATTTGCAGCCCTTTTTGTCTTTAAACAGGTGAAATAATACAGGAGGATAAAACGGTCTGTCAACTTGATTAAGTGTGTCGGGGTCTATATTTAAATCTCTGAGATATTGTTTTAAAGCCCTTTTGACACCAAGGTATGTCAAGGAATTTGTTTTAATGTTATATTTTTCAGTAAATTCTGCGTAGCTCATTTATGAATTTTCCTTATTAAACATATCACCAATACAACAGATGCCTGCTTCATACCATGCTTTTTTGAATACACTTTCCCCCGCTACCTGGATACCTTTGTTGAAAAAGAGGGGATACTCACTTATATTATCGGGTATGGGCATTTTTTCAATATAAAATGAATAGTCTAAAAAAATTTCAGACCAAAACTTGTTTGAAATTGATTTTGAAAGTTTGAAATAATAATCATTTCCGAAGTACGGAACATCAAGAATTTTTAAATTTTTCAGAATAATTTTTGACCATTTGCTATCTTCTCTCATAAGTCGTCGCATCCAAGTAATTTTTAAAGATTTTACAAAGAATATCTAGATTGAGCAATTTTAATCCCCCTTCGGTATAGTCTTTAATGGCGACTGTGTGCTTAACTTTTGACGGACCATTCCAAATGAAATTAAGCGTAAGTTGCTTAATTCTGTCGAAATTTAATGCCCCATGGAAAGGTAAAGTTAAGAATAAGTGGTTTAATTTTGAGATGATAAGACTTTTGATTACTGTTATTTTTCCAAGAGGAGTTAGATATCTTCTTTTCCATTTTCTCAGGGTATCTTCTATTTCTGCTATTTTGTTATTGTAATTTAAATCTATCATTTTATCCAAATCTACGTGAAAATGTATTCCAAGCATTTTGAAATCATGTTCGTTCCATGTTAATTTCCATCTTGTTTTTATGGTGTCGGTGCTATATTTCTTTTTTCCAATCCAAATAACTTTTGTTTTCTCAAAATTCACATTTAAACCAGAAATGAAAGAGAACTTTGAGAGGATGTGCAATGTCTCATTTAGAGACTCACTAGATCCATCTAGTATGACGCTAGTATCATCAGCAAATTGCGATAGTTTAAAAACGTTGTCATCTATGGTAATGCCTCTTATTTTCGGGTTAGCACGAATTTTTATTGACAAAATCTCTGCACAGAGAACAAAAATATAACATGACAAAGGATCGCCTTGACGACATCCACGCTCTACTTTAAAAAAGTCCGAGAGGAATCCACATTGAGTAATTGTTGACTTTGCATCTTTGTAAAAATGTTAAACCATCTCTGTATAGATTCGCCATAGTTAAATGCCTTTAAAGTTTGGTTTATACATGACCACGATAATGAATCAAAAGCCTTTTCGAAATCGATTAAAAGTAAAATTCCAGGAATATCTTGTTCTTCTGTGTAATGCATTAGATCATAAATTAGTCTTATATTTTCACCGATGTATCTTCCTTTAATAAACCCAGTCTGATCTTCATTGATTAAAAGCGGTAGAAATTGTTTTATTCTATTTGCTATACAACCAGTCCCTATTTTATAAATGGTATTTAATAAAGTTATCGGACGCCAGTTTTTAAGGAATTGTCTTGGTTTGTCACCTTTAGGAATACATGTTATTAAACCTTGCGTTTGTGTATCCGATATTTTGTTGTTATAAAAGGCTTCGTTTAAAGCGCGCACAACAAACATTCCTATTTTCCCCCAAAATACTTTATAGAAATCAGCTCCGAAACCGGACGTGCCAGGACTACGGTTGTTTTTCATATTTTTCAATACTATTGAGGCTTCTTGAAGAGTTATAATCCCTTCAATCGAATTTGATTGTTGACAATTTAAAGTTGGTATATTGAGGTCTTTACAAAAATCTTGAAAATTGTTGTTTGAATTCAAAAAGTCCCTCTTTCTATATAAATTTTCATAAAAGTGTTTTATCTCATTTAAAATGTCTTTTTGTTCAATAATTTCATCTCCATTTTCCTTTGTGATCTTATGAATAGTTATCGTAGCAGAGTTGAATTTTTCCAGATGACAAAAATACCTTGATGGTTTTTCACCATCTATACCCCATTTAATTTTAGAGCGTAGAATTGATCCCTGAAGTTTTTCATTTGTGAGTTGCTCCAATTCTGCTTTTAAAGCTGAAAGATTGTCTAAATTGTCTTCACTTAAATTTTGTTCAATTTTGAAAATATCGCTAACTAACTCATTTTGGCGGTTATGTTTTTGCTTATTTTTGTAAGAGCTATACGATATTGATTTACCTCTGATTTCCATCAGCAAAGTATCTAAAAATAGTTGGTCGTTTATCATAAATTGTATTTCATTTCTAGGAATATCAGAAATCGATTCACGGCTATAAATTGGAAGCGCATATTGCTCTATTACTTCGTCTATCTTATTGTTAATGGTATTTATATACTCAATATCTTTCAAGAGCAAATTATTATGTTTCCATAAACCAGAGCTATACTCGAAAAAGTTAAAACGAAAACTCAAATCTATAATTGAATGGTCAGATTTAAAACTATGATTGATTGATGAATTCAAAACACTGTTAAAAAGAGGGGGAGATAGAAGGAAAAAATCTAATCTTGCTTGCTGAATAGGGTTTTGCCTGCGCCAAGTAAAATGTTTGATTGTAGGATATTGTTCTCTATATGGATCAATTAACATTCTATTTGTGATATTTTCTATAACAGTGTTTTTAGCGTTTTTATTATTTACATGTTTGTAATTATCATAATCTAGGTCAGGATTTAAAACTAAATTAAAGTCTCCACATATAATATAATTGTCATTTTCAAACTTGTCAATTGTTCGAACATGTTCAAATAAAATTCGGGACTATCACTATTTGGACCATAAAGTGACACTAAAGTGAGTCTTGTATCCTCAATAGTTAAGTCTACAATAATAAAATTTCCACCTGGATCTTTAATGAGCTCGTGAATTTTGAAATCCACATCTTTTAAAAGTATTGCAACGCCTCGGCTTTGGGATGTATTACAGCTGAAAATAAAGTCCGATCCCCATTCAGTATATAAAGTATTGTACATATCATCGGTAAAATGAGTATCTTGCAAACAGTATACGTTGTATTTCAGATTTTGTAGGTGGTGAAGAACTAAAGAACGTTTTTTCTTACAGTGGAGACCTCTGCAATTATAGGACAATATTCGAATATTCTTACTCTGATCGCCCATTTGTCATATTTCTCTGTGCAAAGTTTTATCATTAAAAAAGAGGATATTTCTTCTTTGTGTTGAATAAATGCTCTCAAAAACGAAAAAACAAAATGCAAAAACATATGTGCAAAAAACAAACTTACAAAAATATACATCAAAAATGCTGATAAGTCTCAAATGACCTTATATAAACACTTTTTTGTCACGGATGAGTCACAGGAAAGTCACTTCAATAAATACAAAACAAAAACAAAAAAAAAACAAACAAACAAAAAAACGATCTATACTTGCTCCAAAAATTCATCAAAAAGACGATGAAGATTAAATGATAAGAAATGGTTAAGGTAGCATTCTTACCGGAAGGTATCATATATGTATTATATATGTATGTATTAACCCTTTCCCAAAAACGGCCATAAATGCGACTTGTTAAATTTGCTACAATCAACAAACGGATGTTGATGAAGATTTAATTTGTGTATGATAAAGCATAGAAAAAAATAAAACAAGAGGGGAAATTTTGGCAATGTCCTCTCCTGCCTCAATGCCTTGCTATGCCTTTTTGTTGGGGACATCAAAACCGGGTCTTGTTTGGGAAAGGGTTAATGAAACTGGCTGTGAAGGATGGGGGGGTCGTGATAAAACACTGACAATTTACATGTAATAATGTATGATTTCTTTGTGGTACATGTACATGGGAAAATATAACAATTTCCAACACTGTTTAGAACTGTAGACTGGTCAAAATCAAATATTTGTTGCAGATGACAGTACAGTTTTTGGTAACATTTGAAATTGTGTATGAAATAGCCATGAAAAACTTTGAGACAAGGGAAAAGAAAATGCCGATTTATCAGCATGTTCTTGCCTTGAATCAATGCTTTTCTAATGCTTAAGCAATAGTTATGCCAATATCAGTTCTCGTTTGGGAAAGAGTTTAAAATATGTTACATACTTTTTATGACATGCATTTTCTTTAAAAAAATGTTACTTTAAAAGCTATTTTGAATCACAAGAAACCATAACATTTACGAAATGGAATATTATTGTGGCAAGAGTAATTCGGTTTCATATGCGCTTTATACACCCACATACGAAAGATAGTAAATAACAACCAAAAGCAAAACATAAATTTATCTTATCTCCCAGCGGTCTTTACTCAAAACAACCCGTGGCTTAGGTGTCATTGGAACCCTTGAAAACATTGGGAGAAAATGAGAAAGAACCAAGATTTTCGAATTTCCTCCCATGTTTCCTTGAAATCGTATACTGTGTGATAAATCATTACGGGTAACATAGAATTTTGTCGTCTGCCACTCCATTTTATTTCAAACCTTTTTTTCTGTTCTATCTTGATTATGGGCATTTCATCGAAAAAGATCTATACTAACATCTTAACAGTCACGCAACGACAAAAACAAACCAACCACAATACAATACTATTAAATCGTGCAGTTTGGAATTTGATCGCATCTTTTTTGGAGGTCCATCTCCTACTTTAGAACCTCCTTTTCTCCTCCTTTTCTAGAATGCGCAAACTGTTGAGGATCAAAAACATCGAGGGAAAAAGGTGAAATAGCGACTTCTCTTTTTCTCCCCACATTTTTTTATCATGTACGATTGATATTCGTTAGTTGTCCGGAGAGAAACTGAAAAAGACAATTACGTATGGGTACGTAATAGGGTTTTTGTCTTTTAAAGTCAGGATATAACATGAAAAAAATCACTATTTAAATTTATACAATAAACAATAGACGAAAACTAAATTCAAACTTCAAACAAAGAATTACTAAACTAGAATACCCATGGCTAAAGGTTAAGTATGAGTTATAATGTGTTTTTGGAAAAAGAATTTCATTTCACTGTCAAGGTTAAGAAAAAAAAAACATTGTTAAAAAAAAAGAATTTATCAGATTTCTTCTTATAATCTAATACCTTGATCATACAATTTCGTGATGAAAAATCTTCCTTAAAATCGAAAAAAAGGAAGATTTTTTCCAAGATTAGCGTTTTTAAGTTACATGTTATTTCATATGTCCAATAATATTTATCATCTAAATTAACTATCTTCATGTATTTCTATAAGGTAGATCTTACCCTTTCCCAAAGACATGACCTAGTTTTGACTACCTAATACATGTAGGAGTTCAAACAACGTTGGTTTAAAATATAGATACAAAACATTTTAAATCAGCATTTTCTCCTTTTTGTCTCATAATTATTTGAGCTACTAAATACATATACGTGAATCTTTAATAACATTTGTTTTTGTCGATTGCATCAGCTTTCAAACAGAATCTCTCTAGAATTATGTCGTTTGGGAAAGGGTTAAAAAGAGGTACCTTTCGAAAGAAAAAAAGAAGATAACCTCTTGGGAAAAAATGGTTTTATTTCAATCGAAATTCTAAGAATTAACAATTTGGGAAAAAATCCGACGATTCGTTAAAAAGTTATAAACACACACACAAAAAAAACATTTAGTACAATTACTTAATGTTAGCCAGAAGATTTTAGCAGAGTGCTAAAAAAGTTTTTTTACCATCCTCTTTTTTCAAAAGAACTCCGTTATCTTACTTCAAAGGGATATAAAGATTAACAATAGATCCTGAAGAAACTATGAAATATTGCGAAGAGTTTTGACAACGGTTGGAATGCGCGAAAATCGCACACAGAACGGTGTCATGACCTTGGATCTTGACATACTTTTAAATAAAGAAGCTGTTTTGTCACAAGAAGACAACTCCTGTTGTATGTTATTCCTGGAAGGCTTTATATGGTATGCCAAGATGAAGCCACGACTGTGTGATTGATTAACTACTGTAAATCAACAGAATAGTAACATTATTTATACTATCAATTATAGAATTAAAATATGTTGAAAAATATATGAACGGGGTTTGATTTGTTTCTCTATTTTACTCATTTTTCACTTAGTTAAAGTTTGTACATTTGAAAATACCACTGCGTTAAATCACTGACATAAACTGGGTAAAAGAACAAATGTGGTGATATTGTCTGTTATCTATTAAGGTTTCATCGCTTGTATATTATGACCAACTGGTTGCACCAAACTTCGGTCAATTCAATTTCTTGCCCAAACCAGACATTCGGTTTCCTATATCTATCATGATCATGCCGAAAAAAATGCCCAGGGAAAATCCTGATAAAATACATGTAAATACATAACTCCAGTTAGTCTAGAGCGACCCTTTGAAACTATAGTTCTTTTACAAGTACCATTTTTTCCGGCTGTCGTTAATCGCTTGATCATGCGCTGTGTAGCTTCACGAGGAAAATGGTACAGCAAAACACGTAAAGATAAAGGGAAAGTCTTATTGTAGCATTTCTCAATCAAATTCTGGATTTTATACTACTCTAGCTAAACGCTACGTAAAAATTATTCAGAACTGAGTATTGAGTTGCGTTTACTCGGTCAACAATTGATAGCTATATTTCAGTAAGTGTTCGAGATGTAATTTAGGCTAATTTTCTGGCCATGTTTCGTGCTAAGAGACAATAAAATAACCTGAATGTTATCAAAAGATGGAATCCTGAAGTGACTAGACTATTGGGAGTTTGGGTTCTTAATATTACAGAACATTGACCTACAGATCCTCATCAGGTGAATCAAATAAGAATCTCAGGACAAGAAAGTTAGAGTCTAGATAATACAAATTTGTGGGTCGAGGAAAGCCCATAGCCTCTTTAATTGGTTGTATACAGCATACGAAATAATGATGCCGATGTATTACTTTCTGTTTTGAATCAATTACGAGACAATACACTCTTCAATAATATACTGAACAAAATTGAAAACTTTACACTTCAAGTTTTCTTGTTTCTGGAAAACTATCGAACTAAAAGCCTGAAATATATATTGACGTAATTTACCAGGCTTTCAGCAATCGTTTTGTCGAAATCTCATTGAATTGTGTCCTTTAAAGTCAGAGTTACGGGCCTTAATGCGTTAAGAGCTAATAACATCTAATGTCACATATGCGCATGCGCAGGAAACGATTCACTATTTTTTTCGGAATTTGTCGTATCTGGGTTGCCAGAAAAACACAAAATATTTTTCTTATCACTAGTAGCAAGCTTTAGAATAAAGGTCTAATCTGTCAATTTTGTGAATTACCTCCCTTTGACATAAACAAATAGGGAATTTAAAATGTTTGATATTCACAAATTTATCACGGTTTTCGATTGATTCTTTTTAAACATCATGCAGGCTTTACATAGGATTTTTGAACCCTTTTTTCGACTAGGATTTTTCCCAGGTGTTCATGCAAAAGCGATTTCAATTTCCTATTGAGATTGCATTGTAAAATGTTCAAGCTTTGCAACATAATGAAAATTCTGCTTTTCAAACATCGTTTTTTAAAAGCTCAAACAATGTTATGCAAGCTTCTTTACATTTTCTTACTGATAACTTGTCAGACTACCATTCCGTACAGTCTGACATGGTTTGAATTCTTCTGCTCGGATTTTCGAGGGTTTAAATTTTGTAAAATTCTGTTAAAATTGTACACCTGAAAAAACGGACCCCTGTCACACTTAAATTTTTCGTCCCTGTTATTAAGATCAACAAAACGTTTAGTGTTTGGCAAACCAAGTCAATGAACAATGCGAAGCACATTCATTTGTTTTCTTTACTTGTTGTATTTAGAAGAAATATGACAAGCAATGTAGGTGTAAAGTTTTCATTTTTGCTCAGTATATTAAACCCTAGGAAGTCCATCACAACAATCAAGTCTAAAATTGTACCGTTAAAAAGGTCAAATACTCTTCTATTTATATTCATACACCATTAGACCCTAAAGTGTATTAATTTTACATAAGATCACAATATGACCTCAACACCAGGCGCTATCATATTCTAGTTTAGACAGGGAAAAGCTTACTAAAAGCTTAAGAACATTACTATGAAAATATCAACATTGATCATGGCTAGACTACGTGTAATATGATTTGATTTTATTGGGACCTTGTTGCCAACTGTTATTATCATATCGCGACGACTGGAGCACCTGACGGCGGATTCCTTGTATTTCTATCACGACAATATCCAACATCGGGCCTCTAGTTGCACTCTCACATAGATAATTCACACTCATTGGTGAGAGAGAAATGACTGAATTGAAACTGGTCGAGTCGGGGTTCGAACTCGCGACTCCTTGATTGACAGTCTACGACGTTACCGACTGAGCTATCAGCTGACACGAGAATTAAGCAGGGTTAAATATTGTGCACATAAAATAGAATCATTATGAAGGTACAATTGGTGAAGGATTATATTTCGCATCGGTTCACAAAATGAAATATTCATAACTAATTTCTATTCAAGCATCCTAGCATCACATATCCAGATGATTTTCTTTCCGGTTTTAAATATCCGGCTCTTTCAATCGAAACTTCACGTTTAGTGTAGCAGACAATGAAATATTTCGGGGCATGAAAAAAAGAACTATATGTCTGTTGTAGCTGAAAAGGACTATAAGTCATTTTGTCCATCTGAAAGTGTCGTTTGCAAGGGTCGTAAATTTGCGTCTGATGTTATTGGCAGTTGTTATGTGTAACTTCGAATGTATGTTCAGTATACTTTGATTTTGTGTTATGTCTTCACACTTACTAATTCTAAGATAGTCTTTGTCGGTTCAAATTCGCAAATAAGAGGCTTTTTTTCTATTTAGTCTTTCCCAAACGACAAAATCTTTGGGTTTTCTGAAGTGAAAAGAGTTGCAGATAATAAAATAATTGATGCGTCAGTAGAAAACCTATTTGTCATAGTCTTGAAAGTATTGAGTTGTTTAGAATCAACAATAAGCTTATTAACCGCAAATTCTACTATTTCTGGATGTGATCCAAATATTGTGGAAGTGGGAACTAGGTTCTATTTGAGAAACATGAACCCTTTCCCATACAGGTCCTGGTTTTGACGTCCCTACTAGATAATGTATGGGAAAACATTTAGGATGAAGAAGACAATGATGTCGATCAGCATTTTCTCCTTTCGCCTCAACATTTCTTTGCCATATTGTACATAAACCTTAACTTTATCAACACACGTATTAAATCTCAATTTGATTATTCTGAATTTATGCCGTTTTTGAAAGGGTTAAAGAAACACTACTGTAATCGTAATTCTTGACAATTCCCTATGTCACGACACCATCGCTTTATAACAACAGGAAATCACTTGAACGCTTAGTGAAAACAATCAATTAGGAATTATTGAGTTTTAAAGTTGATAAATTGACGATAGAGAACCTAAACCCAATGGCGAACAATCAGTTTCTTTTAATTTGCGACATAAGTCGGCAAATAGATGTGCATAAAACAGGACTTGTGTCATTGATATGTGAAGAAAATATAAATGCAAAATAGAAAAAAAAACTTGTTATCAACATTCATTTATTTTGCCTTTACACTTTCTGAATCCGTTACAATGTTATTGGCCAGACACATTTACATCTCATCACTCGGTGCAATTATTACTGGAGTGGCTTATTGACTGTTCCAAGCCTACAGAAAATAAACATTTTATAAGTGATATTTTCCATCTTGATACCATGTGTGTTAACCGCTCACTTTTGTTCTGTCTATGAAATTTGCGATATGATTTTTTCGGACCGGCTTTTCTGCAGAGACTATTCAGTGGAGGAAACCGTCTACGGTTCCCCATTCTTGGGCTATGGTATAAGTTACGTAAGTTTTCACGAAATTGACTAAATATTCCAGTGAATAAGGTATTGGAGAAAAATCTAAACGTATTGTTTGCTGAAAGATGGACATGTGGGTAAAGCTAACAACAGGTTGTTGTGAAAAGATTGATATTATAGGGTTAATTCACGTTTTTGAGGTCGTTAACATTCTCAGAGGCCCAAAAAATGCGTTATCCCAGGTCGAAGGCGATAACCCATTTTGTGGGCCTCTGAGAATGTTAACGGCCAAAAAAACGTGAATTGACGCTATTATTGCATAAATATGAATAATTTGCAAAGAAATGTAATAAAATAAGACGAATAACTAAAAAACTTTGTGAAAATTTAGCCACATTTACACCGACAGATACCAGAGTTTTCCGGCATTCGACTCGACATATATCGAGTAAGCACGATATCCAGTAGACGGGCCGTTAGATTTTCATCGTGTAGCTATGTAGTCAAGTTTCATCGCATCTTTACTGACATAATCTTCATTTGGGTTGGCGAAATCGTAACAATATTCGACTTAGTTTTCTTTTGGAAACATACTCTGGATATTCTAACATTCATTTCAGTGCGAGTAATAAATTAAAAGGTCGGAATTTCCGAGGTAGTTCTCTGGACCGTCTGGTTCGTTTCAGACATGCGTTCATTTCAATAAAAACAAAGTTGTAAAGGAAAAATTGCAGTAACTATAAGAAGAACAAGAAACAAATAGGCTTACCACCATATTTGACCTAGACCACAACCACTCAATTCTAATTTCTATCCTTCCATGTCCACGAAATCCACTTTTAGTTTAAAATCTGTCAGAGCTCTGCCCGTTTGTTTACTTTTTGATTCCAAGAATTAAACCTACGTCACTACATTACGTCATCAGATATGGTTACACTGGGAGACCTAGTTTACTATTGGGAAGTAAACTGGAAATGGGGTCTTACAAGAATTTACATCGCGGAAAAGGGAAATGACAAAATTTCGGCTTTATTTTCAATTTTCTGAAGCACTCACAACAAATCCCCGATCGAGGATATTTGAGTGCAAAACCGGTCCGATATCGCACGTGAATCTGCCGATTAATGCACGATTTCTCTGGATATCCGCCCGGTTTCTGCTGGTTATACAATGCCAATAACAGACTGAAAACACACATTTTAGGCAATAATCGTTGTTATATGACTATAATATGACCAATTCAGACAACGTTACGCTGAAAGTAGCCGACCTACCAACACTCTGGGGACACACGATCTCGGCAAAGGTTACAATTGATCATATACTAATGACGTATATTTTGTTACCAAACATTCTAGACAAACTACAGAGAATGGCGGTATGAACTTCATTTACATTACAGGACTAGTATAAGGGGAAATCGACATTAATTTTCCCGTCAAAATGTAAATAAAAGATAATTGCCATAAACAGTTCAGTACAGAACAATACTGTAGCGTAACATGATACGTCGTCCTCTCTCATCCTCTCTCTTGTGAATTTACTACCATTGCCCCCTGAAAAATGTCTTGTTTTGGAGTACCTTAACACTTTCTAATGCCTAACATATAACAAACAAGAGCTGTCACTGTAAGATGACAATGCCCCCGACACCGCTTTGATTTTAAATTATGGCCAATCTATGTTCAAGGTCAAGGTCATCCAGGGGTCAAGGTCACCAAATTATGTGCCTACAGAAAGGTAATGTACCAAGGAATGTTGTGGTAAAGTATGAAGCGAATATGTTAAGTAATAAGAAAAGTTATGGCCAATGTTAAAGTTTTTGGACGGAATGACGGACAGACGGACGGACAGACAGACGGACGGACGGACGGACAAGTCAAATTTATGATGCCTCCCTATCGGGTTGCAACAAGAGCTCAAAATTGCTCAAAGAATAGATTTTCTTTAAATTCAGTGAATTGATAGAGTTACATGATATCTTTAATTTGTATGTGTAAAAAATCTGATAAGGCCTTACTTTTGAAGATAATGGCTTACAGAGTGGTTGGGGTAAATTGACATGAGAAGCATATTTTCACTTTGATTTTTAATAACTTTTCCTGTATAGATCCGATCGAATTGAAATTTCGCAGGTATTTTTAATGTACTAAGAACAGAAGATTATTGAAATCATTGGTCATGTATATCAGTTTGTTGATTTTTTGTATTCGTCCTTCTGTCGATCTCAGATTTTACTTATTTTTCATGTACTAACTTTACAAAACTATCTCCACAACTTTTATTTTGTACGGATTAATATATACTATGGGAAAAAAGTTTAGCAATTTTTTTTCGACCAAAATATTTTTGCAAAACAAAGGTATAGAATTCCTTAAATGAGTATCATTTACCAATTTGAAAAACTAATTCACTAATGGTGCAGTTCGTTCACTTGTTTATCCCCGCGTAATGCTCTTTGACGTAATAGTGCTAAAATGACGTCTTGCACGAGCACACATATGCACATGCAATTTTTATCGACAATACCTATTCCAGAATAATTGTAATTGTGAATAAAAAAATAAAACACAAAAAATTGCTGGACGATTCAAATGGGACGTCGTTTAGGACTAACCTTAGATCAAGGGAATAAGGCTATCGGTATGCTTACTGGTGGCGTGACGACAAAAGAGGTGGATCAACATTTTCGTGTGAGTCAAAGTGTCATTTCTCAACTGAGAGTAAAGAACCGTCAATAAGGCAACGGTTAAGACAGACCACGCCCTAGCTGGCCGCGTAAAACAAGCCGACGTTAGGACAATTACGTAGTAGCGTATTCACGGCGTAATCGTTTCTCAGCAGCACAAGTACAGCCGCCTTGATCAGAAACGCGACAGAGACATGGAATTGTACACATATTGTGAGGAACAAGCTTCGTTCCTTGAGTTTACATGTACGTCCACTTTACGTTAGCGTTCCTTTGGCTATTGCTCACAGACAGGCCAGGCTGAATCGGACGCGGGCACACTGTGCATTGACAGGGTGACAGTGGAATCAAGTCGCTGTTGAAGATTAATCCCGTTTCAACTTTACCTTTGTGGAGGAGTAATTGTGAGAGGAGGAAGATCTTAGAACGGGGAGAAGAGGCAGCGATGACGTCAATAACGTAAAATATATCGCACGCGTTCTGCTTCTGCAATTTTTTTTGCGTATTCTAATGGCTTTTGGTTGAGGACTCACAACAGACATTGTGGTACTGTTAAAAAGGATAATAATCGGACATGCAAGGTACTGATTCCGTGTGTCATTTTCAGAGTGCTAACCCTTACTTGTTCGGTGTCACGCGCTAGACGTGTCAGTTCTCACATTCAAACCAAAATTTGAAATATTGTTGTTAAGATATTAAGTATCATTGTCTATAAATTTGAATTCAATCCGAACACAGATAATTGAGAAATAAGCTGCAATTTACGAAATTGCTAAACTTTTTTCCCTCAGTATATTTTGTGAACATGGTTCCATATAATGTAACTGTATAATAATAAACTTTGAGTAAAATACTTTCCACAGAACCAAAGTTATTTGACCTTGACCTCCAAAGGTTATTCTAAAATAATAAATTTTAAGATTTTGAGCTAATGATTTTCATGAAAGTTGGTATATGAAGTGAATTTTAAATAAATAAAGTTATTTTCATAATATCTTAGTTGTAATTACTTAGTTCAGTGGAAAGTTCACGATTGATACTGACTTTTACGCAAATTATAACAAGAATTTATGAATGGGCAAGTGGACAATTTCCTTTTCAAAAGTCATCATTGTTCTGTATGTCAAGGTTATTGTCTACTGTGAAATTGGCATTGAACAAACATAAAACAGCAAGAATATTACATATTACTAAGACTTTATTTATTGAAATATACTTCATAAGCCCATTTTTATATCAAGATATAGCTGACAATTATTAAAAGTGACTTTTAGAGAATGACCTTTGAAGGTCAAGGTCAAATAACTTTGATTCTATGAACTGGATTTGACTCAACGTTTACTATTATTTAGTTATATCATATAGGATCATGTTCACAAAATATCATGTCAATGCAAACAAAAGTAAAAGCTGTAGAGATAGTTTCGTAAAGTTAGTACATCAAAAATACGCATAATCTGAGATTGACAGAAGGACGAATACAGGAAATCAATAAATCAATATACATGATTACTGATTCCAAAAATCTTCTGTCCCTAGTACATTGCAAAGGTATGCAAAACTTCATTTTGATCCTATCCATATAAAAAGTTATTCAGCTTCAAAGAAAAAAGTTGCTTCTCGTGTCAATTTATCCCACCCACTTTGTTAGCCACTATCTCTAAAATAAGCCCTCATCAGAGTTTTTACACATACAAATTAAAGATATCAAGTAACCCTATCAGTTCACAGAATTTAAAGAAAATCTATTTTTTTAACCCTTGTTGCAACTCATCCTTTACTTATAGGCTTCGATTCTTATTCATGAGCTGGTGCAGACAGGTTTGCTCACCTTTTATTTCGAACGAAACAGCTTTTAGTTGAATTAGACTTAAAGTGTTTGTAGGTTACAAAACCTAGATTAATATTTACAACGTTGACGTGTGCTACAAAATAAGGGAAGTACGCTGTGACTATGGTTATATACATGTAAGTAGTTTCCTATTTGTACTCGTTGTTATCGTTTCATTAAGCTTTTATCGGGATCAACCCAATGTTTTGATCTATGGTGGGACATAATAAAGCCTATCCACAACATATGTAGTGGTATCTTGCTATGCACGAAGCCCCATATTTTTATTTTAACAATAGAAGTTATTGTTATTGAAAGTATACAAAATGTATACACAACTGGACGTTGCACAAACAATATTATATTGAAGAAAAGAAAATTTAAAGCGTAGCAGTTACAATCATTAAGTTGGATTCTACCAACCATGGTTCGTTTCAAACAATCTTGATAGTTTTTGCATGTTCTTTTTTTATAGACTTCAATGTGCTTTGGTGTCCAGGTTTAAAGAGAAAGGTCAATGAATGTTTCAATATTTTACGAGTTCATATTCGAGCGACTAAGTTTGGTCTATCAGCTTCCTTTCTTTCAGATGCTCGCCGAGTAATAGCCGATATAATATTTCTAATATTTTTTTCAATGGGTTTAGTGTAATATACAGGTCGAACTATGCTTGCTGAAAAAGGTACCATTAGAAAGTAGACATACACGAAACACTGTTACTGTTTTGTTTGTTTGAGCTATTATCACGTGTATGAAATCTTTATTTCATTTGAATACGCGATATACAAACTAGGAATGATTTTGCATCATGCATGGCACATTCAGCTATGCTGGAAGAGTGAAGATAAAAACTAGATGTTTGTATAGTAATATCAGATAGAACATCACGAAAATTACATCTGTATGAGAGTGTAGGTTATTGAATAAATCTAGATTTAATCACGAAGCCACACAAGCGTTAATGCCAAAATCACATTATTTGTCACGCGTACCATCCTGCTAACATAATATACAAAGAAATGATAGAGTTGTACCTAAAACACATATGATTAAATATTCCATCACTTATTCATTTAAATGTATTTATAAGTAATGATAAAAGACACAAATGCAGTACATCATACAACCTTTTACACCGTAATACTAAGAAGAAATCTAAATATCAGAGAAACGCGGAGCAATATAATCATCTAAAGGTGTGATTGAATCTACTGATTTAATCACGAAGTAGCGCATATTATTCGCCACGAATATTTGGCTATCTGCACAATGAATATGAAAGAAACTGCCAAACTGCTAAAAAAATATGTCCATGAGGTGTTTCAATATTTCAAGCCGACAGAATGTAACTAGAATCTAAGTAACTGAGTATTGAATTAATTTTATTTCCTATTGAGATTGCATTGTAAAATGTTCAAGCTTTGCAACATAATGAAAATTCTGCTTTTCAAACATCGTTTTTTAAAAGCTCAAACAATGTTATGCAAGCTTCTTTACATTTTCTTACTGATAACTTGTCAGACTACCATTCCGTACAGTCTGACATGGTTTGAATTCTTCTGCTCGGATTTTCGAGGGTTTAAATTTTGTAAAATTCTGTTAAAATTGTACACCTGAAAAAACGGACCCCTGTCACACTTAAATGGTCCGTTTTTCGTCCCTGTTATTAAGATCAACAAAACGTTTAGTGTTTGGCAAACCAAGTCAATGAACAATGCGAAGCACATTCATTTGTTTTCTTTACTTGTTGTATTTAGAAGAAATATGACAAGCAATGTAGGTGTAAAGTTTTCATTTTTGCTCAGTATATTAAACCCTAGGAAGTCCATCACAACAATCAAGTCTAAAATTGTACCGTTAAAAAGGTCAAATACTCTTCTATTTATATTCATACACCATTAGACCCTAAAGTGTATTAATTTTACATAAGATCACAATATGACCTCAACACCAGGCGCTATCATATTCTAGTTTAGACAGGGAAAAGCGTACTAAAAGCTTAAGAACATTACTATGAAAATATCAACATTGATCATGGCTAGACTACGTGTAATATGATTTGATTTTATTGGGACCTTGTTGCCAACTGTTATTATCATATCGCGACGGCTGGAGCACCTGACGGCGGATTCCTTGTATTTCTATCACGACAATATCCAACATCGGGCCTCTAGTTGCACTCTCACATAGATAATTCACACTCATTGGTGAGAGAGAAATGACTGAATTGAAACTGGTCGAGTCGGGGTTCGAACTCGCGACTCCTTGATTGACAGTCTACGACGTTACCGACTGAGCTATCAGCTGACACGAGAATTAAGCAGGGTTAAATATTGTGCACATAAAATAGAATCATTATGAAGGTACAATTGGTGAAGGATTATATTTCGCATCGGTTCACAAAATGAAATATTCATAACTAATTTCTATTCAAGCATCCTAGCATCACATATCCAGATGATTTTCTTTCCGGTTTTAAATATCCGGCTCTTTCAATCGAAACTTCACGTTTAGTGTAGCAGACAATGAAATATTTCGGGGCATGAAAAAATGAACTATATGTCTGTTGTAGCTGAAAAGGACTATAAGTCATTTTGTCCATCTGAAAGTGTCGTTTGCAAGGGTCGTAAATTTGCGTCTGATGTTATTGGCAGTTGTTATGTGTAACTTCGAATGTATGTTCAGTATACTTTGATTTTGTGTTATGTCTTCACACTTACTAATTCTAAGATAGTCTTTGTCGGTTCAAATTCGCAAATAAGAGGCTTTTTTTCTATTTAGTCTTTCCCAAACGACAAAATCTTTGGGTTTTCTGAAGTGAAAAGAGTTGCAGATAATAAAATAATTGATGCGTCAGTAGAAAACCTATTTGTCATAGTCTTGAAAGTATTGAGTTGTTTAGAATCAACAATAAGCTTATTAACCGCAAATTCTACTATTTCTGGATGTGATCCAAATATTGTGGAAGTGGGAACTAGGTTCTATTTGAGAAACATGAACCCTTTCCCATACAGGTCCTGGTTTTGACGTCCCTACTAGATAATGTATGGGAAAACATTTAGGATGAAGAAGACAATGATGTCGATCAGCATTTTCTCCTTTCGCCTCAACATTTCTTTGCCATATTGTACATAAACCTTAACTTTATCAACACACGTATTAAATCTCAATTTGATTATTCTGAATTTATGCCGTTTTTGAAAGGGTTAAAGAAACACTACTGTAATCGTAATTCTTGACAATTCCCTATGTCACGACACCATCGCTTTATAACAACAGGAAATCACTTGAACGCTTAGTGAAAACAATCAATTAGGAATTATTGAGTTTTAAAGTTGATAAATTGACGATAGAGAACCTAAACCCAATGGCGAACAATCAGTTTCTTTTAATTTGCGACATAAGTCGGCAAATAGATGTGCATAAAACAGGACTTGTGTCATTGATATGTGAAGAAAATATAAATGCAAAATAGAAAAAAAACTTGTTATCAACATTCATTTATTTTGCCTTTACACTTTCTGAATCCGTTACAATGTTATTGGCCAGACACATTTACATCTCATCACTCGGTGCAATTATTACTGGAGTGGCTTATTGACTGTTCCAAGCCTACAGAAAATAAACATTTTATAAGTGATATTTTCCATCTTGATACCATGTGTGTTAACCGCTCACTTTTGTTCTGTCTATGAAATTTGCGATATGATTTTTTAGGACCGGCTTTTCTCCAGAGACTATTCAGTGGAGGAAACCGTCTACGGTTCCCCATTCTTGGGCTATGGTATAAGTTACGTAAGTTTTCACGAAATTGACTAAATATTCCAGTGAATAAGGTATTGGAGAAAAATCTAAACGTATTGTTTGCTGAAAGATGGACATGTGGGTAAAGCTAACAACAGGTTGTTGTGAAAAGATTGATATTATAGGGTTAATTCACGTTTTTGAGGTCGTTAACATTCTCAGAGGCCCAAAAAATGCGTTATCCCAGGTCGAAGGCGATAACCCATTTTGTGGGCCTCTGAGAATGTTAACGGCCAAAAAAACGTGAATTGACGCTATTATTGCATAAATATGAATAATTTGCAAAGAAATGTAATAAAATAAGACGAATAACTAAAAAACTTTGTGAAAATTTAGCCACATTTACACCGACAGATACCAGAGTTTTCCGGCATTCGACTCGACATATATCGAGTAAGCACGATATCCAGTAGACGGGCCGTTAGATTTTCATCGTGTAGCTATGTAGTCAAGTTTCATCGCATCTTTACTGACATAATCTTCATTTGGGTTGGCGAAATCGTAACAATATTCGACTTAGTTTTCTTTTGGAAACATACTCTGGATATTCTAACATTCATTTCAGTGCGAGTAATAAATTAAAAGGTCGGAATTTCCGAGGTAGTTCTCTGGACCGTCTGGTTCGTTTCAGACATGCGTTCATTTCAATAAAAACAAAGTTGTAAAGGAAAAATTGCAGTAACTATAAGAAGAACAAGAAACAAATAGGCTTACCACCATATTTGACCTAGACCACAACCACTCAATTCTAATTTCTATCCTTCCATGTCCACGAAATCCACTTTTAGTTTAAAATCTGTCAGAGCTCTGCCCGTTTGTTTACTTTTTGATTCCAAGAATTAAACCTACGTCACTACATTACGTCATCAGATATGGTTACACTGGGAGACCTAGTTTACTATTGGGAAGTAAACTGGAAATGGGGTCTTACAAGAATTTACATCGCGGAAAAGAGAAATGACAAAATTTCGGCTTTATTTTCAATTTTCTGAAGCACTCACAACAAATCCCCGATCGAGGATATTTGAGTGCAAAACCGGTCCGATATCGCACGTGAATCTGCCGATTAATGCACGATTTCTCTGGATATCCGCCCGGTTTCTGCTGGTTATACAATGCCAATAACAGACTGAAAACACACATTTTAGGCAATAATCGTTGTTATATGACTATAATATGACCAATTCAGACAACGTTACGCTGAAAGTAGCCGACCTACCAACACTCTGGGGACACACGATCTCGGCAAAGGTTACAATTGATCATATACTAATGACGTATATTTTGTTACCAAACATTCTAGACAAACTACAGAGAATGGCGGTATGAACTTCATTTACATTACAGGACTAGTATAAGGGGAAATCGACATTAATTTTCCCGTCAAAATGTAAATAAAAGATAATTGCCATAAACAGTTCAGTACAGAACAATACTGTAGCGTAACATGATACGTCGTCCTCTCTCATCCTCTCTCTTGTGAATTTACTACCATTGCCCCCTGAAAAATGTCTTGTTTTGGAGTACCTTAACACTTTCTAATGCCTAACATATAACAAACAAGAGCTGTCACTGTAAGATGACAATGCCCCCGACACCGCTTTGATTTTAAATTATGGCCAATCTATGTTCAAGGTCAAGGTCATCCAGGGGTCAAGGTCACCAAAGTATGTGCCTACAGAAAGGTAATGTACCAAGGAATGTTGTGGTAAAGTATGAAGCGAATATGTTAAGTAATAAGAAAGGTTATGGCCAATGTTAAAGTTTTTGGACGGAATGACGGACAGACGGACGGACAGACAGACGGACGGACGGACGGACAAGTCAAATTTATGATGCCTCCCTATCGGGTTGCAACAAGAGCTCAAAATTGCTCAAAGAATAGATTTTCTTTAAATTCAGTGAATTGATAGAGTTACATGATATCTTTAATTTGTATGTGTAAAAAATCTGATAAGGCCTTACTTTTGAAGATAATGGCTTACAAAGTGGTTGGGGTAAATTGACATGAGAAGCATATTTTCACTTTGACTTTTAATAACTTTTCCTGTATAGATCCGATCGAATTGAAATTTCGCAGGTATTTTTAATGTACTAAGAACAGAAGATTATTGAAATCATTGGTCATGTATATCAGTTTGTTGATTTTTTGTATTCGTCCTTCTGTCGATCTCAGATTTTGCTTATTTTTCATGTACTAACTTTACAAAACTATCTCCACAACTTTTATTTTGTACGGATTAATATATACTATGGGAAAAAAGTTTAGCAATTTTTTTTCGACCAAAATATTTTTGCAAAACAAAGGTATAGAATTCCTTAAATGAGTATCATTTACCAATTTGAAAAACTAATTCACTAATGGTGCAGTTCGTTCACTTGTTTATCCCCGCGTAATGCTCTTTGACGTAATAGTGCTAAAATGACGTCTTGCACGAGCACACATATGCACATGCAATTTTTATCGACAATACCTATTCCAGAATAATTGTAATTGTGAATAAAAAAATAAAACACAAAAAATTGCTGGACGATTCAAATGGGACGTCGTTTAGGACTAACCTTAGATCAAGGGAATAAGGCTATCGGTATGCTTACTGGTGGCGTGACGACAAAAGAGGTGGATCAACATTTTCGTGTGAGTCAAAGTGTCATTTCTCAACTGAGAGTAAAGAACCGTCAATAAGGCAACGGTTAAGACAGACCACGCCCTAGCTGACCGCGTAAAACAAGCCGACGTTAGGACAATTACGTAGTAGCGTATTCACGGCGTAATCGTTTCTCAGCAGCACAAGTACAGCCGCCTTGATCAGAAACGCGACAGAGACATGGAATTGTACACATATTGTGAGGAACAAGCTTCGTTCCTTGAGTTTACATGTACGTCCACTTTACGTTAGCGTTCCTTTGGCTATTGCTCACAGACAGGCCAGGCTGAATCGGACGCGGGCACACTGTGCATTGACAGGGTGACAGTGGAATCAAGTCGCTGTTGAAGATTAATCCCGTTTCAACTTTACCTTTGTGGAGGAGTAATTGTGAGAGGAAGATCTTAGAACGGGGAGAAGAGGCAGCGATGACGTCAATAACGTAAAATATATCGCACGCGTTCTGCTTCTGCAATTTTTTTTTGCGTATTCTAATGGCTTTTGGTTGAGGACTCACAACAGACATTGTGGTACTGTTAAAAAGGATAATAATCGGACATGCAAGGTACTGATTCCGTGTGTCATTTTCAGAGTGCTAACCCTTACTTGTTCGGCGTCACGCGCTAGACGTGTCAGTTCTCACATTCAAACCAAAATTTGAAATATTGTTGTTAAGATATTAAATATCATTGTCTATAAATTTGAATTCAATCCGAACACAGATAATTGAGAAATAAGCTGCAATTTACGAAATTGCTAAACTTTTTTCCCTCAGTATATTTTGTGAACATGGTTCCATATAATGTAACTATATAATAATAAACTTTGAGTAAAATACTTTCCACAGAACCAAAGTTATTTGACCTTGACCTCCAAAGGTTATTCTAAAATAATAAATTTTAAGATTTTGAGCTAATGATTTTCATGAAAGTTGGTATATGAAGTGAATTTTAAACAAATAAAGTTATTTTCATAATATCTTAGTTGTAATTACTTAGTTCAGTGGAAAGTTCACGATTGATATTGACTTTTACGCAAATTATAACAAGAATTTATGAATGGGCAAGTGGACAATTTCCTTTTCAAAAGTCATCATTGTTCTGTATGTCAAGGTTATTGTCTACTGTGAAATTGGCATTGAACAAACATAAAACAGCAAGAATATTACATATTACTAAGACTTTATTTATTGAAATATACTTCATAAGCCCATTTTTATATCAAGATATAGCTGAAAATTATTAAAAGTGACTTTTAGAGAATGACCTTTGAAGGTCAAGGTCAAATAACTTTGATTCTATGAACTGGATTTGACTCAACGTTTACTATTATTTAGTTATATCATATAGGATCATGTTCACAAAATATCATGTCAATGCAAACAAAAGTAAAAGCTGTAGAGATAGTTTCGTAAAGTTAGTACATCAAAAATACGCATAATCTGAGATTGACAGAAGGACGAATACAGGAAATCAATAAATCAATATACATGATTACTGATTCCAAAAATCTTCTGTCCCTAGTACATTGCAAAGGTATGCAAAACTTCATTTTGATCCTATCCATATAAAAAGTTATTCAGCTTCAAAGTAAAAAGTTGCTTCTCGTGTCAATTTATCCCACCCACTTTGTTAGCCACTATCTCTAAAATAAGCCCTCATCAGAGTTTTTACACATACAAATTAAAGATATCAAGTAACCCTATCAGTTCACAGAATTTAAAGAAAATCTATTTTTTGAACCCTTGTTGCAACTCATCCTTTACTTATAGGCTTCGATTCTTATTCATGAGCTGGTGCAGACAGGTTTGCTCACCTTTTATTTCGAACGAAACAGCTTTTAGTTGAATTAGACTTAAAGTGTTTGAAGGTTACAAAACCTAGATTAATATTTACAACGTTGACGTGTGCTACAAAATAAGGGAAGTACGCTGTGACTATGGTTATATACATGTAAGTAGTTTCCTATTTGTACTCGTTGTTATCGTTTCATTAAGCTTTTATGGGGATCAACCCAATGTTTTGATCTATGGTGGGACATAATAAAGCCTATCCACATCATATGTAGTGGTATCTTGCTATGCACGAAGCCCCATATTTTTATTTTAACAATAGAAGTTATTGTTATTAAAAGTATACAAAATGTATACACAACTGGACGTTGCACAAACAATATTATATTGAAGAAAAGAAAATTTAAAGCGTAGCAGTTACAATCATTAAGTTGGATTCTACCAACCATGGTTCGTTTCAAACAATCTTGATAGTTTTTGCATGTTCTTTTTTTATAGACTTCAATGTGCTTTGGTGTCCAGGTTTAAAGAGAAAGGTCAATGAATGTTTCAATATTTTACGAGTTCATATTCGAGCGACTAAGTTTGGTCTATCAGCTTCCTTTCTTTCAGATGCTCGCCGAGTAATAGCCGATATAATATTTCTAATATTTTTTTCAATGGGTTTAGTGTAATATACAGGTCGAACTATGCTTGCTGAAAAAGGTACCATTAGAAAGTAGACATACACGAAACACTGTTACTGTTTTGTTTGTTTGAGCTATTATCACGTGCATGAAATCTTTATTTCATTTGAATACGCGATATACAAACTAGGAATGATTTTGCATCATGCATGGCACATTCAGCTATGCTGGAAGAGTGAAGATGAAAACTAGACGTTTGTATAGTAATATCAGATAGAACATCACGAAAATTACATCTGTATGAGAGTGTAGGTTATTGAATAAATCTAGATTTAATCACGAAGCCACACAAGCGTTAATGCCAAAATCACATTATTTGTCACGCGTACCATCCTGCTAACATAATATACAAAGAAATGATAGAGTTGTACCTAAAACACATATGATTAAATATTCCATCACTTATTCATTTAAATGTATTTATAAGTAATGATAAAAGACACAAATGCAGTACATCATACAACCTTTTACACCGTAATACTAAGAAGAAATCTAAATATCAGAGAAACGCGGAGCAATATAATCATCTAAATGTGTGATTGAATCTACTGATTTAATCACGAAGTAGCGCATATTATTCGCCACGAATATTTGGCTATCTGCACAATGAATATGAAAGAAACTGTCAAACTGCTAAAAAATATGTCCATGAGGTGTTTCAATAATTCAAGCCGACAGAATGTAACTAGAATCTAAGTAACTGAGTATTGAATTAATTTTATTTAAGGTTTACAAACCATTACAACTTTTTAGCTATACGAAATGCGTCAACTTAATCACTATTGTAAATTACACTTCACATAAGGTAAATTACTGTGCCGGATTTCAAGATTATATGCTTCAAGAAGAACATAATTTAAAAATATTATTTCACTCCTTATTCATACGCAAGGCAGGTAATTTTGAACATTTTTATCAAATATTTCCATTAGTTTGCACTAATTCTAAGCCGTACAAAATGCCTATGTTTGTATTTTGACTTGAAATATAACACAGTTTGTGAAAAACTGGCAATTTTCAAATTTCGCCTCTGCCTTTTTGTTGCTTTGAGGGTTAAATTCCTTAATGCGTGACTAACGTGACTGTCGAGAGACCACTTTGGCTCAAAGGATGGGATTTTGTGAAGCAAAACTCAATTTACTAAGCAACAAACATCATACCCGATTAGACGTCGTATGGATCATAGCGATGACTTAAATGTTATAGTTCCCAAACATGCCTTTCTTTTTGTTTTCAGAAAGTAAGGAGAATCCCCATCAAGACTACATTGTAAAAAGTGAAATAAACGAGAATGTAAAGATGAAAATCGTTACAATAATTGGAGTCTGGTTATGCAGTTCTAATTTAATTTCACAAATGACACATCATCGGTGTTTTCAGAAAATTAGATTAACATTAAAACACCAAGTGTCCGTTACATGTAATTAGTTTTCATGGAAGGAACCTTATTACCTAACTAAAAACAAAGTTTAGGACATCATCAAAGCAATGTAACTAACACCTACATCGTATAGAGCCGTTTTAAAAAGATGTGTTTTATTTATCAATTAAGAGGCATATTTTACAGGATATGATTTTGAAAAATATCAAATCAACTACAAGGAAAGACGTATGCAGAAAAAACATCGTTAATAGACAGGACCTTATTCCTGAACTTACTTCTACTATCCTTTCGGCTAAAACACGGTATTCGGGGAAAACGGTATTTATAATGTTATATATGATTTTCTGAATAAATATAGCCTAAACTATATTTACAAAAAGCTCAAATTATGAGGCGAGATTAGTTTTTGATGCCCAAATATTTTCATGAGTCAATCTTTTATGATCATTGACAAATGATTGAATATGTACTCAGAAAATAGCCATTTTTGGGCGTTATATTGTCTCACCAAAATAATTTTAGAATTCAAGGTACATGTGATGAGTTATATTTGATTGTTTCCAAACAACTTTATTTTGATTTGATAACACACTACCTAAGGTAGATTTTGGTAGTCTATTGTACCTATATTTTAGAGTTGTGTCTCAGAAAATGGGACATTTGTAGACCCTAGCTTGAATATGTAGTGTCCGTAACCAACTTTTACAGTGGTTATTTTCCAAAGGATCCATTTCCATTAAAACTTAAGTAGTCTAGAATATCACAGCTCTCAATATGTTAGGCTAAATAAAATAATCTGTTTCGTGTTAACATAAGCTCAGGACTTTATATTGCACTGTAAGGGTTGCGGACACTACACAAAAAAAAATGCATCCAAATATCTGATTAAAAAATCTGATAAATTTTGTATCTTAAAACAAGTAAAAATTCTTTCCACTAATGGCTTCAGTAACTGTTCACACATCCATCAGTTTTGATGATTCAAGTAATGAACTATTGATATTGGAATCTTATTTTATGTCAAGAAAGCTAGAAATGTGGGTTAACCTGGTGAGACACTTTGTTTCCGAATACCGTGTTTTAGCAGTTTAATTATAACACGTTTTATTATAGGGAAATACACCTTTTGTATTCAATCCATTTATTTTTACAAATGGTTAACGAATAATTGTACCTAAATGTACATAATGAAAGCAATCTTAGAGCTGATAACTTTTGAACATGCTTAAGCGATACGGATGGAACTAAGCAATTTTGAAAATCCCTAAACTAACATTTATGTTTTTAATATGCATTTTACGGGCCAAATGTGTGTGAAGAAGTGATCTTCGGAGACCTAATTGATAAAGTGTTTTTCAATGTGAGATTTCTTTTTGTCAGTTGTATTTCCAGATATGTTTTCTAAATGTTAATGAATTATTAATAAAAAAAACGGGGTTTCGTGAATTTGTTCATGTTGATTTATGAAAAAATGGAATTAAAAGTGGATTCGCTTAGAAAATAGACATATCATCTTCAAAATAACAGCATTTATACCAGTTGAACCTGTTTATAATTAGCTTTAATTGATTACCGTACCATATAAAGAGACATGACATTCCAATTCCATAATGCCTTCATGGAAAAATTAGTCATTCTAATGCGTAGAAATGCTATCAATTTTTTGAAGTTGTTATACATGTATTTATAAAAAAAACACGTTATTAAAGTTGAGACAATTTCCATAAAAATCTGAGCAGTTGTATACAATAATTTCTTCAATTCTAGTACAAAATTATAAATTTCTCGTAAACGGGTCAATATGTCGGCTTGAAATTATCGTAAGAAAATTTGCTCTTTCAGTTAAAAACAAAGGTAAAAATTATGAAAGAAATGATATGTCACTTTATGCAATTTTGAAATTGCTTTAATTTCAAGTTTACTTACAATATATTTACGCATAATTGCAATTCTTTGACAGAGAACGGACCAGCCATTGGTTTACATAATTTATTGCAAAATGCCAAGCACCATATTTTGTTGTCACAAGTGACTTCAAATAGCAATTCGTGTAAACATTTGACTGGATATAGAAGACTGGTTCTTCAGCATATAAGACCGAACCCTATAACTACCATGTAACAAGATCAACATGTGTCTGGGTTCAGTCTGATCTAGATTAATCAATTCCCAAAATATTGATGCTTTTTGACGACCTTAAAGTAAATGGCTTTGGAAAACATCATTTAAAAATTCTTGTGACTATCAATTCCTTCATTTCCCACAATCTTTTCTCCCAAGAAAGACAAACAAATATTTTTACTTGAAAGTGTCGTCTTCCTCATCTTCGGAGTTCAAAATTTGGCTGTCTAGTAACGTGTCTTCATACGAATCTTATGAATGTCAAACAACAAAGTGGCCACCTTTTTAGATTCCTGTGCGTTTTATGTGGAATTAGCTCAGTTTCATATCGTCGCTTTACAACAAAAACCTCGAAACTGCAGCTTAAAACCAGCCAATGTTTCGAGATTTTTGTTGAAAAGCATCGATATGGAACTATGGTTTCGTGGCTTTTAACAACATATATCACCGACATCTGTCCATTAAAGTAAGACGTCGAAACACAATAAACGTCTAAAACTAGGTCAGCTTCAAGATTCACGTATTGTCTAATGACTATAGCTTCCATGCGAATCCATTAGTTTTGATATTTGTAGCTATTGAAATTGAGTTCGGCTGCACGAAATCTCGAGACCAAATGTTGTCTTTTCTGTTACGTTTAAAACGCCTTAATTGCAGCGAAACCAAGCTGGGAAAGCAACGGTCTGTCCGTGAAAATAGCCTTGAAATATTAACCCATTACCTTAGAGGCTTGACATATTTGTGTAGGTCTTGTCAATAGAATACGAGTTGTATAATCGACTAGTCCTATTCTACAACTGTATTTTGAGATAATTTCAAATAGATCTCAATATTGACAATATTAAAAGTGTCATTGACTGCGATATATTGGAAGGGATTCTAGAAGACAAAGTTGATGTGTCCAGACAGACGGATAGAAAGATATTTGTGCACTTTATCCGTCTAATTGAAGACGGACTTATTTCGACATTGCGTGGATCTCGGTAGCAGAAGATTACCTTAATAAGGATTGTATTTGTGAAGAATAGATGTAAGAAACTAGGAGAAGAATATTTGTGAACGAGGTGAATCTAAATGAGCCAGTATCTGGAAAAACGTCACTTAAGGCTTTTGAGCCCAACAAAGATCCAGATCAGCCTGTGCATACACGTTCTTTAATAGCTTCTTCGTGACCTGTAGCAACTTAAAGAGAGCAGCATTGATGCATAGTGGACTACATTTGACAACAGGCTGATCTTCAAACTTATTTTTTTAAATGCTATAAAGGCCCTTTTTCCAGATCCCGGCTCAAATCAAATCGTGTATCAAGATCTATGATGATCTCTGGTAGCGGATTCGTGACATACATCAATTGTTTGCATATCCGTCCGTCTATCAATAAGATTTTTATGTAACGACAAAAAGTGACGTTACATGTAATGTAATTTATTAAAGATCGGCAAAGGTTGTCAGGGTTTGGGGAAGTTTATTATGAAAGAGAACGTGAAACTTAACTTTCTTTAGCAACAAGACAATTGTGTTTCCCGGAAGGTCACCTTGTACATTGTCACTCAATTAAATCACGTCTAGCCACTGTCACCTCTCTACTTGTTTAACTCTTTTATTTCTGCTAGACTGTCTTTGGTAGAGAACGTCGAGGTATTTGTTTTGCTATTATGCCAGAGCCAATTTTGTAGTTTCTTAGTCTTTTATTTAGTGATTTGGGGAGCGGTAAAAGACAACAGTTGTTTAAATATCACAAACACACGAAAGGGCATGCCGTTTGCAACTCTATCTAAAGACGCATGTGCTCATGGTCCATTTTAATAATATTTTTCTTCATTCTTTCCTTATTATACAGGTCCCTTTGATCTCTCAAGCTTGCTTCAATACAAAAGTACTGCTCGTAGATTCACTTTTACGAAACCATATGGAAAGAAGTAAGCAAAACACACTGAATGTAGATATTTAAGCAGTAGCTTAATATATACTTTTATGTACGATATGGTTTAAATTAAAGTGACATTTCACAATAATTTTTACATAAATTTTACTTTTATTTTATCTGAAAGAGCATATTTTCTTATGAAAATTCTGAAAATTTCAAGCCAAAATATTGAACTGTTTACGAGAAATATATATTTTTGTGCTAAAATTAAACAAATTGTTGTGGACAACAGTTCGGATTTATATGCAATTTATCGATTATGTCTCAACTTTAAATGCGTGTTTCTCGCTTATTGGCAACAACTTAATAAAACTAATAGTATTTATACTCATTAGAATAACCAATCTTGACATCAAGACATACTTTTAAAAATTGAAATTGGAATGAAATGTCCCTTTAAGCTTGTGATAAAAGGTCAATACTTCTGACATGACTTGACAGTCAGACTTGACACACAAAACAGGTCAACAAGAGTAACTCAGCCTTTTTAGGTGACGTGGCAAAGCGATAATAGTAAATTATTCATGTAATTTTTAACACACAACACCGTCTGTAGGGAAATAATCCCCAAATGTGTTCTGTCAAAACTAGATAAATGTGTACATTTAAATATATAAATTGGTACAAAGCTTCTGTAAACAGCCTGTTGCACGGAAGCCATGGTGTCTCTCGACAATGAAAAATAATAGATATTCCTTTGTATTTACTTGTGGTTATTTTGTCGAAATGAACACAATTTAAAGCTCACGATAAACGAACAGGCAGGGAATCTCTAACAAATAGCTAGCGATGCTCTTCCAGGTCATTTATTGAGAACTATAATTACCCGTTGTCTCGTTGCAAGCATTTTCGTATAGTTCTGGTAACATTAAGTCACTGCAGTATATGTATTGTACAGTATACTGTATAATAAACAATTGCACAATTTTATGTCGGTTGACTAAATGCTGATTCTGTATGTTCTGATACAATTGAAGAATAAGCAAGGACATCCCGCCTTCTAACCGTTTTCTATCATTTTCATGAATACATAAGTTACCGATTAACTTAACAGAAATAAATACAAGTAAGTATTTCACAATAAATAATATATTCAGGACATAAAGATTTGAAATAAGATGGTAGTATTGGTCCACATTCGCATGGATTTTAACAGTCATACCCAGGGTCTGACTAGAGATCTCGAGGGAAATATGTGTAAATGCTGGAGGCTGTTGTTTAAAGATTGCCACAGTAATTAAATGCGTGATCTGGTGGATAAGAGCAAGATTATTCTGAACTAAAAGGTCAACCCTTTACCGAACAACCCAATCTTGTGAAGAAGTATTGTATGTTATTCCCGTTAGGGCTTATATAGTATGGAAAGATCAATCCAGGACCGTGTCATTGATTAATCGTGTAAATCAACTGAAATATCATTATATACATGTATGTTACCAATCAAAGAACTAAAACATTTTTAAATTTTAGAAATCGATGTTCGAATTGTGCGTTAATACTTACATAAACTAGTAAAAGAACGAATGTTGTGATATTGTCTGTTTTCTATTATCCTGTGCCATATGCTAAAAATTTAACCATTTGTACATTATGGCCAACTGCTTGCACTTAACTTCGGTCAATTCAATTTCTAGCAGAAACCAGACACGGGGTTTCCTATATTTATCATGGTTATACCGAATAAATCGCCCAGGGGAAATTCGTGAAAAAATACATGTAACTACTTATTCCAGTTAGTCTAAAACGATCCTTTAAATCGAGTTCTTACCGTGCCACAGTCGGGCTGCCTTGTTATCGCTAGAGCATGCGCTTTAATGTTTCACGAGGTAAATGATACAGTAAAACATATACTCTCCATAGCCGAGGTCTATATGGATTAAACCATCAAATATGACCTCTGCAGTTTTCGGTACGCCAACAGTCTATTTGGTCGTCATAATCTAATTATAGCACATCATTTGAATTATCGAATCAAAATCATCCAGTTTTATCTTGCATGATCATTACGTATACATTACGTCGCTTCTATTTTTGGCTGAAGCCGGGAACATTTGAATTATCGAATCAAAATCATTCAGTTTGATCTTGTTTGATTACGTATACATTCCGTCGCTTCTATTTTTGGCTGAAGCCGGTAATTTGAAGCGTCAGCCAATGAAAGTTTGTATCAGCTTTTTAAATTGTTTTGTTGTGTATAGCCAGCAATTGGATACTGAAATCCCGCCAAGGCCCCTAGATTAGACGTAAAATGACCCTGCGAGAACAGAGCTCATTCTATCGAAATGGAATGTAGAGATAATTTGCTCTGTTCTTAAGAGAGTACAAAACACATACAGTGAAAATGACTTAACGCAACCTTTCCAATACTTGTGCGGAATTAGAGGATGAGATGATGTATGCAATATTGAAAAAATATAAAACTGTCTTGTTTTTTTAATCAATGAAGATAAAAGGGATAGGTGTCGTATATTTACATTTCTCAATATGGATTTCGTGCTATGTTATCCAAGCGCTACGTAAGAAATATTCAGATTTGAAAATTGAAGTGCATTTACTCGGTCAACTTATGATAGCTATATTTCGGTAAGTGTTCGTGTCAGAGATGGAAATTAGGCTAACTTTCTGGTCTGGTTTCGTGCTAAGAGACAATAAAGTAAACTGAATGTTAACAAAAGATGAAATCCTGAAGTGAGTGGACTATGGGGAGTTTGGGTTCTTAGCGTTATAGACCAATGACCTACCTAATCCTTATCAGGTGATCAAATAAAAAACTCAATACACGAAAGTGGGACTTAAGGTAGTCAACCCCTAAAGAATTTCACGCGATGGTGGAATGTTCGCACGACGTCGTTACACAATATTCTAATATAAAAATGAGTAAATGTTCCAGTCAATCGTCAGTAGCCAACTAGCCATATCAAGGGTGTCTACTGTGATAAGGACTTCCAAGTAATAATGATATAACTGGCTGAAATATGAAATTAGCAATCCTTCCTCATCTATATTATGTGTCCTTGTGTGTCAGTATTTGTTTCAGTCACTATATGCCTCTTTAAGAAACAAGGTTGAAACTTGTCTTAAACCAACTTTTATATCCAATTCAACACATGTACGTATTTGACACCATTTGCCTAGATGGATTTCTCTCGACTGCAAGCTGTTAAAAGATTACTTTTGAGATTGTGTGGCAAAGATCATGCTCAAACAGAAACGAATGGAATGCAAACAAAATATGAAAATCGTTACAAAAATGGGAGACTCGTTATGCAGTTCTCATTTAATTTAACAAATGATAGAGTATCGATGTTTTCAGGAAATTAAATTTACATTAAAACACCATGGTGGCCGTGACATGTTATTAGCTCTTTAGTAAACATATTTTTACCATACTTAAAACAATATTTAATGCATTTTAATTTTTGTAACAGTCGATATCTTGGTATGTAGTTAAAGCTAAAACCCGATAACAAAATTATATAGAACTAGATATACATGTATGTACAAGAAAGAACACCATTTCGAGACAACTTTTAATACCTCTTCAAATCATGTTCAAATCAGACAGGTATTAACATGATTATTGAAGCATTTCTGCTATTGTTTTTGTTGTAGTTGTGTCGAGTGATTCCGCCGTCTTGATGATGGTATAGAAGATCACCATATGAATGCAACATTAGGCGCTATCGAATTATAGTTCGAACAAGGAAAAGCTTACTAAAAGCATAAAAACTTTACTAGACAAATATCAACATTGATCTTGACTAGACTGTGTGTAATATGAATTAATTTAATTAGGATTTATCCCGTTATCAACTGTTATGATCATATCGCGGCAGCTGGAGCACTTAACGATCGGTTCCTGGTATTTCTAGCACCACAATATCCAAACCGAGCCTCTAGTTGCACTCTCACATAGATAATTCATACCCATTGGTGATAGACAAATGACATTCATCAATTGCCAGAATATATACTGGCCGAGTCGGGGTTCAAACTTGCGATCCCTTGTTGACATACTCCGACGTTACCGACTGGGCGATCAGCTGATACGAGAATAAAACATGGTTAAATATCGTACACACATAAAATAGAATCATTATGAAGGTAAAATTGATAAAGGGTTATATTTCGCATCGGTTCACAAAATGAAATATTCATAACTAATTTCTATTCAAGCATCTTAGCATCACATATCCAGATGATTTTATTTCCGGTTTTAAATATCCGGCTCTTTCAATCGAAACTTCACGTTTAGTGTAGCAGACAATGAAATATTTCGGGGCATGAAATAAAGAACTATATGTCTGTTGTAACCGAAAATGGCTAAAAGTCATTTTTCCCAGCTGAAATTGTCGTTTGCAAGGGTCGTAACTTTGCATCTGAAGTCATTGCCTGTTGTTACATGTATGTGCTACTTCGAATTTATGTTCAGTACATGTAGCCGGGTGTAGTATAAGGGGCACTTATACTATCTCGCCGTACAAGGTAGCTTTTATAGCGACGTGGTAGAGTGTTTGCTTAATGTGTGAGAGGTCCCAAGATCGAAGCCCCACAGGAGTCGATATGATGTTTATTTGCGGGTTACATATACTTTGATTTGTGTTATGTCTTCACACTAATTAATTCTAAGATAGCCTTTGTCGGTACAAATTTGCAAATAAGAGTTTTTTTTCTATTAAGTCTTACCGAAATAACAAAATCTTAGGGTTGTCTAAATTGAAAAGAGTTGCAGAAGTACTTACTTTGTGGAAGTAAGAACCAGGTTTATTTGAGAAACACTTTCCCAAACAAGACCTGTACCCGTATTCACCAACGTTTCTAAATTGATTTTCTAAAGTAAAATTACATTACAACCAATCAGAGTGACCGAGACAAAAGTGGACAAAAGTCTCGGCCACTGTGATTGGTTGGTGTGTAATTTTACTTTAGAAAACCAATTTAGAAACGTTGGTGAATACGGGCCCTGGTTTTGACGTCCCTACTAAAAATATTTGGGAAAAATTAAGGCTGAAGAAGACAATGCTGTTGATTAGAATTTTATCCTTTAGCATCATTAGTTTCTTTGCCATATTGTACATAAATCTTAACTTTATCAACACGTATTTTAATATCATGTTCACCTTCTTAATTTGAACAGCTTAAATTTCTGCCGTTTTCAAAGATATAAAGAATACTCTAATCGTAATTCTTGACAATTCCCTATGTCACGACACCATCGCTTTATAACAAAAGGAAATCACTTTAACGCTTAGTGAAAAGAATCAATTAGGAATTATTGACTTTTAAAGTTGATAAATTGACGACAGAGAACCTTAACCGAATGGTAAACATTCAGTTTCTTCTAACTTGCGACAGAATTCGGCAAATAGATGTGCCTATAACAGGATTTGTGTCATTGATACGCGAGGAAAATATTGATGCGAAGTAAGAAACTGGTTATCAACATTCATTTAATTTGTTTTCACAGCCTTTATTAATCCGTTAAACATGCATATTGCTTATAATGGTTCTTAAGTACATTGTTATTGGCCACTCTCATTTACATCTCATCACTCTGTACAATTATTACTAGAGTGACTTATTGGCTGTTCCAAGCGTACAGAGAAAAGAACTTTATAAGATCATTTTACAAAGGATGCGTTGCAACAAAGGGTCGTATTTTCTTTATTTTTTGTAGATTGATAGGATTACATAATATCTTTTGTTTGTAATATCTAACCCTATCAATCCACACATTTTAAATAAAATTTATTTCATGACCCCTTGTTCCAGCCGATCTTTTCCGCCGGGCGATATTTACCAGCATAATCACATGTGATAAATTTATACGTGTTAAAGTTGTTTACAACAATCATATTTGCTCTGTTGTGGTTGAATGTTTATGAAATTTGAAATAGTGAATTTGTAGGCAACTTTCCAGATGGTTTTAGAGAAAACATACCGTTGTTTTATTGAATTTAAAGACATTTGCTAGATTCTTTTTGCCTAATTTATTTTTTTTTCATTTTTACATATTTTTTTCTTTAGAGTATGCCTAGTTCAAATATGCAAAGAAAAAGTGGAGTCACCATATTAGTTTTCCTTGTATTTGCATTCTTGCAACACACCTGTAAACCTTTTTGCATGATTTTTTTGATTTTTTAAAAAATACACACTATCTTAACAAATACATGATTTTTCATACCATTATCACCTATCTAACATATTTCTTTGGTCATACAATTCAGTTTGTATTACAAACAAGATGTGGAATTCACGAAATGAGTAGAAAAGTAAAAATACCAAAGGAATGTGGTTTTACAAATTACTACTTTTTCCGTCCAAGGCACATTTTTCCACAAATTTCGTTCAAGTAATGCACAAAAATCGAAATAAAAAAAGTTTTACGAATTTAATTTTTTTTTAAATTCACAGATTTTGTACATTAAAGTATGCTGAAAATAACTGTAAAAAGAAATAAAGGGGTAACCATATTAATTTTGTTGGAATTTTGCACTTAAATAGACTGGGTTTACAGGTATGTTTTGATAAACAGTCGGTGTTGGTTTGAAATCTCGTATTTACGGCTTATATCAAGCCGTAGTTACGAGATTTTATAACAAAACCCACGAAATTCATTAGTTTGTCCGAAATTCAGTCACAATTTACTTGACAAAATCGTTCCCTTTTAAATGTCTTGCCAAAAGACACCCCCCTGAGGGGTTTGAACCCGGAACCTCCGGGTTTCAAGTCGAGTGCGCTATCCACTGCGCCACGGAGGCTCTCAAGATTGAAGAATTTCAATGCGCACGAACTTGCGCACTAACAAACTCCCGAAAACGTCTTTAAAGCGCAACATGGGTAAAGCTCTAGAAGCTCTAATCTCACACACAGCTCGAAATATCTTCAATGTAATGATTTAATTATTATTTTTTGGGATTATCAGCAGCAATTTAAAAAAATGATAGCATTTAAACGATAGAACAACAAACTTTTGCATCAAAAGATACTCTTGACAAAATGAAATTGGTATGGGGTATCTCTTAAATGAATACTATGACTGCGCCAAGAAATATCGAGCTATGTATAAAACGTAAGCATTGAATCATTTTTGGTTATGTCCCCATGACATTTCCACGTAACAACATGGAATTCCTGCAAGTTTATGTGACTTAGTATTCACAAGCAGTTCTAAAATTGTTTTTATAATTACAAAATGTACAACACTTAATTCGATGGATATGTTATTTGTCATATTATTTCAGATTATGTAAGTTTTGACGAATTTGACTAAATACGAGTTCTAAAAAAATGTATCGACCCTAGTCTGGCTGCGCGGACTGCGCAGACTGACTACGGTCGATATTTTTCACAAAAACTATAAAGTACCTTCTAGAGTTATGTGTCACATATACTAATGACGCATATTTTGTTACCTTACATTCTAGACAAAGTACAGAGACTGCCGGTTCTCAGTATGAACTTCATTTACATTACAAGACTAGTATCATGGGAAATCGACGTTAATTTTCCCGTCAAGATGTAAATAAAAGCTAATTGCCATAAACAGTTCCGTACAGAACAATACTGTAGCGTAACGTGATACGTCGTCCTCTCTCACCCTCTCTCTTGTGAATTATTCTTCCATTGCCCCATGAATAAATGTCTTGTTTTGGAGTCCCTTAACACTTTATTATGCCTAACATATAACAAAAAAACATAATTTCATACCAAGTGTTAATAATTTGTCATTTTTCGAATCATGGAGACCTAATTCTTAAACGATGACAATCTCTCTTTCTATGCAATTATTACAAAGACGGCGTGTAAATTGAAGTAATGTATGTCACACATATATCGATATGATATGACCAAATATACTTATAAGCTTCGATTCTAATCCATGAGCTGTTGTTTACATGTTTGCTTACCTTTCAAGTCAATCGAATCAGCTTTTAGTTGAATTTGTTTGAAAGTATTACATAAACATAGATTAATATTCACAACGTTGACGTGTGCTACAAAATAAGGGAAGTGCACTATAATTATTGTTGTATAAGTAGTTTCCTATTTGTACCAGTTGTTCTCGTTTCATTAAGCTTTTATGGGAGTCAAACTAATGTTTTGATCTATGGTGGGACACAGAAAAGTATATCCACATGATATGTAGTGTTATCTCGTCATGCACGAAGCCCCATTTTTTTAGTTAAATAATAGAACATCTTTTGATTGAAGATATACAAAATGTATACATAACTGGACGTTGCATTAAAAGTATTTTATTGAAGAAAAACAAATTTAAAGCGTAGCAGTTACAAGCATTAAGTTGGATTCTACCAACCATGGATCGTTTCAAACAATCTTGATAGTTTTTGCATGTTCTTTTATTTTATAGACTTCAATGTGCTTTGGTGTCCAGGTTTAAAGAGAAAGGTTAATGAATGTCTCAAGATCTTACGAACTAGTTCAAACTAAGTATAGTCTATTAGCATCCTTCTTTTTTGATGCTCGCCGAGTAATAGCCGATATAATATTTCTAATATTTTTTCAATGAGTTTAGTGTAATATACAGCTCTAACTATGCTTTGCTGAAAAAGGTACCATATGAAAGTAGACATATACGAAATACTGTTAGTGTTTTGTTTGTTTGAGCTATTATCACTTGTATGAAATATTTATTTCATTTGAATACGCGATATACAAAATAGGAATTATTTTGCATCACGCATGATGCATTCAGCTATGTTGGAAGAGTGAAGATGAAAACTAGATGTTTGTATGGTAATATCAGATAGAACATCACAAAGAAAATTTCATCTGTATGAGAGTGTAGGTTATTGAATAAATCTAGATTTAATCACGAAGCCACACAAGCGTTAATGCCAAAATCACATTATTTGTCACGCGTACCATCCTGTTAACATAATATACAAAGAAATGATAGAGTTGTACCTAAAACACATTTGTTTAAATGTTGCATCACTTATTCATTTAGATGTATTTATAAGTAATGATAAAAGACATAAATGCAGTATATCATACAAAATAGTACACCGTAATACTAAGAAGAATTCTAAATATCAGAGATACGCGGAGCAATATAATTATCTAAGGGTGTGATTGAATCAACTGATTTAATCTCGAAGTAGCGCATATAATTCGCCACGAATTTTTGGCTATCTGCACAATGAATATGAAAGAAAATGTCGAACTGCTAAAAAATTCTGTCCATGAGGTGTTTCAATATTTCAAGCCGACAGTATGTAACTAAGTAACTGAGTGTTGAATAAATGTTATTTATGGTTTACAGACCATCATTAAAAATACCACTTTCTAGCTGTATACATGTACGAAATGCATCAACTTAATCACTCTTGTAAATACACTTCACAAAAGGTGAATTACAATGCCGGCTTTCAGGATTATATGCTTCAAGAAGAAAATAATTTAAAAATATTATTTCACTCCTTATTAATATATAAGGGAGGTAATTTTGTCAAATATTTCCATTAGTTTGCGCTAATTCTAAACCGTACAACATGCTTATGTTTGTGTTTGGACTGGAAATATAACACAGTTTATGAAAAACTGGCACTTTTCAAATTGCGCCTCTGGCTCTTTGTTGCTTTGAGGGGTTGGATACCTTAATGCGTGACTAACGTGACTGTCGAGAGACCACTTTAGCTCAAAGGATGAGCTTTTGTGAAGCAAAACTCAATTTACTAAGCAACACATATGTTACCCGTCACGCTAAAAGGGACCTTATCCGAACTCGAAAAATCCAAATTTTGACAATCTTGTAAGACTCAGAACAGGTCAACCAAATACCGTATGTAAAAATGGTACATATAGTAAGATAGGGAAAACATTACTGATTCAAACAATTACATAAAAGTGAAAAGTATCAACCCTAGACTGACTAGGGTCGATATTTTTCACACATCCGATAAGGTCCCTTTGAGCGTGATGGGTCACATATCATAATCGATGGATGTATGCCAGTATATTGATACTCGATTAGACGTCGTATGGATCATAGCGATGGCTTAAATGTTATAGTTACCTTACATGTCTTTCTTTTTGTTTTCAGAAAGTAAGGAGAATCCCCATCAAGACTACATTGTAAAAAGTGAAATAAACGAGAATGTAAAGATGAAAATCGTTACAATATTTGGAGTCTGGTTATGCAGTTCTAATTTAGTTTCACAAATGACACATCATCGGTGTTTTCAGAAAATTAAATTAACATTAAAACACCCAGTGTCCGTTACATGTAATTAGTTTTTATGCAAAGAACCTGATTACCTTACTACAAACAAAGTTTAAGACACTGAAAGAGTCTGTAAGAGTCGATTTTATTACATCATCAAAGCAATGTTACTAACACCTACATCGTATAGAGCTGCTTAAAAAAGTGTTTTATTTATCAATCAAGAGGCATATTTTACAGGATATGCTTTCAAAAATATCAAATCAACTACAAGAAAAGGCGTATGCAGAAAAAACCAGCGTCAATAGACAGGAACTTACTTCTACTATCCTTTCGGCTAAAACACGGTATTCGGGAAAAAAGGTTTTTATAATGTTATATATGATTTTCTGAAAAAATATAGCCTAAAATATATCTACAAAAAGCTCATATTATGAGGCAAGATTAGTTTTTGATGTTCAAAAATTTTCATGAGTCAATCTTTTATGATCATTGAGAAATGATTGAATATGTACTCAGAAAATAGCCATTTTTGGGCGTTATATTGTCTTATCAAAATTTTAGACTTCAAGGTACATGTGATGAGTTCTATTTGATGGTTTCCAAACAACTTTATTTTGATTTGATAAAACAGTTCCTAAGGTAGATTTTGGTAGTCTATTGTACCTATATTTTAGAGTTGTGTCTCAGAAAATGGGACATTTGTAGACCCTAGCTTGAATATGTAGTGTCCGTAACCAACTGTTACAACGGTGATTTTTCAAAGGATGGATTTACATTAAAACTTAAAGTGACATTTCACAATTATTTTTAAATAAATTTTACTTTTATTCTATTTGAAAGAGCATGTATTCTTATGAAAATTCTGAAAATTTCAAGCCAAAATATTAAACCGTTTACGAGAAATGTATATTTTTGTGCTGAAATTTAACAAATTGTTGTGGACAACAGTTCAGATTTATATAGAATTTGTCATATCTGTGTCAACTTTGAAGGCGTATCTTTCGCTTATAAATAACAACTTCAAAAAACTGATAGTATTTCTACGCATTAGAATAGACAATCTTTGCATCAAGACATACTTTCAAAAAATGAAATAAATGTGAAATGTCACTTTAAGTAGTCTAGAATATTAAAGCTCTCAATATCGTAGCCTAAATGAAATAATCTGTTTCGTGTTAACATAAGCTCAGGATTTTTCAATGCACTGTAAGGGTTACGGACACTACACAAATAAAAATGCAGCCAAATATCTGATTAAAAAAAATCAGATAAATTTCGTATTTTAAAACAAATTAAAATTCTTTTCACTAATGGCTTCGGAAACTATTCACGTATCAGTTTTGATGATTCACGTAATGAACTTTTGATTTTGGAATCGTATTTTATGCCAAGAAAGCTGGAAGGGTGGGTTAACCTGGCGAGACACTTTGTTTCCGAATACCGTGTTTTAGCAGTTTAGTTATAACATTTTTTATTATAGGGAAATATATTTTTGTATTCAATCCATTTACTTTTTACAAATGGTTAACGAATAATTGTACCTAAATGTACATAATGAAAGCAATCTTAGAGCTGATAACTTTTGAACCTGCCTAAGCGATACGGATGGAACTAAGCAATTTTGAAAATCCCTAAACTAACATTTATGTTTTTAATATGCATTTTACGGGCCAAATGTGTGTGAAGAAGTGATCTTCGGAGACCTAATTGATAAAGTGTTTTTCAATGTGAGATTTCTTTTTGTCAGTTGTATTTCCAGATATGTTTCTAAATGTTAATGAATTATTAATAAAAAAACAGCGTTTCGTGAATTTGTTCATGTTGATTTATGAAATAATGGAATTAAAAGTGGATTCGCTTAGAAAATAGACATATCATCTTCAAAATAACAGCATTTATACCAATTGAACCTGTTTCAAATTAGCTTTAATTGATTACCGTACCATATAAAGAGACAAGACATTCCAATGCCATAATGTCTTCATGGAAAAAATAGTTGTTCTAATGCGCAGAAATGCTATCAGTTTTTTGAAGTTGTTATATTTATAAATATACGTTTTTAAAGTTGAGACAATTTCCATATAAATCTGAACAATTGTCTACAACAATTTCTTAAATTCTAGCACAAAAATACAAATTTCTCGTAAACGGTTCAACATGTCGGCTTGAAATTTTCACAATTTTCGTAAGTTAAAAACAAAGGTAAAAATTATGAAAAAAAGATATGTCACTTTATACAATTTTGAAATTGCTTTATTTTCAAGTTTTCTTACAATATATTTACGCAAAATTGCAACTCTTTGACAGAGAACGAACAAGCCATTGGTTTACATAATGTATTGCAAAATGCCAAACACCAAATTATGTTGTCACAAGTGACTTCAAATAGCAATTAGTGTAAACATTTGACTGAATATAGAAGACTGGTTCTTCAGCATATAAGACCGAACCATGTAACTACTATGTAACAAGATCAGCATGTGTCTCAGTGCAGTCTGATCTAGAGTAATCAATTCCCAAACATTGATGCTTTTTGACGACCTTAAAGAAAGGGGCTTTGGAAAACATCACTAAAAAATGCTTGTGACAATCAATTCCTTCATTTCCCACAATCTTTTCTCCCAAGAAAGACAAACAAATATTTTTACTTTAAAGTGTCTTGTTCCTCATCTTCGAATTTTCAAATTCAAAATCTGGCTGTCTGGTAACGTGTCTTCCTACGAATCTATGAACTTATGGATGTCAAACAACAAAATGGCCACCTTTTTAGATTCCTGTGCGTTTTAAATGGAATTAGCTCAGTTTCATATCGTCGCCTTACAACAAAAACCTCGAAACTGCAGCTTAAAACCAGCCAATGTTTCGAGATTTTTGTTGAAAAGCATCGATATGGAACTATGGTTTCGTGGCTTTTAACAACATATATCACCGACATCTGTCCATTAAAGTAAGACGTCGAAAAACAATAAACGTCTAAAACTAGGTCAGCTTCAAGATTCACGTATTGTCTAATGACTATAGCTTCCATGCGAATCCATTAGTTTTTATATTTGTAGCTATTGAAATTGAGTTAGGCTTCACGAAATCTCGAGACCAAATATTGTCTTTTCTGTTACGTTTAAAACGCCTTAATTGCAGCGAGACCAAGCTGGGAAAGCAACGGTCTGTCCGTGAAAATAGCCTTGAAGTATTAACCCATTACCAGTTGACCTTAGAGGCTTGACATATTTGTGTAGGTCTTGTCAATAGTATACAAGTTGTATAATCGACTAGTCCTATTCTACAACTGTATTTTGAGATAATTTCAAATAGATCTCAATATTGACAATATTAAAAGTGTCATTGACTGCGATATATTGGAAGGGATTCTAGAAGACAAAGTTGATGTGTCAAGACAGACGGATAGAAAGATATTGGTGCACTTTATCCGTCTAATTGAAGACGGACTTATTTCGACATTGCGTGGATCTCGTTAGCAGAAGATTACCTTAATAAGGATTGTATTTGTGAAGAATAGATGTATAGAAACCAGGAGAAGAATATTTGTGAACGAGGTGAATCTAAATGAGCCAGTATCTGAAAAACGTCACTTGGGTGAATTCAAAATAAATGGCACCAAGCATATTTTTTCATCTAGACTAAAAAGAATAGAATATTTGATCAAATTGCAAGGACCATGTGATGTTGATTAGTGTATTGTATGTTCATGCAAAATTTTATTGAAATATCTTTAACGGTTTTAAAGTTATGCCCAAAAAACATGCAAAACATGTCTGGAGTGAAACGCTTTTTTGTAAACAGAAAAAAAACTTTCTTTTTTTCTAAATACATACCAATAAAAGAAAAACAATATGTGTGTAAAAGTAAGACTTTTTACATTAACTTAAACATCTTGAGTTTTGAATTTTGTTTGTGGTTAGTGTTTGTGTGCAAAGGGTTCGCTGAGGTTCACACAAGAACAAAAGTCGTGCTCTGTTTGGAGTGCAACAGCAAATATAGAGAAACTCGAAATAATTGAATACTGTGGGAATTCTATGACTGAAAAGTCAAATTTCTATGATAATCCATGTACAAAAATGTTTGTAGCCTTGAACAAATATGATTTTGAATACCTACATTAGGACAAAAACTCCTGACTGTTCCTTAAATAAACTCGCCTATGTTTGTCTGGAGTGTAACATTTGAAGTTTAACAACCCCTCTTTCACTATATATTACTTTTTAATGAACTATTGTTCTCTTTTTCAGATGACATAGACTCAAAGATTATTCACACCAGAAATCCAGTTTAGACACAGACTTGTGTTTGATTTAGACCAGTATTTATGTTGTCTGGAGTGCAACAAGTTTTTTGGCTTAATTAAAAAGACCTGATCTAAAGAAAGTGTTATCATCAAGTATTGTTTTTTTTTGAAAGAGGGCATATGTTGAAACAATTTAGGCACAAATTTGTGTCATCTTTGCGATTGGTTTTCATTTTAGGGGTTAGAAATTTAAATCTTAGAAAATTGAACTATCTTGGTATGATTACAATTGCTCATTGTTTGAAATACAAGGAAAAGAGTAACATTGCTTGTAATAGTTATCACATGAATTATTTGTACCATTTTACTTGATAAAGAAGTGCGAATTGTATCATAAATTAGACAATATTGTCAATATGTGAATATGTCTGGAGTGCAAAAAATTATTTAAAAGAAAAGAACTTTCATTTTTCAACATTTATAGCACACCTATGTAAGATAATTAATTGTTCTTGTTTAATTAGCGGCTTTTACATGTCAAGGTATAATATAAGTAATTTTTCATACCTATCCAGTGCAAAATCAGAAAAAAATATTCACGAAATTAAAGATTTTCTTAGAAAATTGAAATATCTTCCTATGATTACAAGTACTCATTGTTTGAAATACATGGAAGAGTATAACCTTGTTTGTTATAGTAATCTTGTGAATTATTTTTACCATTTTACTTGAAAAAGAAGTACAAGGAGGATCATAAATTATCCGAATAGGTTAAGAATGTATGGGGTGCAACAACTTTGTGACAAATGATGCAAGTTTTGGATTGTCTAGATTTTAGTTTAAACATGACAATTATACAAGGTTTTTTGCAGACATGTTCTGAATTCATTATATTGTTGAGAAAATTGTGTCTGAAGTCTATATGAGGCCAAACTTTATCATAATAAAAACTTTTTGACCCATGTATGAAAAAATCACTAGTAATTTTGTGTAAAAAAGTAATATTTTCACCAGATTTATGACAGAAAAACTAGGTTTTTTGCTTAGAATTCCTTATTGATTCACAAATTACAATTTTGATTGAAAAAAATATTTTTTTTCGTATCAGTATGTGAGGGTACACTACTTTGTAAATATATGTATTTTCATGTTTTTCTGTTGATTTTCTTCAATTAAAAAATCTGAAACTTTTTTATGTCTAAATATTTTTCAATGCCGTTTTAGATTATTAAAATTTGATCTATGTACAATATTAGAACATACAGACAAAAATGATCAATTGAAATTTTAAAATTCATTGGAAAAAAATAATTTTTTGGTGCCATTTTATTTGAATTCACCCACTTAAGACTTTTGAGCCCAACAAAGATCCAGATCAGCCTGTGCATACACGTTGTTCTTTAATAGCTTCTTCGTGACCTGTAGCAACTTAAAGAGAGCAGCACTGATGCATAGTGGACTACATTTGACAACAGGCTGATCTTCAAACTTATTTTTTTTAAATGCTATAAAGGCCCTTTTTACAGATCCCGGCTCAAATCAAATCGTGTATCAAGATCTATGATGATCTCTGGTAGCGGATTCGTGACATACATCAATTGTTTGCATATCCGTCCGTCTATCAATAAGATTTTTATGTAACGACAAAAAGTGACGTTACATGTAATGTAATTTATTAAAGATCGGCAAAGGTTGTCAGGGTTTGGGGAAGGATATTATGAAAGAGACCGTGAAACTTAACTTTCTTTAACAACAAGACAATTGTGTTTCCCGGAAGGCCACCTTGTACATTGTCACTCAATTAAATCACATCTAGCCACTGTCACCGCTCTACTTGTTTAACTCTTTTATTTCTGCTAGGCTGTCTTTGGTAGAGAATGTCGAGGTATTTGTTTTGCTATTATGCCAGAGCCAATTTTGTAGTTTCTTAGTATTTTATTTAATGATTTGGGGAGCGGTAAAAGACAACAGTTGTTTAAATATGACAAACACACGAAAGGGCAGGTCGTTTGCAACTCTATCTAAAGACACATGTGCTCATGGTCCATTTTAATAATATTTTTCTTCATTCTTTCCTTATTATACAGGTCCCTTTGATCTCTCAAGCTTGCTTCAATACAAAAGTACTGCTCGTAGATTCACTTTTACGAAACCATATGGAAAGAAGTAAGCAAAACACACTGAATGTAGATATTTAAGCAGTAGCTTAATATACACTTTTATGTACGATATGGTTTAAATTAAGCTTGTGATAAAAGGTCAATACTTCTGACAGGACTTGACAGTCAGACTTGACTTACTCACAAAACAGGTCAACAAGAGTAACTCAGCCTTTTTGGGTGACGTGGTACAGCGATAATAGTAAATTATTCATGTAATTTTTTACACACAACACCGTCTGTAGGGAAATAACCCCCAAATGTGTTCTGTCAAAACTAGATTAATGTGTACATTTAAATATACAAATTGGTACATAGCTTCTGTAAACAGCCTGTTGCACGGAAGCCATGGTGTCTCTCGAAAATAAAAAATAACAGATATTCCTATGTATTTACTTGTGGTTATTTTGTTGAAATGAACGCAATTTAAAGCTCACGATAAATGAACAGACAGGGAATCTCTAGCAAATAGCTAGCGATGCTCTTCCATGTCATTTATTGAGAACTATAATTACCCGTTGTCTCGTTGCACGCATTTTCGTTTAGTTCTGGTAACATTAAGTCACTGCAGTATATGTATTGTACAGTATACTGTATAATAAACAATTGCACAATTTTACGTCGGTTTACTAAATGCTGATTCTGTATGTTCTGATACAATTGAAGAATAAGCAAGGACATTCCGCCTTCTAACCGTTTTCTATCATTTTCATGAATACATTAGTTACCGATTAACTTAAAGTGACATTTCAGAATTTTTTGCGATAAATTTTACTTTTGTTTTTATCTGAAGGAGCATATTTCCTTATGAAAATTCTGAAAATTTCAAGCCAAAATGTTGCGCCGTTTACGAGAAATTTACATTTTTTTGTTAGAATTGAACAAATTGTTGTGGACAACAGTTCGGATTTATATGCAATTTATCGATTACGTCTGAACTTTAAATGCGTGTTTCTCGCTTATTGGCAACAACTTAAAAAAAACTAATAGTATTTATACTCATTAGAATAACCAATCTTGGCATCAAGACATACTTTGAAAAATTGAAATTGGAATGAAATGTCCCTTTAACAGAAATAAATACACGTAAGTATTTCACAATAAATAATATATTCAGGACATAAAGATTTGAAATAAGATGAAATTATTGGTCCACATTCACATGGATTTTAAACAGTCATACCCAGCGTCTGACTAGAGATCTCGAGGGAAATATGTGTTAATGCTCGAGGCTGTTGTTTAAAGATTGTCACAGTAATTAAATGCGTGATCTGGTGGATAAGAGCAAGATTATTCTGCACTAGAAGGTCAACCCTTTACCGAACAACCCAATCTTGTGAAGAATTATTGTATGTTATTTCCGTTAGGGCTTATATAGTATGGCAAGATCAATCCAGGACCGTGCCATTGATTAATCGTGTAAATAAACTAAAATATCATTATATATGTTGTCAATCGAAGAACTAAAATATTTTGAAATTTTAGAAATCGATGTTCGAATTGAAATTTCTGTATTAACACAGTTCTCATTAAGGTAAAAAATGTACTATTGAATAAAATACCACTGCGTTAATACTTACATAAACTAGTAAAAGAACGAATGTGGTGATATTGTCTGTTATCTATTATCCTGTGCCATTTGCTCAAAATTTCACCATTTGTACGTTATGGCCAACTACTTGCACTTAACTTCGGTCAATTCAATTTCTAGCAGAAACCAGACACGGGGTTTCCTCTATTTATCATGGTTATACCGAAAAAATCGCCCAGGGGAAATTCGTGAAAAATACATGTAACTACTTATTCCAGTTAGTCTAAAACGATCCTTTAAATCTAGTTCTTACCGTGCCACTGTCGGGCTGCCTTGTTAACGCTAGAGCATGCGCTTTAATGTTTCACGACGTAAATGATACAGTAAAACATATAGAGTGAAAAGGACTTAACGCAACATTTCTAATATTTGTGCGGAATTATAGGATGATATGATGTATGCAATATTGAAAAAAAAAATCTAAAACTGTCTTGTTATTTTAAACAATGAAGATAAAAGGGATAGGTGACTTATATTAACATTTCTCAATCTGGATTCCGTGCTATGTTATTTGAATATTGAAGTACATATACTCGGTCAACTTATGATAGCTATATTTAGATAAGTGTTCGTGTCAGAGATGGAAATTAGGCTAATTTTCAGGTCAGTATTCGTGCTAAGAGACAATAAAGTAAACTGAATGTTAACAAAAGATGGAATCCTGAAGTGAGTGGACTATGGGGAGTTTGGGTTCTTAGCGTTATAGACCAATGACCTACCTAATCCTTATCAGGTGATCAAATAAGAAGCTCAATACACGGAAGTGGGCCTTAACCCTTTCCCAAGCAAGACCTGGTTTTGACGTCCCTAATAGAAAAGGCTTGGGAAAATATTGAAACAAAAGAAGAAACTGCTGATAACCAGCAGTTTCTCCTTTTGTCTCAATATTTTCTGTGCCATATTTTACACTAATCCTATCTTTGATAACATCCATTTTGTCCTTTGTGGCAGTTTTTGAAGTGGATCACTCTAAAAGTTTGTCGTTTGGGAGAGGGTTAATTTAGGTAGTCAACCCCTAAAGAAATTCTCGCGATAGTGGAATTTTCGTACGACGTCGTTACACAATATTCTAATATAAAAATAAGTAAATGTTCCAGTCAATCGTCAGTAGCCAACTAGCCATATAAAGGATGTTTACTGTGATAAGGACTTCTAAGTAATGAGGATATAACAGGCTGAAATATAAAATTCACAATCCTTCCTCATCTCTATTACTTGTCCTTGTGTGTCAGTATTTGTTTCAGTCACGTCATGCCTTTTTAAGAAACAAGGTTGCGACTTGTCTTTAACCAACTTTTAAATCCAATCCAGAATACATGTACGTATTTGACACCATTTGTCTAGATGGAATTCTCTCGACTGCAAGCAGTTAAAAAATACTTTTGAGATTGTGTGGTAAAGATCATGCTCAAACAGAAAAGAATGGAATGCAAACAAAATATGAAAATCGTTACAAAAATGGGAGACTCGTTACATGTATGCAGTTCTCATTTAATTTAACAAATGACAGAGTATCGATGTTTTCAGGAAATTAAATTTACATTAAAACACCATGGTGGCCGAGACATGTTATTAGCTCTTTAGTAAACATATTTTACCATACTTAAAACAATATATAATGCACTTCAAGAGTTTTGAAACAGTCGAAATCTTGGTATGTAGTTAACGCTAAAATCCGATAACAAAATTATCGTACATAGAACAAGATATACATGTATGTATGAGAAAGAACACCATTTCGAGACAGCTTTTAATAACTCTTCAAATCATGTTCAAATCAGACAAGTATTAACATTATTGAAGGATGATTGAAGAATTTCTGCTATTGTTGTCGTTGTAGTTGTGTCAATACGGGGGTCTTTATGATGGTATATAAGATCATCATATGAAGGCAACATCAGGCGCTATCCAATTATAGTTCGAACAAGGAAAAGCTTACTAAAAGCTTAAAAACTTTACTAAACAAATATCAACATTGATCTTGACTAGACTGTGTGTAATATGAATTGATTTAATTGGAATTTAACCCCGTTATCAACTGCTATGATCATATCGCGGCAGCCGGAGCACTTAACGGTCAGTTCCCGGTATTTCTAGCACCACAATATCCAAACCGAGCCTCTAGTTGCACTCTCACATAGATAATTCATACCCATTGGTGAGAGACAAATGACATTCATCAATTGCCAGAATAGATACTGGTCGAGTCGGGGTTCAAACTTGCGATCCCTTGATTGACATACTCCGACGTTACCGACTGAACGATCAGCTGATACGAGAATAAAGCAGGGTTAAATATCGTACACACATAAAATAGAATCATTATGAAGGTAAAATTGGTAAAGGATTATATTTCGCATCGGTTAACAAAATGAAATATTCATAACTAATTTCTATTCAAGCATCCTAGCATCACATATCCAGATGATTTTCTTTCCGGTTTTAAATATCCGGCTCTTTCAATCGAAACTTCACGTTTAGTGTAGCAGACAATGAAATATTTCGGGGCATGAAAAAATGAACTATATTTCTGTTGTAACCTAAAATGGCTAAAAGTCATTTTTTCCAGCTGAAATTGTCGTTTGCAAGGGTCGTAACTTTGCATCTGAAGTCATTGCCAGTTGTTACATGTATGTGCTACTTCGAATTTATGTTCAGTATATGTAGCCGGGTGTAGTATAAGGGGCACTATCTCGCCGTAGAAGCTAGCTTTTATAGCGACGTCGTAGAGTGTTTGCGTACGGTGTGAGAGGTCCCAGGATCGAATCCCCGCAGGAGTCGATACGATATTTATTTGCGGGTTACATTTGGCACCAACCGTAAAAACCCTGCATGAGTTGTTGGTTTCTGAGAGTTGTGAGTAGATGATGTTGAAAAAAGATTCGTGGAAGAATCTTAATTATCGAGGGGTGTATGTAGTCGGATGTAGTATAAGGGACACTTATACTATCTCGCCGTACAAGCTAGCTTTTATAGCGACGTGGTAGAGTGCTCGCTTTGGGTGTGAGAGGTCCCAGGATCGAATCCCCACAGGAGTCGATACGATATTTATTTGCGGGTTACATATACTTTGATTTTGTGTTATGTCTTCACACTACTTAATAGACTTTGTCGGTACAAATTTGCAAATAAGAGTTTTTTTTCTATTAAGTCTTACCCAAATAACAAAATCTTAGGGTTGTCTAAATTGAAAAGAGTTGCAGAAGTACTTACTTTGTGGAAGTAAGAATCAGGTTTATTTGAGAAACATTTGGGGAAAAGTAAGGCTGAAGAAGACAATGCTGTCAATCAGCATTTTATCCTTTCGCAACATTAGTTTCTTTGCCATATTGTACATAAATCTTAATTTTATCAACACGTATTTTAATATCATGTTCACCTTCTTAATTTGAACAGCTTAAATTTCTGCCGTTTTTAAAGGAATAAAGAAAAACTACTCTAATCGTAATTCTTGACAATTCCCTATGTCACGACACCATCACTTTATAACAACAGGAAATCACTTTAACGCTTAGTGAAAAGAATCAATTAGGAATTATTGACTTTTAAAGTTGATAAATTGACGACAGAGAACCTTAACCGAATGGTAAACATTCAGTTTCTTCTAATTTTAGACAGAATTCGGCAAATAGATGTGCCTATTACAGGATTTGTGTCATTGATACGCGAAGAAAATATTGATGCGAAGTAAAAAACTTCTTATCAACATTCATCTAATTTGTTTTCACAGCCTTTATGAATCCGTTAAACATGCATATTGCTTATATTGGATCTTGAGTACATTGTTATTGGCCAGACTCATTTACATCTCATCACTCTATACAAATTTTACTAGAGTGACTTTTTGGCTGTTCCAAGCGTACATAGAAAAACACTTTATAAGATCATTTGACAAAGGATGCGTTGCAACAAAGGGTCGTATTTTATTTATTTTTTGTAGATTGATGGATTACATAATATATTTTGTTTGTAATATCTAACCCTATTAATCCACAGATTTTAAATACAATTTATTCCATGGCCCCTTGTTGCAGCCGATCTTTTCCGCCGGGCGATATTTTTCAGCATAATCACATGTGATAAATTTATACTTGTTAAAGTTGTTAACAACAATCATATTTGCTCTGTTGTGGTTGAATGTTTATGAAATTTGAAATAGTGAATTTGTAGGCAACTATTCAGATGGTTTTAGAGAAAAATTACCGTTGTTTTATTGAATTTAAAGCGCAACATGGGTAAAGCTCTAGAAGCTCTAATCTCACACACAGCTCGAAATATTTTCAATGTAATGATTTAATTATTAATTTTTTTATCAGCAGCAATCAAAAAAATGATAGCATTTAAACGAAAGAACAACAAACTTTGGCATCAAAACATACTCTTGACAAAATGAACTTGGTATGGGATATCTCTTAAATGAATACTATGACTGCGCCAAGAAATATCGAGCAATGTATCAAATGTAAGCATTGAATTATTTGTGGTTATGTCCCCATGACATTTCCATGTAACAACATGGAATTCCTGCAAGTTTATGTGACTTCGTATTCACAAGCAGTTCTAAAATTGTTTTTATAATTACTAAATGTACAACACTTAATTCGATGAATATGTTATTTGTCATATCATTTCAGATTATGTAAGTTTTGACGAATTTGACTAAATAAGAGTTCTAAAAGTATCGACCCTAGTCTGGCTGCGCAGACTGCGCAGACTGACTACGGTCGATATTTTTCACAAAAACTATGAAGTCCTTCTAGCGTTATGTGTCACATATACTTATGGCGCATATTTTATTACCTTACATTCTAGACAAAGTACAGAGACTGGCGGTTCTCAGTATGAACTTCATTTACATTACAAGACTAGTATCATGGGAAATCGACGTTAATTTTCCCGTCAAAATGTAAATAAAAGCTAATTGCCATAAACAGTTCCGTACAGAACAATACTATAGCGTAACATGATAAGTCGTCCTCTCTCATCCTCTCTCTTGTGAATTATTCTTCCATTGCCCCCTGAAAAAATGTCTTGTTTTGGAGTCCCTTAACACTTTCTAATGCCTAACATATAACAAAAAAAATAATTTCATACCAAGTGTTAGATCTAGTAATTTGTCATTTTTCGAATCATGGAGGCCTAATTCTTAAACGATGACAATCTCTCTTTCTATGTAATAATTACAAAGACGGCGTGTAAATTGAAGTAATGCATGTCACTCATATATCGATATGATATGACAAAATATACAGTGTACTTATAGGCTTCGATTCTAATCCATGAGCTGTTGTTTACATGTTTAATTACCTTTCATTTCAAAAGAATCAGCTTTTAGTTGAATTTAATTGAAAGTATTCGTAGGTTACAAAATAAACATAGATTAATATTCACAACGTTGAAGTGTGCTACAAAATAAGGGAAGTACACTATAATTATTGTTGTATAAGTAGTTTCCTATTTGTACTAGTTGTTCTCGTTTCATTAAGCTTTTATGGGAGTCAAACTAATGTTTTGATCTATGGTGGGACACAGAAAAGCCTATCCACATCATATGTAGTGTTATCTTGTCATGCACGAAGCCCAAAATATTTAGTCAAATAATAGAAGTTTTTTGATTGAAGATATACAAAATGCGTACATAACTGGACGTTGCACAAACAATATTATATTGACGAAAAACAAATTTAAAGCATAGTTACAAGCATTAAGTTGGATTCTACCAATCATGGTTCGTTTCAAACAAACTTGATAGTTTTTGCATGTTCTGTTTTATAGACTTCAATGTGCTTTGGTGTCCAGGTTTAAAGAGAAAGGTCAATGAATGTCTCAATATTTTACGAACTAGTTCATATTCGAGCGACTAAGTATGGTCTATCTATCAGCTTCCTTTATTTTAGATGCTCGCCGAGTAATAACCGATATAATATTTCTAATATTTTTTCAATGAGTTTAGTGTAATATACAGCTCTAACTATGCTTGCTGAAAAAGGTACCATATGTAAGTAGACATACACGAAACACTGTTAGTATTTTGTTTGTTTGAGGTATTATCACTTGTATGTAATATTTATTTCATTTGAATACGCGATAAAATAGGTATGATTTTGCATAATGCATGATGTATTCAGCTATGTTGGAAGAGTGAAGATGAAAACTAGATGTTTGTATAGTAATATCAGATCACGAAGAAAATTACATCTGCATGAGAGTGTAGGTTATTGAATAAATCTAGATTTAATCGCGAAGCCACACAAGCCTTAATGCCAAAATCACATTATTTGTCACGCGTACCATCCTTTTAACATAATATACAAAGAAATGATAGAGTTGTACCTAAAACACATTTGTTTAAATGTTCCATCACTTATTTATTTAGATGTATTTATAAGTCATGATAAAAGACACAAACGCAGTATATCATACAAAATAGTACACCGTAATACTTATAAGAGCTCTAAATATCAGAGATACGCGGAGCAATATAATTATCTAAAGGTGTGATTGAATCAACTGATTTAATCACGAAGTAGCGCATATTATTCGCCATGAATGTTTGGTTATCTGCACGATGAACATGAAAGAAATTGACGAACTCCTCTTAAATTCTGTCATGGGGGTATTTCAATATTTCAAGCCGACAGTAAGTAACTAAGTAACTGAGTATTGAATAAATTTTATTTAATGCGTCACTGTCGAGAGACCACTTTGTCTCAAAGGTTGAGATTTTGCTAAGCCAAACTCAATTTACTAAGCCAAATATATCAAAACTAATGGATATGAATTGATGCTCGATTAGATGTTGTATGGATCATGGCCATGACTAATCTCCAAACCGACGTATATTGATTAAATCATCAAAATACGAATAATGATGATGACTATCATTTCGTCATAGTTTAACTCTTTCCCAAACAAGACCTGGTTTTGACGTCCCTAATAGGAAAGGCTCGGGAAAACATTGAAACAAAAGAAGAAACTGCTGATAACCAGCAGTTTCTCCTTTTGTCTCAATATTTTCTGTGCCATATTTTACACAAATCCTATCTTTTCTAACATCCATTTTGTCATTTGTGGCAGATTTTGAAGTGGATCACCCTAAAATGTTGTCGTTTGGGAAATGGTTAAACGAAGAGGTAATGTACTCTGTTTTAAGAGAGTAGGCAAAGACCTAAATGTTATAGTTCCCCAAAATGCATTTCTTTTTGTCTATAGAAAGTACGGAGAATCCCCGTCGATACGACATTATAAATAGTGAAATAAACGAGATTGTAAAGATGAAAATCGTTACAATAATGGCAGTCTCGTTATGCAGTTCCAATTTAATTTCACAAATGACAGAGCATCGATGTTTTCAGGAAATTAAATTAACATTAAAACACCCTGGTGTCCTTTACATCTAATTAGTTTTTATGGAAGGATCTTTATTACCATATTTAAAGCAAGTTCAAGACAAGTTTAAGACACTGCATGGACTTCGTGCTTAGTTACATAAAATATCCTTGTTTAAGAAATATACTTGTGAAGACAGAAGGAAAAATCGGCGTATTTATTTACATTTCAAACGATTTTCTCAATGGGAACGAAGACTGAAAGGAAAAAATATGATCGGGTTGGCAGACGAAAGGACGGACAAACAAACCGATGAAAAAAAACACTTTAACCCTTAGCGTGTATTATCTGTGAAGGTCATTACGTAGGAAAAATAATCCACCATAGCAAATATTGAGTTAGAAAGAAACATATTTATGTCACCTCTGTTTCCTGAAAATATACTAGTTCACCGAATGTCGCGAAATACAAATATAAATGAAGACAAACATTTACACTATGAATACGACAATATTACGATACCTTTTTATTCTTGGTACAAAATTATATTTGATAGATATTGTGCAATTCTGCTATTTCATTCGGCGAAACAAACATCGTGTTTCATACATCTATGATCTAAAACTAGGTCATAATCGTGATCCATAGAATGGGTAATATATCCTTCAAACATCCATTAATGACGGCTTAATAAATTCTTCTTAAATATAATAGGTTGTATTTGGCTGTAAATAGAAGTAATCGTGACGTTTTATACTTGGAAAACGGGGTGCTGTTAACGTATACGAAAAATATCATAAATGCGTCGAATTTGATCTGCTACCGTTACTTCCATTATGTCTTAATCGTAAAACGCACATCTCGCATTGTTTTTTTAAACTTTATATTTATGTGGAGGATACGGATAGCAAGTTAGATGTTCAAGCAAGTAATGGAACGTCAATCGTGACGTCAGCCTACATACCAGCTAGTTATCATGCAGAAACAAATGTGCAAGTTCATGGAGATTTTGTCCATCATTCTGGATATTTTCCTCAGTTTTGCTACAGCAAGACTGGATCGCTTCTGCACACAAGTGCTTGTTCATTGAAATAAAACTATAATTAAAATAACTTGGTCTCCACAATCTTTTTGTAATGTTTCAAAAATCTGTTTTCTAGGACCACCCTTATGATATTCAATTTTATTACATGTATATGCCAATTTTTGACTTCTGTTCAACCAGCCATGTTACATTTGGTTGTACCATCGAAAGCAGTCCTAACGTCATGATTAAGACGTCATAACATAACGTTTTATTACAACACCCGGACACTTTCTTTTGAGATATTACAGTGGTCGCATTTGTTATTCAATGGCAGTCGTAAATATCAAATTTTAAACAGAAGGACCAATTTCTCGTAATTCGATTGTTTTTATTTATTGTTTTCTAACACAAAACAGATAAGCTTGTATGTATAAATTAAACAAATACGCATTTTCCTTACTATTGTGTATTTGGCAGAATTATTTCTTGCTTTTTGATATCAATATGCAGTGCAGTATGAGACCAGCATTACTCTAGAACGTATACCTTCACTTTTGTTGTGGGTTTTGAACGGCAAGGGTAAAAAACCCTAGCTCCTGTCTAGTATCTGCGAGATTCCATCCTTATTTAACGAACAGTGTTTTTATTGACCAATGTCATGAAACAAAACAGGAACATTAGCCTAATTTACATGTGGCACACGAGCATTTACTGGGTTTAACTATCATCAATTGACAGATTGTATATACTACAGGTCTGTTCATTTCCAATTTTGGAGCGTTTAAAAAACAAAGACAATCGGTTCTAATACTTCAATGCTGAAAAAAATCCCAGGTACATATGTAGGACATTCAACTGTCGATACTCACGGAGTCAAAGGAATGGACAATTAGTGTTTAATCAGAATAAGTCCGTCTTAAGGGAGCCCACACATAATGAGGTCCAAGAAATGTCGGACTTATTCGGGCGACGTCTGAAACATTCGGCGGTGGAACTTTCCACCGCCGATTGTTTATGACCGCACCCGAAATGTTCGGAAACGTTACGATGCCGCTCGAACAAAAGTCGATGTTTTATGAATATCAAATTGGCAACATTACGGTTATTCTAACAGAAGTCTGTTGTCTTAGAGTAAAACCACAGACAAACATGCATCTTAACAAATTTAATATCGGCCGCATTCACTTTATCTCCACTTCACTCTTCTTTCTCACATTTCCTTGCATTTCTGATTAAATGCTTCTTAGATTTCTTTACGTTTGGTTTGTAAACATTGGTCTTGAAACGCGTTAGCCTTTTGACATGCACAGACATTTACATCTCATTATTCCAGAAAAAAGGCAAAGGGCTGACTTATTGATCATTTTAGATTTACTGGAATGAGTATTTATGTTTTACAAATTTCCCTTGGGTCATATTTTTCAACATGATCATGATAAATATAGGCATGTGTGGCGTAAAACCTCGGGTTTTGTTCTTGCTAGAAATGCAAATGGTCGAAGAATACGTCGATACGTTGGTCATGAATTATATATCGTCGATTTTCAAAAAAAGACTTCGTATATTCAGCTTGTTTTAAGCTGCAGTTATGAGGTTTTTGTTGAAAGCAGCGAAATCATAATCATGTGGATAATTTAAACGTTTCTTTTAGTACCATCCATCTTTCATTTAGGTTTATCTTTAATGATGTTCTTTTAGTAAAATCTTTTATTTATAGTTGTAAGATACTTATGGTTGTAAGTTACGAGACAAACATAATCTTGTAGACACAATTCAATTTCACGGGTGGTAAACGGAAAAAACTAGCTCCAAAACTAGTCAATGGTATTTTGTTGCAATGTGACTTCCGGCTTCTTGCGAGGTAGTTGCATAGGGCGAAACTATGTAAAATAAGGTAGGTCACGAACACATTTTTCTTAAATTATTTCTTTTACAAAGAGTTTTTGAAATATCCGAAGGTGCTGTAATACGAAGAAATGGTCAATAATATACGTTGTTAGTAAGCATGTTTTTTAATACAATTTAAGAAACTATCTCTACTTTAAGCAACTACCTCTTCCTCTAGGCAACAAGCTCTCGCCAGAATTTCGCCATATTTCTATCATTACTTCCAACAAACATACCAATTATGTGATATTTCATTTTAGTTTGTGCTTGAAAATTATGTTCATTTTGTATCGATATATCACTGGGCTATGTTTTGAAACAATGGTGGGTAAACCCATGTGTTAAAATTTCCGAGTAGCAGTTTTTACTTTCTCTTTTGAAGTGATTGTCAACGATTGCTTTAAAGTGACATTTCACATTTATTTCATTTTTTAAAAGTATGTCTTGATGCAAAGAGTGTTTATTCTAATGCGTAGAAGTGAAATCGGTTTTTGGAGTTATTTTTTTATAAGCGAAAAATGCGCCTTTAAAGTTGAGACAAAAATGACAAATGCTACATAGATCTGAACTGTTGTCCACAACAATTCGTCTAATTTTAGCACAAAAATATATATTTCTCGTAAACGGTTCAATATTTTGACTTGAATTTTCAGAACTTCCATAAAAAAGATGCTCTTTCAGATAGAATAAAAGTAAAATTTATGTAAAAATAATCGTGAAATGTCACTTTAAAGCCTTGCTTACTAAAACCGTATATTCTATTGCAAACCAAACTTCGATCACCCTGTTTACCATCCGTGAATTTGAACGTTTTTTATTAATGTTTCAGGGTGACGGTTTAAACCCCTATCTTGGTGCAGAAATGAAATTATTCAATGGCTTTATATTGGTACTAATAAAAGCACTGCCTATGCCATTGTTCTTGTAAATCTGTTCAAAATCAGTGTCGTTCGATACAGGGTTGGTCGTCTGCTGCAGAATAGTAATGCCCTTATCCAGCAGATCACGCATTTAATTACTCTGACAATCTTTAAACAACAGCCTCCAGCATTTACACATATTTCCCTTGAGATCTGGAGTCAGACCACTAAGTAGAATGGTGAGACTCTTACAAGTTTATGTGGGATGATACTGACATTGTTTTCACAAACCACCGCTTTGCTAAGTAAGAAGTAAGACTGGGCATAATTATTGGTTTGTGAATATAACTCTAGTTTTAGAGTAGTACTTTAAGAATAAATAGTCCCGACGCTTCGTACCAACCACCGTGATCAGTATTCGTTTACGTCCTTTGTTACTTAGAGAAATTCCAACAGTACATATTGTTACTATAAAAGGTTTCGGTTACATTATTGCAACTAAGTATAACTTAGTTGCAATAATGTAACCGAAACCTTTTTGAATTTTGACATGGGTTTCACAATTCAATACCAATCATCAAGTTTGTGGATACGATATCCCAGTTAAGCATAACTGAAAGGGAAATGTCGTACTTTGCTTACCGAATTGTTGTGACTTAAACAATGTAAGAGAGAAAGTAAAATTTTACTTTCAGACAAGTGATATTATAACATAGGGAAATAATTTGTTACACAGACCTGCATAGGTTTATACCAAATAATTAATAGATCTAGTTTGACAAAATACTATGGGCAGAGTTACAGATAAGAGGGAGCGAAATCTTTTCAAAATGCAATAATTAAATGAAATCAAACAAATTATATGTTGTCGGCACTCATTAGAATCGTCTTATCGAGACGATTCCAATGAGTGCCGTCAACCATAGGATTTGGAATTAAAATAACAAAGTTAGAATGTCTATCCACTTATCTGTAGATATGTATTGATATGGATTTCATGGAACACGTTTCCTAAAAAACTTGAATTTCGCGCAAGGAGAGCCAGTTTATATTATATAGGACAAATATCATGGGAAATCGACGTTAATTATTACCCTCAAAATATAAATAAAGCTAATTGCCATAAACAGTTCCTATCGAAACAATAGTGTAGCATAACACGATACAGCGTTCGTTCTATTGTCATTTGGTTCTTTCCCTATCATAAAATACATGTAGTATTCAATTGTGTTTGCCATTTACCTTTCCCTAAATAGTTTCCGGATTGGGCACCTCCTAGAAACTTTTGAAAAGTGAGTGAAATACTTGTTTGTGAAAAACGTTTGTGTCGAAATAGCTAGTCTCTCTATGACATTTGATTATGTTTTGGCATTAGTACTTAAGATGTTGTTTTTTAAAGGTCTGCCATGAATTGACTGAAAAAGGAATTTTCATTCGGAAAAGTATTTAAGTATAAAAATATAAAACCGTTTCGGGGAGATATGTTCAATTTGAACTAGTCTCGTACGCAAAATAACTATGATACTTTATATGAAGTAATAGAACACGCTCTCTGGGGTTTGTGCAAGCTTTTTAGACTTTCGCTGAGCAGTTATGTCGAAAACAAAAGCTTTGAAGTAGGCATGTACAGACTAGTGCCTGGTAATGTAATTGTAACTATTGTTTGGTAAACTTCTATTTTTGTACGAAGGAGACATTTGCGGCCTTACAACCACGCAATTCTAGCCTAGGTCATAAAGTGTAATTACAAATGTGTGACCTCCCATGCTGAAAGGGACCTTATGAGAAGCACATAAAACCAAATTTGGTGGACTCAATAGGGATCATCTAGATGTATTTGTTTTCAAAGGAAGGTATATCAAGAAAAGAGAAACGTTCTTCATTCATTAAATCATTTTAGAGTAAAAAGCTTTGGTCCTAGTCCTAATGCACAGAGTGACTAGGGTCGATACTTATCACTCCTGTCATATGGCCAATTTTAGCTTGACTGTAAATATTTATACCAATGTAACCAGACACAAATGCCTATATCAAAATGTTCATGAAATCACATTTTGCATGTAAGTCTACTTGGTGCATCTGACAAGCAGTCGAAACATTAAGTCCGTTTTTCTGAAACGCATGTACACACATGCATCGTGAAGTAATCATAATACGTACAAATGATATACAAGAGTAATTAAATGACCTTTTTTTAAAGATAAGCATCAAATAAATATATTAATATATTGTCACTTCCGTGTCTCAACATGTTTACGTAGAATTGTTATATACCAATGTCTGTATTTAAATGTACACATTAATTCAGTTTTGACAGAACACATACTGGGGTTATTTCCCAAAAGACAATTTTGTATGGAAAATGTTACATGAATTATTTACTCTCAACGCTGTGTCACATCACATCACAAATACAAATGAGCCGGGATCTGGAAAAACGTCCCTTATAGCATTTTTCAAAATTGAGATTCAAGATCGGCCTGTTGTCAAATGGAGTCCAATATGCATCCATGCTGCTCTCTATAAGTTACTACAGACCACGAAGAAGCTATTGGAGAACAATATGGATCCTGATCAGACTGTGCGTATGCACAGGCTGATCTGGATCTATATTGGGCCCAAAGGCCTTAAGAGACGTTTTTCCAGATCTTTGCTTAAATGCATGTATGTTTTACATTCGGACAATTTTGACTACTTTATTTTTTTCCAAAAGAAATCAATTTGGGATAGCAGTGAGGGACGGCAATTTAGACTACCAGAGCCAGTCATATTTCGTCGTTGTAAATGCAAAACCTCGTATCTCTTTTTTGGAAAGTTTCAACGGGGAGAGAAAAAAGTGTAATAACTTTACCCAAACTGAACAGTTTTACTTGTAATTTTGACATATTGTTCACAAATAATTTGCCATGAATACTGATCAGTACAAATATCTCAAAACCTGCGACAATTGTCTAAACTGGGCACACAAGTTTGTACTTTGGAAATCACAAGAATCGACATACGAGGTTTTGCATTTACACCGACGATTTGTTCTTTTGTCTATTTAAAACGACCATCTTTAATTATGGATTTTTCGGAGAAGGGAATTTCCCCCTTCTTTGTCTATACAAAGCCGCCATGTTTGATTCTGGACTTTCGAAGGAAAAATTCCTTCATCAGAAAAATCATAATCAGATGGAGGTTTTATGTAAAACAAAGAACAGGTAAGGCTGGTTCAGGCAGTCTGAAGTGCCGCCCATTACTTCTTGGAATACCCAGATGCTATATCATTTGTCGTCTGTCATGTCATATAGAACTTTTTGGTATTTTTTTTTAAATTTCTACCTTTATTCTTGACCATCATATGCAATTTCATTTCATTTATAAAATTCTTTAAACCAATTAACACGTGACATCTATTCTTATTTTTCGTTTATTATTTTTTACTGCAAGTTCAAAGCTTTATTTTAATCTACACTACGGGTCACTTTTTAACCCTTACATAAACAGGAAAATTTTAGACTGAGAATGACAAGACAGACTAAACTGCACATGAAACAAGATCTGTCCGAAGACAGCGCGCTTGACTTTCTAAGTTGCTTAGTATAAAGGGGGCATAACTCCAAATAGTGGTCCCAGGGTCATGGGCCCTGATAGTAGGGTAGAGGGTGTGATGGTGAATAAGTATTCCAAGTTTGGGTTGAATCCCTTTGATAGTATGGAAGTTATTGATGTTTGAAAAAACTTTAACCTTTGTTGCAACGCCAACACCGACGCCAACGCCGACGCCCGGGTGACAGAATAAGCTCTCATTTTCTTCGAAAAGTCGAGCTAAAAAGGACAAAAAGGGTATGACATAATGATATAACAAATGCGATGTCTTCATCGAAGAGCAGTTGCAAATTTTTTGCCCTTGTCCAAACAACAAATTTGAAAACGACGACACGGGACTGTGTATGGATAACCATAGGGTGTTTGTGCAATATAACAAATAAATGGTTGGAGTATAATGAAATTATACACGTTACATTATGTATCAACAATATTTTATTGTGTTTTCCTGTCTTACCAAGTCTTTTCGATTTTAGACGATAAAGCCAGATCCTGAAGCGTTAAACAAGTAGTAAGGTGACAAGGGCTAGACGTGATTTAATTCAATGGCGATGTACAAGGTGAGCGTTGGGAAACATATACGTCTTGCTTTCTTTAATGCTTCGTGTGCTTTTCTTTTTTTCACATTTATATCGCACTTTCATGACTTATTTCATAGAAAGTATTTGCTTGCAATCCATTGCAGCCAGTTTGACTTTTAATGTACTATCACATTAGTTTGTTCAATCCATTTTCTCATCGTTCTTTCTATGACTTTTAAAAAGGGATTTTGATAGAGAATTGCACAAATACAGTATTCATCATGGTTTCAATACTCATATTGTTTAATTACCGAACTATATAACAGAGGTTATCAACGATTTCCTTGATATATATAATGAATAAAAATAGTTCTCACAAAAAAAAGATAAGGATGATTGAATCGATGCTGATTTAATAACAGAGTCACAAATGCTTAATACGGCAATCTGGTCATGTGTCACGAACACATATCTATCTCTATAATACACGTGGTTTGATTTCTTCACTACTCTATAGCAATAAAACAGATATGTTTACAACAGAAAAGGTGTATCCGATAAATGTGAAAAATGAGCGTCCTTCTCACATGAATGAGGTGTTGAACCATGGCTAATTTACTATCAGATCACCATAGAACGATATCAACTTATACCTAAATGTAGATTGGTCAAGTCTAATTCTGCTCTCTCATATATTTGCTAACAGTACCGAAAACAATTTGAAAACAATATGAATATTGATATAGAAGCGCGTGTGTACTGGCAGATCTGGGTCAATTTTGATACGATGGGTATCGATATTATTCTTATTACAGCAGCATATAGATTGAAGACATCTTTTCTAGGGTAAGCATAATGTAATTTAAAGACCGATCTGTCTTCCATTTTAGAAGCACATTTAAATAAATCCGCTAAATTTCCAATTCCGTTTTGTTTGTATAATAACAAATCAAAGAAACCAAGAATTGTTATATTTTTGTAATCGTTATTTTTAACGAAATCAAAGCAGATCTCTGATAATTACCTAATTGGAAATCTTTTTTGCTACTTTGACAATCAGATTATTTCCGTTATCAAAACGCCAGATAGGAGAATAACTTCCGATCAATATCATCGAATGAGTTTCGTGATACTAAACTAAACTCCATAAGGAAGTATGCAATGAAACGGTATTTAATTTATCTGCAATAATATAAATTAAAAAAACAAAACATCTTGACTAAGAATCTACCAATCATCAAGTTTGTGAATACAATATTGCAACTAATTCTACCCGTTCCCAAACAAGACATTGATTAGATGTCCATAATATGAAAGGTTTAAGAAATTAGTGAGGTAAAAAAATCATGACGGTTTACACCATATTCCCAATTTGCTCTGATATTTTTTCAGCATATTTGACTCGGATGCGATATTTTCAATATTCATTCTGTTTACTTTAGAAACATTAAACCAGTGAAAGTTATGTGTCCGTGAAAAGGGTTAAGCACGTCTCTAAACAAGTCAAAACTATTGTAAGTCCGCCTAGACTTATTTTATTCATACCTTTCGATATTGAATACAGACGGAGTAAGACGAATTCCTTTGATTCATTTGATCTTCACGTGTTATACGATATCGCCTGTCATTTTACACAGAATGTCTGACATGAACAATGACATCGCCGTTCTGGGAATTGTTTGGGTACTCGCATCAAAAACCATTTTCTCTATGCAGAGATGTCGTATTTCACTTTGAAGCCATTAAATATTCACCACACACATTATAGCAATCTACTAGACATGGAACAATTCCTGAGTATAAGTATACAAAGTAGGGGTCCTGGATGATACTGGGATTTACTATGAACCATTGAACCTCGGGTACCAGATGAATTAGAATTCCGGGAATGTTTAAGAACTGTTCGTGAATAGGGCCCTTGGACCCTTAGTTTGCTTAGTTTTAATTCCTTTTTATTTGCACCTTTGATGACTATTGTACACATATAATTGCAGCTTCTAAAGCTTAAAGTTTAAAAATAAAGATAGATTTAGAATAAAACATGAACCATTTACACCGGACAAAGAGAACCGAGTCGATACACTTTTCATTAGTTTTACATTCTAATACTGCATTCTTCATAACAGCAGCTGGGATGCAGTTGAACAGAATTGATACAGGATCTGAACGTAAAGATATTCATGATCAAGAGACTAGCAAGGACAAAAACGTTCGGATATCCTCGGATAATGTCGATCAAAGATCGAATCATCGACTCGGATGTGTGTGTATGAAGAAATCTTGAAAAAAATATGGATTTCTTAGCCGGAAGTAGCTACGCTTCATAAAGTAGTTTTCGAGGTCAACCAAATGCACAACCATGGCAACTTGCGGGACTTGCAGGTTGTAATCTTTGTAAAAAGAGAGGACACTGGAACTGAAAACAATGTATTTCAGTATCATTGTCGCGTCATTGTTGACATTAGTCATATACGAACGTTTTGAATTGTAGTTCTATTCTATTCTATTCATAGTCTGAAAGTAGTTCTACGAAATGCATCCAAGGTATGATTCGATAGAGTTGTCCTTGGTGATCCAATTGGGACAAAAATAGACCCCATCTATTTTTTGGTCACGATATAATGACACATCTTTACAAAAATTACCCATGCAAACAACACGGTATCGAACCCTTAACTACAGTCGACACTCGTTGTGTCAAACTCAGGGGCAGTCAGAATACCTCGACATATCCGGAGTTCGACTAATCCAATTTTTATTACTTTCGATGAAAACGATATTGAACCATTTTTATGGACATCATATGTGCCCATGATTGAAATATAGTAGGAAAAGGAAAGAAATTGCTCGACACGAGCAATTTCTATCCTTTTCCTACTAAATTTCAATGGTTGTATTTGTTTCGGAATTCATTTTGATTTCCATATGTAGAGGATTGGACATACCTTTCACTTCGACTTATCCGATGTTGAGATAACGAGTGTCGACTGTACTTCCAATTTGCGTGCGATGATTTGTATCTTACATGTGCTTCACACCTGCAAGATTCGAATCAACGCGTGCAAAATTGTATTGAACCAACGACAATTATTTCCACTGACTATATAAAAAAATGTTTGTAAACAAGTGCCATAATATCATTCCCGGACTATACACCCAATTTGATGATATACCCATTAGTGTTCTGTAATGTGGTCTCATTACCTGTACCAAATAAAAGAGGAAAACATTGAATCTGATAAGACTGTATATGTATAAATGCTGTTAAAACACAGTTGCTATTTTGTTCTAGACCCCAGCTCATTTATTTCCCGCGTGTACATCGCATCGCTGTTCTGTCCAAAACCTAGTAACTATAGCTTATTATTTACAATAGATAGGAGGTATCCGAGAAAACTCGACGATATATTGAGACTTCGTGACAACAACGTGACTGCAATTGAAATAAATGGATTCAGTGGTATACGTCTGCACGCAAACAAATCATACCACTGCTGATTACTTAATTGGGAAAGATTGTCTCTACCCACGGGCAATTTCCTCTTAACTAAGATAAGCACCAACAATTTAACAAAGTCCCTGTTTCATCAAGACCTAAAAGCCGTATTTTTGTCTTAAGGCACATTTCGGATAAGATAATGTATCAGAAAATAAAGACTTGACTAACGTTGCTTGTGTTTTAAGCGCTTATTAGGAAGTTTGTAAATCAAGAACACGTCTTTGATACATTTATAGATGGCTTTTCTCAAATATCAACATTTAAGATTAGTCTGAATACAAAGAAACAAAAGACGACAAAAAGATGATACAAAGAGCAGACATGTGGTAACTTACATCGGAAAATGCGAAGGCAAAGTATGAAAATGGTGTTTAGAAACCTTTTCTGTAATATAATGTTAAAATGTGGTAAAAACAACAACTTTCAAAATAGTTAAGGAAGGCGGATTTGTTGATGATGAGCGTAATGAAATTTATTGTTTTTTCATGGACACGAGCGGCTCCCTCCAATCCTGTATGCTCGTAAATAACCAGTTGACAAATAGCTACCCATTGGGAAATAATACGACCATAGTAGTAGCCTATTATTCAAAAGAAATTGTCAATGACAAGGCGCGGCTTACGAAAGGTTTGGTCTGTCTTCTATTCCATTTTATAATTGAGAATTAAAGGATCTGTATTATCAAATCGTTAAGGATCGTATCACAATCAGGCCGCATTTTTGTTAAATTACAGAACTATTCGTTCAACTTATAAACAGAGGCAAAAGGAATATAAACAAGTTACACTCCGATGACAAAGTATAAAAGAAAAATACATAATCAAGTGGATATTTTACCCGGAAAACCAATAATTGCGAACCGAGAGGAAATTAAAAAAAGAGCAAATTGATATACAGCTTTGTATTTGGCTTTTAACATGTTATGAATATTGCATTTAATAAATGAGCCGGTATATGGGAAAATATACCACCGTTGGATTAGAAGCAAACAGGATCCGGTTCCGTCTGTGCCTTCATACAGTCTGCTCAATAGCCATTTTTTTATTACTGCAATATGAATCTTAATCAGAATATGTGTATACACGGGCTGATCGGCATCGCGGTCTGTCTTTAATGTTTTAACATCCCTTATCCGGATTCCGACTCAAAATGACAATATATCATTTTGTTATACTCCTTAATAAACGTTTGTCAGGGCGTTGATTAAAATGGAATTTATTAGCGTACGTACTAAGTTCCAGTCGAATATAGTTTTTTTTTTCACCGAAAACTTCAAAACTACAACTTGTTTATAATCCGTTAGTAATGCCATTAAATTTATTGTTTTATTCAAGTCAATTGTTTGAATAATGTTTTGTAATGTTTGTGGCTATAAATATGTTGTAAAGTTCTATTTTATGCCGAATAAAATATATGTATGTATAAATGTTCATTGATTTACAGAAGCCATTGAAACAAGCACTCTGTTATTCTGTGTCATTACGTTGTAATCGCCTTGTCATGGACCACAAATGATTGACAGATAAACTAAGTAGACAGAACACGCCCTGAGTACCTCAACTCACGCAGTTTCCATTTAGTGCATGCGATATCCTTGTTAAATCCCTCAAACAATATTAATTCAGTTGTTTGAAAGGTTATTATCCAGTTTTTAATTCATTCGACTCAATATACATGTATATATACTCAGAAATCTTTAAAACGGACGTCAAAAATGTTTTGAAAGGTAAGGATAAACACGTGATCAAAACTTCGATTTTATTTTCGGTAGTTGCATGCACTGTATTTACACAACCATGACAAACACAATGCATACTTGCATTATATGGATCGAACCTAAAACTATAGTAGCACTATAAGTTGTTGTACACAATGTATAATAATAACAGTTTGTATATGAAAATAGAATGCAGCATTGCAGACGTCAAAGCTTATTTTATGCTGCCTGAATACCAAATTCATCATACAATGCAATATAGAATCTACGAAAAGATACGTGAGGGAACTTTATATGTTGATGTAATACTACCAAAGATTATCGCATTTTGATTAAACAGTACCAACAATATAAAAAGCAATCATTCATTAAACTGAATTACTCACTGGTGTGCGAGGGGTGCTCCGAAATTAATGTCGATTTGGTTATTTCTTTTTAATAAGAAGTAATGCTGATCATTTTTACTTTGCTTTGTCCCTCAAGGTAACCCCCCCTCTGCAATGATGCATCGTTTCATCCGATTATTCCACTTTTGAAAACAGTTTTCGCACTCTCCAATTGGTATACTAATAAAATAATAGTAAATGGCAAAGCCAATGGCATTTCTTGATTTATATATTATTTTTTCAAACAGGTTTAATTTTAGTTCTGAGAACACGAAAATATCACAGGGGGACCAAGTCAGGTGAAAATGCAGTGTGTGGGAGGACAGTGACCTTTACCACCTTCAAGAAACCGCTACAATGCATGCCTTGTGCAATGGCTCATTGTCATGTCAGAGCCTGAGGTACAACAAACCTCTCTTTGGACGGCGGTTTTTAAAGACTGTCTAATATTTTCGAAATTAAACGTCTCTATGATACTTCGATGATACCGTTTTGCATTTCTGATTAGGGATTTGCAATTTGCATTTTTTGCATGTTTCGACAATTATTATAAAAATATAACATACAAAACTCTCCTCACGATGCGTATTATTTTAGCAATGCAAAGGCGCTAGGTGTTTCGGTCTATCATCTTTGAGAGAATTGTCATATATCTGTTCGTTGTATTTTAGGTATAACTTCAATAAGGATTTGGCCTTGTAAACATTTGGTCGTTAGTTAGTAAACGGGGTATCCATATGGGATTGGTCTTGCTCAGCTTAAGATAATTCCTATAGAAACAATGGCTATGTGCTGAATAATTATAAGCCTTCCATTTAAACAAAGTGTCTGACAGTGTACCTTACATCTTTGTCAACGATTTGTCAAATTCGCTCGATGATAAGCATTGCTACTTTTATTGCAGTGTTGCAGTGTGACCTGTGTGAGCAGCATCTTTCAGCTGCTGGTGTTCCAATTTAAATCAAGCAAGCCACATACAAATAATCAAATATGACATCTGACCCTCCCTATAGATATCACACACCTCACAGTGAATATATACTGGCTTTAATAGAAGTAGAGACTTACCTAATATATAGTCCCTAATTTCAATTGTATTTTCAGATCTCTTGACAATCAGTTTTGTATAGAGTGTAATGAGTGCGCTACAAAACAAAATACACAGCATCAAGTCCAGCGTAACTACGTGCAAGAAACTGCCAGGTATCATACTTCAGCTGTCATGCTATCACTACGAGGTAGATTTAAGCTGATTTATTACAGTGTCGTTTTAATATTACACAAATAACATTAATTTCGGAACACCCCACGTTGTACAACACATGTTCATTTTCCAATGAAACAATGAGACAAAGATTAAATGCACAAGAGGTTTAAACTTCAAAATACTTTTTGAAATACTTTTCGAGTGGTGCGATGAACAAATTGAAATAGAAAAAAAAACAATACTTAAACATACCAGCGAAAAGTGATATCATATTATCAACCTTTGTGGTCAAAATCGAGTATATGTTAAACACATGTTATATAACAAACGGATAATTTCCTCTTCACGAAACAAAACACGACAACACTCTTCTTACAATGTACGTCTAAACATTTATAGAAGGCACACAAAGTTATATTGAATCAGACAGTTACATGTAGTACACCAACGCTGTTAAATGCCAATTAAACTAAATAATCCTCTTGTTCGAATCCAAAACATCCATTCAAGATTCCCCGAATATAGTCTACTGATAGTACAAACAGAAAATGCTATCAAATTTTGTTTATTTTGGTCATTTAACTACTCATTGAGTCGTGCATTTTGACCGCGATAAAGATATGTCTTTGTCATACGTAAACAGTAAATTGCAACGTTAAAGAGCTTTTTCTAAATAACATCTTTTTATCGAAGTGTCAACATTTATAAAACGATAACGAAATAAAATGCCAAAATAAAAGTAGTTGCAAATACTTTATCACCTGTCTATAAAATCCAATTCTACAGTTCCATTGGTCTAAACAAATCCACTTCAACAATAAATACACGTTCACGGCAGTGCTCGTGGTGAAACGCATCTTATGTACTATTGGATTTTTGTAAGTAATGCTCATTAAAAGTCCATGGAATTCTCAAATTACTAGTTTTGTGTACCTTTTCCGATTAGATTCGATTGTTAACTATAAAAAGATGAAATATATCTATGCCGTTTACTTGGGCTATCCGATTTACTCTCTCAATTCAAACTATTTTAACGATATCATTGCGACCGCGGCCATGTCGTGTTTTGAAGTAGACTAGTGTCAATCTCAATCAAGGGCAATGGGTTTGATCCCTGTCTGACATTGAATTACGGATGAGAAAAATACCGGAAGTTCTATGTGCTTAAGGTGCCGTAACATTACTCATATAATGTAAAAACCAATAACATTCTTTCAATCAAATCGGTCCGGTTCAAATCTTATCCGATTTGTAAGGCGAAGATACGTAAAAAGGAAGTTGGAAAGGGTCTAGGGTCGATATTTGCACACTTTCTATAAGGTCCCTTTTAGCATGACGGGTCACATATCTTAAAATAAATATATGATTAAAATATTGGTATATATGTTGGTTTGAACAATAGAGTATTATCATGTGAGGCGATAAACAAATTTCCTATGTCTAAACTTAGCATCACAATTATACCAGGGCATGCTATACACCATAAAAAAATCAGAGATCGTCTTCTCTTTTCCTTTCTTTTTTATCTAACGCAGTTTTCATTGATGGCGTCAAGCATCAGACAATGGTTTATAAAATTTGTTTTTAAAATAATTTTACCTCTTTCAAAAACAGTATAATACTTAGACGATATCTTATGGCCACGAAACAACAAAACGGATAAAGCTACAAAACATTAATGACAAATAAGATTTGACAAATGACAATAAAAAGATGACTATGAAAAGAAAGTAAATATTCTCTTTGAAAGATTGGCAAACGTTTCATGCATTTCACTAAAACGGCAATTCCTAATGCTGCTTCGCATGACGAAATATTCTTGTATAATGAAGAATTTATGCAAAATGTAAGACATAATTAAGGCAAAATCATGAAATACAAATTACATTGTGCAGGACCATGCTGTTTTCCAGAGTGATTAAGGTTAAGCGTTAGACAAGTATAGAGGCGACAGTGGCTAGACGTGATTTAATTCAATGACAATGTTCAAGGTGGCCTCCAGGGAAACTCACACTTGTCTTGTTTCTTTATGCTTCACGTATTTTACCCCGTTTTCTTTTTTCTCGTTTATATCGATATAAATGGATTAAAAGGACATTTCAGATTTTTTTGTCATAAATTTTACTTTTATTTTTATACGCCGCCGGAGGCGGACGTATATTGGCGTCATCTTCTCCGTCTGTCCGTCCGTCCATCCGTCCGTCCGTCCGTCCGTCCATCCGTCCGTCCGTCCGTCCGTACGTCCGTCCACTTTTCTTGTCAACGCAACTCCTCCTAAGTTTCTGGCTGGATCTTCTTGAAACTTGGTCAATGTTATCACCTCAATTGGTAGATGTGCATGAAGGAAGGATTTTATGGTTCGTCAATTTTTGCCTGAGTTATGCCCCTTAAAAACTTAGTCTCTGGGGCTTATTGAAATTGCAGCCTTGTCAACGCAACTCTTCCTAAGTTTCTGGCTGGATCTGAATGAAACTTGGTCAATGTTATCACCTCAATTGGTAGATGTGCATGAAAGAAGGATTTTATGGTTCGTCAATTTTTGCCTGAGTTATGCCCCTTAAAAACTTAGTCTCTGGGGCTTATTGAAATTGCAGCCTTGTCAACGCAACTCCTCCTAAGTTTCTGGCTGGATCTGAATGAAACTTGGTCAATGTTATCACCTCAATTGGTAGATATGCAGGAAGGAAGGATTTTATGGTTCGTCAATTTTTGCCTGAGTTATGCCCCTTAAAAAGTTAGTCTCTGGGGCTTATTGAAATTGCAGCCTTGTCAACGCAACTCTTCCTAAGTTTCTGGCTGGATCTTAATGAAACTTGGTCAATGTTATCACCTTAATTGGTAGATGTGCATGAAGGAAGGATTTTATGGTTCATTGATTTTTGCCAGAGTTATGCCCCCTTCAATCTTAGTCTCTGGGGCTTATTGAAATTGCAGCCTTGTCAACGCAACTCCTTCTAAGTTTCAGGCTGGATCTAAATATCACTTAGTCAATGTTATCACCTCAATTAGTAGATGTGCATGTAAGAAGGATTTTATGGTTCATTTATTTTTTCTACAGTTATGCCCCCTTAAAATTTAGTCTCTGGGGCTGATTGAAATTGCAGCCTTGTCAATGCAACTCCTCCTAAGATTCTGACTGGATCCTAATGAAACTTGGTGGATGTTATTACCTTAATTGGTAGATGTGCATGAAGTAAGGATTTTATGGTTCATTGATTTTTGCCTGTATTATGCCCCCTTCAATCTTAGTCTCTGGGGCTTAATGATATTTCAGCCTCGTGAACGCAATTCCTTCCAGGTTTTTCACTGGATATTTATAAAAACCTTTTTGTGAACACCATTTTTTTTACAGGTTTTTCAGTGAATATTTATAAATCCTTGTCAATGTCATTTTTTTTGTCTCAAGTTTTATAAGTGGCGGCGTATATTGTGACCATGGCACTCTTGTTATCTGAAAGAGCATACTTCCTCATGAAAATTCTGAAAATTTCGAGCCAAAATATTGCGCCGTGTACGAGAAATTTATATTTTCTGTGTTAAAATTGAACAAATTGTTGTGGACAACAGTTCGGATTTATATGCAATTTATCGATTATGTCTCAACTTTAAATGTGTGTTTCTCCCTTATTGGCAACAACTTCAAAAAACCAATAGTATTTACACTCATTAGAATAACCAATCTTGGCATCAAGACATACTTCAAAAAATTGAAATTTGAATGAAATGTCCCTTTAAAAGTTTAAGTACCATCTTTAAAAAATTCAAATCACATGATACATCGATTGTCGCTTTTTAGCACGCTTGCCTTGTAACGTTTTTGTTTTCGTGACTTCCCTTTCAATGGTCATTAAAAGCTGTTACATGTATAGAACACTAGAAAGAAAGAAACAACTAAAACTGTTGAGTAAACGTTTCGAACGACAAACTAACATTTTTCTTCATGAATGCTTGTCTATGTACATAAAACGTATAGTCACGATGGGGACTGATCGTCACGGGTTTGTGACATGTACATGTATGTCATATCATTTTTAAACTTGTGCTTGAACAATGAAGAAAGGGTTTATGTTACAAAACAAATGAATAAGGATGACTGTCAATAAGGCCCTTCCTATGACCCAGCCCGAATTTCTTCATTTTCGCCACACTTGAGTTGATACTTTGCCTACATAAGGCCAATATGTTAGTGATCATGCGTGGCAAAATGAAGCAAATCGGACTGGGTCATGGAAAGGGCTTTATTGACACACATCATTTATATCATGCATTTAGAATTTCCAGAATGAGAAATTTGATATATTACAAGTGTACAATGATCAAGGTCGTTCCAACAGTTATGTATATGTACTGTAAATATTTGTCGACCTGAATCTGGATTTCCCTAAGCTTAATCTGAGACAGATTTTGTTTAATAATGATTTGAGTGTTCGAAAATGATGTATTTTAGAAAGAGATAGAAACTAAAGAATAGTTTAACACTTTAGTACATTATGAATTTAATAAAGATAATTGTTATATACGAAGACTGTTTTTTCTCCAGCTTTTCTGTATAATTTATGATACTAAATATAGAGAATAGCAAAACACTCATTGTTGGTGGTGAAATCGGTTAAAGGGAGGAACGTTTTTCTCTACAACAAGGTTTAAATATTTTGCGTTTAAATTTGAGTCTAAAGATTTTTTTTCAAATGGCAATGAATATGTTCTAAAAATAGACCGGGTTCACTGTTATGTATAGACAAACCGTCGGTGTTGTTATAAAATCTCGTAACTACGGTTTAAACTAAGCTGTAGTTACAAGATTTTATAACAAAACCGACGGAATAAATTGTTCGGGGAAAAAAACGTCACTCGCTTTAGCCGAGTTCAACACCAGTGAAAATGGTCATTGCAAAGATTGTTGCATCCTGCTTTATTTTTATTTCCCTTTGGTCGTAACACGACATTCTAAAAAATGAGGGTGATTGAATCAATGCAGATTTAACTTAACCCTTTCCCAAACAAGACTTGCATCTGACGTTCCTTATAGAAAAAGCTTGGGAAAACATTACGACAAAAGAAGAAACTGCTGATAACCAGCAACTTCTCCTTTTGTCTCAATATTTTCTACACTATTTTGTACACGAATCCTATCTTTACCGTCATCTTTATTTGTCATCTACCGCAGCTTTCGAATTGAACAACCCCAAAAAATGTCGTTTGGGAAAGGGTTTATAACGGCACCACAACAATAAATAAATCTGGTAGTCACTTTAACACTTTAAAGGGACATTTCATTCCAATTTCAATTTTTTAAAGTATGTCTCGATGCCAAGATTGGTTATTCTAATGAGTATAATTACTATTAGTTTTTTGAAGTTGTTGCCAATAAGCGAGAAACACGCATTTAAAGTTGAGACATAATCGATAAATTGCATATAAATCCGAACTGTTGTCAACAACAATTTGTTCAATTTTAACACAAGAATATAAATTTCTCGTAAACGGCGCAATCTTTTGGCTTGAAATTTTCAGAATTTTCATAAGGAAATATGCTCTTTCAGATGATAATAAAAGTAAAATTTATGACAAAAAATTCTGAAATGTCACTTTAATGCGACACCGGGTTATTTGTCACGACATACATGGCTATCTTTACAATAAACCTGATTCTATTTCTTTACCACTCGATTTCAAAACAAAACAAGAAAAACACTGGCTATATAGTGAAAGAATTATCTCATGATTTCTTGTAAGCCTTGCACTGCCAAATCTTAAGCAAGGTTGCCCAAGGAACATTTCTGCCAAGTTTGGACTGAATTGGTCCTTCGGTTTAATTTTAAAGAACTATTTAATTGTGTGTCCAATTCTGATAAGCCCTGCCCCATTACATCCATATTTATAAACCCATCAACATTTCATTAATAATGTAAGCAAAGGACTACCCAATGAACATTTCTGCCAAGTTTGTATTAAATTGACCAAATGGTTGTTTTTTAAAGAAGAATAATTTCGTGATTTCTCCCATTCTGATAAGCCCTACCTGCCACATCCGCATTGATCGGTCAATCAAGATTTCACAAACAATTTAAATAAAGGGTCTCCCAATGAACATTACTGCCAAAATTGGTCTACATTGACCCATCGGTTGATTTAAAAAGAATTATTTTGTGATTTCTCCAATGGGTCTGATAAGCCCACCTTACCACGCCCACATTTATGGACCAATCAAAGTTTCAATGAAAATTTAAGTAAAGAGCTACCGAAGGTAATTTTGCTAAGTTTGGTCAAAATTGACAGAATGGCTGAATTTTAAAGAATTCATTTGAGATTTCTGTAAGTCTGATAAGCCCCGTCCTACCAAGTTTTCATTTATGGACCAATCAAAATTTCACCAACTGTCTAAGTAAAGGGTCATCCAAGGTAAATCTCTGCCAAATTTGATTAAGATTGGCTAAATGGTTGATTTTTAAAGAATTGTTTTGGGATTTCTCTAAGTCTGATAAGCCCCACCCTGCCACGCACACATTTATGAACCAATCGGAATCTTTTGATTAATTTAAGTAAAGGGTCATCCAATGTAAAGTTCTGCCAAGTTTGGTAAAAATTGGCCAAATGGTTGATTTTTAAATAACTATTTTGTGATATCTCTAAGTCTGATAAGCCCCGCTCTGCCACATCAACATCTATGGACCAATCAAAATTTCACACACATTTGAAGTAGAGGGTCACCCAAGGTAAATTTCTGCCAAGTTTGGTCAAAATTGGCCGAATGGTTGCTTTTTAAAGAATTATTTTGTGATTTCGCTAAGTGTGATAAGCCCCGCCCTGCCACGCCCACATTTATGGACCAATCAAAATTCTTTGAACAATTTAAGTAAAGGGTCACCCAAGTAGTCAAGGCACGAATTCAGAAAAGTTATCACCCACAGGCATTTTGTGAAGAAAAGGGTTTGAGATAAGTGCTAGTTGCCAAGCTGAAAAATGGCTTCTTCATCATCTAATTTGCATATTTTCAAAATGGCCGCCAAAACCTCAAATATGCAATAATAATGTTGTTTTTTAATCATTTTTTGACATGTTATGTTCTAAAAATCCCACATTGTATGTTTACAGACTAAAACTAAATGGTTTACTAGGAGAACGAGGTAAAGAAATGGCTCTTTTATCATCTAATTTGCATATTTTCAAAATGGCCGCCAAAAATCAAATCTGCCATATAATATCAAAGGTTTTGGCATAATGTTAACCAAATTGTTCAGATATAATGCTATAAATTGCTTAAAACTAATGAGTAAATAATTCTAAAAGTAAATAGAACCTCTTTGGCACTATTTTGATAATCTTTTACCGTATCACGGGCAATAAAACCCTTTTAAACATACAGAATATCACTTTCAAGTTGCATTTTTTTTAAAATGCGCTGTTAAAACACACAACTTTTGTCAACAGTACCAATTTAGATGTTTACATTTACAATTTGATTAACCCAAAAATTTTGGACAATTTAATTTTAGCCTTCGTGAGATGATTTGTCATTTTCAAAATAATGCAAAGTTAAAATATTTTAACAAACCTTGGGTACTTATGACTCGATCGGAAAGAGCTCCGTAATCCCACTTGCATTATGGATTTTTTTTCCGAATTCATTGATACCAGAATTGACTTTATAACATAAAATGTCATAAGAGCTAAATACCGTACTTATTCCAATAAAGCCAATAACAAACCCTATATACGGTTTATAACAAACCCTATATACGGTTTTTGAATTGAGTTGCATGTTTAAGAAAGTGGATGTGTCCAATTTTCAAATAGGAAATTGTTGCGTTCATATAATCTAACTGTAAGTGCTAGCTTATAACGATCCTGTACAAAATTATTTTTTGTCGCTGTTGATTAGACATCTCCCTTTCTATTTAATGGGGCCATGCTAGATGTTTCAGGCATCAGAACAACATGGGAACATTTACAGTTTGCTAAGAGGTATGCACATCATATTTTCTGTGCCAAAAAGGGATTAAATCGTTGGTACTAAGATTTTCATCGAGGATCAGTTTCTTGTAAACGTTATTAGAAACTAACAATGTTGTAATTAAAGTTAAATACAAACATTATTTAGAACTAAATAAATTTGATGCGAATTTTTATCATACAGTAAGTATCTACATATACAGGTTGACCAATCCATACGATATTTTTTTTAAATATATTTTACCTGTTGTTATGTTTGACATACTAGCATGGGCCCCTGTTAGGACATCGAACAGTTGTCTAGAAACACACATGAAAAAATGAAAACTACTCTGATCTCAAGGAGTATAAAAATGAAACTTTTGAAAAGAAGATGTAAGTCAGATGTCTTCATCAGAAATAACGTAGGCGCTGTCAACAAACACAACACTTTTGATACATGCAGATAAGTTGATTATTGTATTTTTAAGAATACTAAAAGCGCATCTTAAAACTTACCACATTTAAATACATTTTACAAATCTTTGGTCAGCAACGAAGTGCAGCAATATCAAAAAATTGAACAGAATATTTGTATTCAGTACAATAGCATCCTATGAAATTTACCTAACGTTCGTTTCCAAAAATGTCATTACAATATTTCATTCCGTGTAACATATCTGATTTTTCCGTCACTCGGAATAAACTTTCTGAACAGATGGAGCTGGATATTGAGACTTAGTGTACCTATTTGAGATTATTCATACATGAGAACCGATGAAATGACGTAAACATATGAAGAATATGAGTTAATACTTGAACATAAGCTTCAGACTGTATTCTTCAAACCGATTATATGACAAAGCAAACTTGACATGTCAGCATTTGATTTCTTCATGTCTATGATTGTGAAGTTATCCATGTCTCTGTGCAGCATCAAGCGGAAAACCACTTCTCTATTCATTACCATTTCCTTCTTACTTGCCTTTCAGTTGAGGTTACCCTGTGTGAAGAAATGTTAAGTCTTGAAGACGCAAATGCCTCTGTCTAAGCCATTCTTATCAAAATATCTGGTATGGCAACCATATTTGACCCTTCATTTTAAACTTGATGTGTCAACTTTGAAAGCATGGAGGTATACACCAAGAAATTCATATTTTATCTGTATGACAATCCATGGCAAATGATATGGCCCTTACCACGAGCACAGCTAAAAAGGGGACTATTTTGTAAACAAATGTTTCATGTCTATCCTTCGACAGCGCACAACTTATGATAGGGGTTCTCGATGAGACTGTCAATAATTTACATATTATTATAAAATAGATGATAAAGTCCTAACAGTTTTGGATATAGCTGCGATACTTCAATAAATAACGTCAGAGACTATCTATACAGGGCTTACTGGTTCGAACCCATGGGTGTCAACATAATTTTTGACGTATTGCAAAAAAGATTCTGTAACCAAAGGATGAATCGCTTGAATATAATCTACATGTATGTGTGGTAAGCAGCTATTGACTTTGATTGGATCTTGTTCTTTACCTGTGCGAAAAATGTCAGGAACATAATGGAAATGTGCACCAGACGCTGTAATCATACTGAAAATTTAACCCAATTCAATCATTAACGTTTATGTGCTGTGTATTTGTTGACTAGAAAATCTGTATTATATAGTATATTAGTGACTATATCCAAATTCTAGTCTTCTCTTTGTCGTAGTTAGATAAATAAGTTGTCTCTTTGAAATATTGTCAAAGTAAACAACTAGTTTTTCTTCTGAAAAAATCAAGCTCAACGTGCCATAGTGAATTACTTTGCCACACTCAATTATTTTTTGTAATTTAACAAAATTTAAAAAAACTAGGATATTGGTACTTTTTTAATATTGTCCAATGCCTAAGTTGATTACCTGTTTAATATGTGTTCGATTTCAAATATACACGTTTTAATTTCTAAGGATATCAAAAATGTAAATTAAAATGATTTTAGTTACTATCTTTGAAGCAGTTTGGAATCATGAGTGTATGTATATGAAAGTGCAAAAAGTGGAATTTCCTACAAAATGAAATTTTCCACACTACACTGTATTTTATTACAATGAATACGGTAAATCGTTTTCCAAAATGTTTGGACACTGATTCATATTCTTAAGAATTAATTGTAGATATCTTGGCAACAATTTTGAATTTCAATATAAAATATAAGATTTATCATTATTTTTGCAGAATTATGTGAAACATTATGTACATCGCTTTAAAATTGGCATGTTTGAGGTTTGCTAAAAGCTTAAATACGTGGTAAAAGGACTTGCGCTCAAAGTTGCGTTCTGTATCATATTTGCCTTTGAAACTTTACCTTTAATGCAAAACATTTTTAAAATAGTATTTTGAATACTTTCACTGCATTTCATATGTGAAAATAAAATGTAGATAAATGTTATTGTTTAAATGCGATTTATTGCCATTTATACGGTAATTGCCAAAAATGAATATCATTTTTTTCTCATTTACGTGTTAAATCATTTATGTTTAGTCTTTAAACATGAAATGTGCTATATTTAGAACAAAAGATGTCGAAAAATGATAAATAACAACATTATTTTTGCATTTTTTAAAATTTTGGCGGCCATTTTGAAAATATGTAAATTAGATTATAAAGGAGTCATTTTTCAGCTTGGCAACATTGTTTTTCGGATTCAGCATACCCAAATACCCCTAAAAATGATCTCAAACCCTTTTCTTCACGAAATGTCTATACCTTCAAAACTAAGCGACTTTTTCAGAATTTTGTCCTGACTAAAGGAACATTCCTGCAAAGTTTGGTCAAAATTAGTCAGCTGGTTTGAGAGGAGAATATTTTTAAAGAATTATCTTGTGATTTCTCCGATAAGCCCCGCCCTGCCACACCCAAACTTATGGACCAATTAAAATTTCACAGACTATTTATGTAAAGAGTCACCCAAGGTAAATTTCTGCCAAGTTTGGTCAAAATTTGCCAAATGGTTGATGTTTAAAAAATTATTTTGTGATTTCTCAAAGTCTGATAAGCCCCACCCTACCACGCCCACATTTATGGACCAACCAAAATTCTTTGAACAATTTAAGTAAAGGGTGACACAAGGAACATTCCTGCCAGGTTTGGTCAAAATCAGCCCACTGGTTTCAGAGGAGAATATTTTTAAAGAAAAGGTTAACGCACGCACGCACGACGGACACGACGCCATGACAATAGCTCACTGGCCGTCGGGCAGTGGAGCTAAAAATGAAATTAAGTGAAAAACAAATCGGCCCGATAGAAAAGGTTTTGTGAAGACATGAGGGTTGTTTAAACAAATTAAGAGTATTTTTTTTTGAACGAGCATTGCTTTTACAAATTTTTTATAATAAAAGTGAAATTATATGAAAACATATCGGGCTTACATGGTTGATGAATAAATAGGTGGTCGTTTAAACGTTTTACCATTGTGTTTATTTTAACATGATGGATAACCACGTCACTCAAAATTTCTTAAAACCATCAATGTGTGTGTTACAATGTAGTATTCGACCAATTTGAATGATGTTTGAAGCAATGAAGGTTGGAAAATGCCAGAAAAAAGCTAAACCAGGTGGATTGTTAAATTATTTGTTGATTAAAAAGTTATTAAAGATCTACAAAAATTTGGTTGATCATCAATAACATTTTACCAGATGACTTTTAAAAAGTACATCATGTCCATCTAATTAGTGAAGTCTGTGCACATTCTCTGTCCCAAACCGATTTCAAATCTGTCTCGCATTAACGAATTTTTTGAAGATATTCCTCAGAAGATAGATCTAAAGCACATCAAGACTTTTTGATGAAGACAACGAATCCAAGGAACTAGATACATTGCACTTTATTCCTTATTGTAAGTTTTCACAAAATCAAAGCATATCTCTGATAATTCCCTAATTGGAAAATCAATATTGCTACTTTGAAAGCCAGATTATTTCTTTAATCAAAACGCCGGATATGAAATAACTTCACTAATAACATTGCACTGCACAAGCACGGGTGGGCATCAGGGGAGCTACCTCGAAAATGTGTTAACGTAAATTTGTTCCCACGCCACATCCGGTAACTGTCGAGGTAGTGGAAATCCCCGTATTTTGACAAACGGACGAAGGTGAGCTCTCCCTTTTATTTGTTTTTTCTTTCAAAGAGCGCATTACTTAAAAATCTGGCGATGCAGTGCAATGCTACCATGTTTTAGCAATGCATGAAGACCGAAAACCCCATTAAATAGTGGAAAATAAAAGCAGGACGACATTAATTCCAGGACTGGTGGTTTGCATTTTCGCCCTGTGTTGACATATCGACAGGCATCTCGAGGCAGAAATTGTACTTTATTTTCAGTTTCTGACCACTAGCAGATGTTTTGATGCAACGCGTAGTCAAATTGACTACAATGAAGCAAAACATTCAGATGTTATGGTCTCTTGAACAGATTACCTGCCCAAAACTCATTTGTGTTGTTCCCAGACCATCGAGGTAGCGGTAATCTATCGAAATAGTTCCCACGCGTCCCAAACATCTAGCCTTCTGATATATTGATGTGTTGATACACTTTAATGATTCTGGACAGCGACCTAATGGTTAGTTGGCGAAAATCAGTTCCGTTAGTCACAGAACTGTGATGCACGTGCAATATCTAATTATAGCAGATATTTTGAGAACTTATGAAACAATGAGCAGGAACTGTCGCAATCACAACATAAATCCCAACCTGAAACTCATTCATGAAGAACAGAGACAACTATTAAACTTAATGCCCAGAATACCGGAAGTGCCTATCTTGAATTAAGTCCTCCGTAAATAGCCTACAAACTCAACCAGAAACAATACAGCTAATAAATTTCTCTTTTCTGCAGGTACATTTGGGTTTGGCGGAATCAGTACTATAACTTGATTTTAAGGCGTAGGTCTCTGGCTGAGGGTGAGCAGTACTGCGTTTTGTTTTGATGTAGATGTTCCTGAAAAATATAATAAGTTAAATCGTGGATTTTTAAGCTTTTCGTTCATTTTAAATGTGTCCAAACACTTTCATTTAAGTTCTGGTGACTGAGTGACAAACTCTTGGGAAAAAGGATGCTAACGCGGCTTACAATATGTTCTCTTTGTATTGGTACTTAAATGTAATTTTTGTTGTTTCAGGTTGGGATTTATATTGTGATTGCGGCAGTTCCTGCTCATTGTTTTTTTAAGTTCTCAAAACATCTGCTATGATTAGATATTGAACGTGCATCACAGTTCTGTGACTAACGGAACTGAGTTTCGCCAACTAACTATTAGGTCGCTGTCCAGAATCATTAAGGTGTATCAACACATCAATATATCAGAAGGCTAGATGTTTGGGACGCGTGGGAACTATCTCGATAGATTACCGCTACCTCGATGGTCTGGGAACAACACGAATGAGTTTTTGTGCAGATAATCTGTTCAGGAGACCAGAACATCCTACTTGTTTGCGTCATTGTAGTCAATTTGACTACCTGTTGCATCAAAACATGTGCTAGTGGTCAGAAACTGAAAATAAAGTACAATATCTGCCTCGAGATGCCTGTCGATATGTCAACACAGGGCGAAAATGCAACCCACCAGTCCTGGAATTAATGTCGTCCTGCTTTTATTTTCCACTATTAAATGGGGTTTTTGGTCTTCATGCATTGCTAAAACATGGTAGCATTGCACTGCATCGCCAGATTTTTAAGTAATGCGCTCTTTGAAAGAAAAAACAAATAAAAGGGAGAGCTCACCTTTGTCCGTTTGTCAAAATACGGGGATTTCCACTACCTCGACAGTTACCGGATGTGGCGTGGGAACAAATTTACGTTAACACATTTTCGAGGTAGCTCCCCTGATGCCCACCCGTGACAAGGTACTATGTCATCCACTGGTTTTAAAACCTTTAATAAGCAATGCCTCGTTTCGATGTCCCTAATATGAAAAAGCATTTGCTTTCCTGTAGAAAATAATCAATTTGGGCAATAGGTATTCATATGACTTGAAACATCTTTGACTAGTCATTATGTCTTGCTTAACTGAATTACTAGATACGTGTATTATAATTCTAGTCGTTAGTCTATTACCGATTCGTGTTGCATTATTTATTCGTTTTATAGCGACCTCATCTAAAATCCTTTCCCAAACAATGACCTTTTGAATAGAAAAGTAGTCAGTGTTAAAAAAACATTACAAAATGCTGCTTAGCGGTATTCTCAGAAGTTTTGGATTTTAACATAAATTGTATTGTAAATACTTTAGTTAAGATGTGTTTTGTTATAAAGAGTTGTTCAATGTCTTCATTATCAATACAGACAGACTGATCTGGTGACTTCTTTTGATTCCTTTGATTTTTTTCTGGCCTGATACCGTCTGACATTTTACACAGAATGTCTGATAGGAACAATGTCATCGCCGTTATGGGAATTGTTTGGGTACTCGCTTCAAAAACGGTTTATTCTATACAGAAATGTCATATTTCACTTTCAAGTAATAAAATTTGCATCACAACAGTATGTCGATTATCTTTGAGAACCTTTTATGTACACCTTTTTAACGATCTTTGAAGTCTAAAACGTAAAAGTCTTTGACATCAACCCAAATGTATGAGGTCACGTGTGGCTCACTGTTTACGGTTTTGGACCTTAAATCTACAGCCGGTGATATACTAGTATCGGCAAGTCGTCCGTTAGAGTCACAGCACTTCTTATATTGGTGAAAAAATGGGCATATTTGAACGTCGGTTTAGTGCTATTGAATCCCAGTGGAAAACGTGATAAAATTATCCGAAGAAGAATAAAACGAATATTCTGAGTGGGATATAAAAAAATCTAATGCAAACATACACCTCGTTAGTGGAACACGTATGCTCAGCAAAAACGATTTCTATATAGATCTGGTCATACTGATTCCGATCACTATGCTAATTGGCATAACCTCGAGGAGTGCACGGTAAAGCCTCTTTTACAACCGGTCATACGTGCTCCCACGTGCGGTCTGCGTGCAGTCTGTGACTAAAACGTACGTTTTGTCGTGCGATGCACGCACGTGCAACGTACGATTTTGGTGGACGCAACCAGGACGCAGACAGCACGTAGCAAGGGATTGACAGGAAAATTCTTTAAGCCTCTCTTACAACCCGTCGTGCGTCTTTATAAATCGTGCGATTTTGCAGAGTTTTAAAACGTACGATTTAAAAAGACGCATGACGGGTTGTAAGAGAGGCTTAAAGTATAGATTTATAAGACTAAGACAAAAACAATTTAACATTAACGTCGAACAAGGACAGCCGATCTGGTACATGTATCTAATAAGCATATGCTTCCTGACAGCAAATGAGATGCAATTCTGAAATACATCTACACGTAATCTACATCAATGTTAATTGTGTTATTTTGGTAATAATCTGTAACAACATAGATTCTGGTTAGAGTGCACATAGGTATCGGCTCGTCTAGAAACAGATTAATTTCAAATATAATAAGAGTTTCATCGCTTTCTTACGAAAACCACGTATCTGCAGCTTGTTTAAGCTGCAGATACGTGGTCTTCGAAGAAAAGCAACGGTATATTCTACATATACAGATTCATTTCATTCTTCCATTTAAAGCATGAATGTAAAGAATTCGGGACAGTAATGTGGATACTATTGAAATAAATGGATTCAGCGGTATACGTCTGCACGCGAACTAGTAATACAATTGCTGATTACTTAATTGGGAAAGATTGTCTCTGTCCAAAGGTAATTTCCTCTCAACTAGGATAAGCACTATCAATTAAACGAGATATGAACTCAAACATTGGATTGTAAGGAAATGTGATTTATATGTACCCTCTCTGTTACTAATTCATGTGCCGATAGCATAAGGTAACCTACATGAAAACCTGAGAGAATGATATTTGTATATGAATTATATAGGTGCATGTACCCCATTCCCCCTACAATCAATGATGAAAAGAATACCTCTGCATAACACAATGTAGACGTCAAATATGCATTTTATCTGGAGCTCTGCATCTGTATCTCTTTTAAATGGAGAAAAGTCTACAAATGTCGTCTATAATTGAAATTGTAAAGGAAAGGATAAATCTGGACCTCAAAGTATCGTATACTTGAAAGTAGCCTATTCTCTGAATAATTTATAGGTTCACCGGAGCATTTAAGAGATGTGTCTGATGAGAAAAGTATTTGATACCTATTACATTCTTGAGTGCCTGAAACATTTCCTAGACATAGAAATATAATCCACAAACTCAATGGCTGACGCAATCGCAATGATGCTGATGACGAAAAAAGGTCGAAAATGCTGTTTAAAAACGCATTAATTTGTTTGTATGTTTTCTTGGCCCTTCTCTATTACATATACTTTCATTACGGCTTATTTGGCAACACATTATAAAAATGAATTAATTGTTAATGGTATTTTACTTTTCACATAAATTAAGTGACATGTTCCTTCGGACGTATATGCACAAAGGTGAAAACTATTGATTTTGTTCATTCAGAGTAAACCTAACAGTTATAATACAATATTTTGTGCAGTTTTCTAGAACAACAGAAATATTGTATAGAACGATCTTGCAGGACACGAGTGGCTTGTTCATATTTACCCACTAAATACAAATTCAACAGTTCATTTCCCATTATCGCATCTTATTTGCTGTCATAATAAATTTTAAAAGGATGTGGTGACCTTTTTTGTGGAAGAAAAGATGTGTTGATCGTTGATTACTGCGATTTAACTCAATTTAATATTGCCTTTATGAACTAGTTTTGAAGTTAGGTGTCTCCTTTCAGAAATGCAACCATCGTCTTTTTCTTTTTCCCAATATCTGAAAATACGTTTGAATTAAGATATTGAAAGACGGAAATGTTAAGAGGCGGCGTAAAAAGATTTATTGTTTATCGTGGACTCGAACGGCTCCCTCCAATTCTGTATGCTCGTAAATAACCAGTTTGACAAATAGCTACCCATTGGGAAATAATACGACCATAGTAGTAGAATGTTATTCGGAAGAAATTGTCAATGACAAGGCACCGCTTACTAAAATTAATCTCTTTGTTTGGTCTCCCGATTTAATTGAGAATTAATGGGACAGTATTATCCAAGTTGTTAGGTGTGCATTCACAGACCAGTATAAAACGACACACCAATCAATCCATTGCTGCGATTATACGTCCCAAGCAATCATATTGATAAGTATGCAATGCAACATTAAATCATTCCTTTATAATTTTTGGTGAATACAAACCTTGGTTTTTGTTAAAAGGGAAAATATTCACCTACGAGGGTTGTCCCAATAAATCGTAGACAACGGCAATAAAACAAAAACCACACGATAGATATTTCTATTCTTTGCATAGATTAGGCCCACACATGTTGACACCATTTTGACAAAAAATCAAGATGAATGCTTATTTTATACAAAATATATACAATTTTAGTAAAGGCATGTAGCGAGCCGCGGCGCACGTCACAACGTCATGTAATCATAACGTTGCATTTTCACAGGGAAATGAACCCAGAAATGGCCTGAATTCTTCCATCCGAACCGAATTTTCTTGTGTTTAATTTAACATTGCACACATCTATTGTTTACTTGTGATGTTAAAAACATTTTAAATGCCTTTTTGAACCTTTATTATCTCAGTATGTTTTATTCGCCATCCCCTATACCGTTTGCCGCTTTTCCTAATGGGCGAAGTCTTCTTTAATTTTTTACGCTTGTTTTTCTACATAAATTCGGCCTTCTCCGCGAAGCAAAATGAAAATGTCTCTTTCGAAAAATATCCATAGATGTCCATGGACACAAGGCTATGTATTTTTATTTGTTTCATCTACATTAAAGAGCCCTAGGTGCCATACTGCTCTTCACACCAATGAGGGGATAGTTCTACGGTGCGCCGCCATTTTCACAAATACTGTCTTTTTACGTCAATGAAATTTTTATGCATTTTAGCTTAAAATATTTTAGTTGGAAAACAAATAACGCCAATGCTTTGAAATTTGGCGCACCTAAAAGACAGTGTTTGCTCAATACGGCTATGTAAGCGTTTTTGACTGGAAATAGAAACCAATGTATTAAAATATGCCTGTAAACCAGGTACGATGAGCAGAAAAGACGTTATTTTTTACGTGCGCCGCCTGACCATTATGCGCTTAAAGAAAGCGGCTAAAACGGTCTATAAATGAAGTGTCATTGATTCTAACGGGTGAGGATTAATGCGAAAATTGGCAAAGTATATTCACAATAAATATAAACATTATGCGACGTCAAAAAGATAAGTTATTTAATGTGTCTACGATTTATTGGGACAACCCTCGTATAAAATAAAAACATTTACGTTTATCCTAAAAAATAATATTTTTCTACTATGCCCTTAAATTGATCGAGAGAGTGACAAAAACCCACCTGTTATCATAGTACGGATATACCAATGCAGGGTTAATGCACGTTTTTGTGGTTGTTAGCATTCGCAGAGACACAAGAAATACGTTAAAGCCCGAGTGCGAAGCACGAGAGTCGTTTTCGTATAGTGAGGGCCTCTTCGAATGTTAACGAACGACAAATACGTGAATTGACGCTGTTAATGCATAAAAGACATAAATTCCAATGTTTACTTACCTCAAACCTATTGATACGTGCGAAATAATTAACCGAGGTGAGGGAAAAGATGTCCACCATAATTGTTTTGTTCTGATAAAATTTCCGAAATGTTTTTTTTAAGTGTGACGACATCAAATAGACATTACGCCATTATTTGGCGCAAAAAGCGAACGTCTCTAATCCAACATTTATAAGACGTTGTGATTTTTGCGGTAAAAGAGGAGTTGTGTATTTTGAAAGTTCAAATCAAGGTTGATTGAGTGCAAAAGCGAGCGAATATCTCACGTGAATTTCCTAAAAAATACGCGTGTTTTGTCGATAACGGCCCGGTTTCTTTCCGATAATGAATAATGGCCCGAAAATAGACATTTTATGCATTAATACCATTCAACTCACATGACTTATCAGAAGCAAAAGTTCGTTGTTAAAACTGCTTACGGTGCCCCCCCCCCCTCCTCATTTTTGTTATACCAAATTTGTGAACGCTTACAAAAATTATGAAGACGGCTTCGGTAATAAGTTTACTGTGACTCCCTAACTTACTAGCCCAATGAAAGCAAACGTGTGCATGACATGTTCATGCATGTATTAAGAAAAAGCCATATCCGTTTGTGGAAGCATGCGACTCATTGTTGTGGTCTTATAATGATTCGTGTTTACATCTCGTTCATATCAATAGGCAGAAGTAACAAAACAAATGTCCCTACCCTCTACAAAATGCAAAATGGAACGTGGTATTTTTTTACCTGGAAAACCAATAATTGGAGAGCGAGCGGAAATTGAAGAGAGCAATGTGACATATAGTTCTATATTCTCGTTAAATACAAGTTATGAATATTGCATTCAATAAATGAACCGGGATATAGAAAAAATGACCGCTATATATAGAGAGATCAACGTGGAACTATTTAGCTCTTTGTAACATTGTGCTTTTGTCGTTTTTATATAAATGTTCAAATTTAATGTTAGTAGCAGAGACGTTTTTACGTTTGTTATGTTGCTGTAGTAAAGCCAATTCATCAAGTATTACAATTACAATTGTTTATTGATTTTCAGAAGCCAACAAAACAATACTTTGTTATTATGTGCCGTTACCTTGTAATCACCTTGTCACAGACCACAAATGATTGACAGATAAATTAAGTTGGGAGAAAACGCCCTAAGTACCTCTATTCACGCAGCTTCCGTTTTGCTTTTAACCCTTTCCATTTTATTAAGATATTGAAACGATTCCATTTGAAAGCTGCTACAGACTGCAAAATAAACGTTAAAGATATTTTTTGTGTGTGAAGCTGCAGTTACGCTTTTTTGCTGAAAAAAGTCGATAATGTAATTTTCGTTCTATGTAAACTTACTTGTATTGTTATCTGGAACACAAAAATGCTACTTTTTTAAAAAGATATATATGTTGAACGTTCATGGAAATAAAATTTGATAATACATGTCAAAAATCCATAAAATACAGATACATACCTGCAAATTGCATGATTTTATAATGAACAATAGTCGTTGACATAAATTAAATCTTTGATAATGAATCATCTTTAATTTCCACAATTTTCACGTCACCAAGCAAACACGATTAACAGTTCAAGGCAGTCACTTTGACAAATTACGTATGATTCTATAATTATGTATATAAGACACAAAAATATTAAATCGATTACAGTTGGTATATAAAGATCGTTAAATTCTTGTGGTAAGAATAAATGTATTATTCAGCTATTAAACACAGGTAATTTCCGCTTCACGAAGCACAACACGAGGAAGAGTTCCAGTCCACCAGTTTAGCAAGTGATGCCCCTTTAACCATCATCCATTAAGAAAGACTTACAATGCAATATTGAATCGATAATAATAGAGAACGATTTATGCTGTTAATTGTGACGGTATTTCGGAAAAAATAGTATTTCGTGGTAGTTGTTTTAAAACCTCGCAACAGGCCGTATAGTAACGACATTTTATTACATCACCGAAATTTATCAAAACATAACGGTAAACCCATTTGATCTTTTGCACAAAATTAACGCTATTGACATATCAACGTCAATACAATCCAATCCCGCTATATCTCCTGTCCGAATTAACTACTTCCAAACAAGAGTCTCTTCTAAATAGAGCCGTTCTCGTAGGACAAATAGAAAGCGCTATCGGATTTTGTTTATCCTCATTTAACACTTTCTAGATCGGAAAGTGTTGTGATTGTTCCAATGAGAAATTTTCTCTTTGATGTTTTTGTCCTCAAAAGTAATTGATTTATTCTCGAATTAAACATACTGATACTATATTTTACATTTCTTGTGTTTGTGTGGCTATCTACACACCGGTTATCGTTCATGTGTTGTTATTGCGCCAAATATGACCTTAGTAGTCCGCAGGCGTTAAAAAGCCATTCATTCCGTCATTTATTCGAGACGTCTTTAGAAGAAGGTCTGATTTAACTTTCTTTTCAATCAATTACCTTTGTGCAAGGTTGTCTAGAAATATTTGGTCCACGCAGCCTGCCTGCAATCAAAATAATGTTCTGTCTGAAAAGGCAAAATAAGATAGTAATAAAGCTTAACCCAAACACAACTATCTACTTCGAAACAAGAATCTATTCAGTGTTTGTTGTTTAACGTACTGTTGCATTTGGAAAGTTTTCTTGTACTTGTTCAAAACCGACGGATATGATCAAATCACTGGCCATTGTACCAGTGTCTGATGCCTGGTTGCATATTACTTATAAACAATCCTCAATATCGGCATGAAAACGACGTGATATACCCGTGTAATCAAATTTGTCAACTCTCGAACCAGACTCAAACCTGATGTATAATGACTTTGCGATAAGGAGCAATTTTGTGATATGGTTTCACTACTTTTGGACTGTGTTATGTGTGTTTGCTCTCACCGTGTCTTGAAGCGTCTGTGGGGAAGTTGCGAATGTGGAATTGGAATTGGTTATTTAATCATTTCAATTTCTAAAGCACAAACATGAACCATGATAAAGGAACATGTTTTGTCCAGTCACCATATTATGGTAAATATTTTCAACTTTTTACTTATTTAAACATACAGAAAGTGTAAGTATATTTCAATTCAATTTTGCATGCGTTGGTTTTAATCTTGCAAGTGCAACACACCTGCAAGATTCGGAAAATCGCATGATAAATACACTTGTTTGGGGTTCCACATTGTGTTGTTTACGACGATCATTTTTGTAAACACGTGAAAATATCCAATTACTTTTTGACCGCACTAGTCGAAAAATGAAAAGAATGAATAAAAAACATACATACAACCTAGTATTACCAATGTCAAGACGGTATAAATCTCCGGTCGCCTAATTCTATTACAGCTAATGCTTGGAATCACCATAAAGTATCAAATTAATTTAATAATGACACCCCAATCAATAGGGTTGAACAAAAAGTCAACTCTTTGTTAGCGGCTATTCTCTAACAGTACGATGTAAGCCGATTCCGTGTACACGATATTGCTTTTAGATCCAGTGTCATCAAAAACAGATTATAGACATGTTAGGCAAACTGCCTCATTCGGACCCCACTTGTATATACAGCGTTTACATTCCAGAAGATGTCGATGATATTGAATGATTGTGAAGGTAATTGCATAATTATGTATTGTTCATATTAATAATTATGCAATTGACCTAACGCCGGCCGTCAATCAAAACCACCGATAAGCCAATGGACGATCAGAAAAATGCCGCATCACCATTGTTTGTCTTGAATTCTTCGTTGCACGTGGTATTGTATCGATCTATCGACAATTATAGCAATCGACATGCCAATGCCTGTATTGTTTGTATTAGATTCTACGATGGGCGGAGCGATCTATCGATTGTTGTTTGATCAATTATAATGCAAAACAATATAATGTAAGTAATGACAACAATGCTTGATCTAGTTTTTTTCTGTTTTACAGAAACACCATTTAATTATTGTCCAAACATTTAATCTATTATAATTCGTGAAAGGACGTTGATAAAATAGTATAACCTGTGAACAATAAAGAACATAAAAGATTGAGACAAAACAAGAAAGTGTTGTTTATCAACATTTCCGTCCTTTGTCTTAATTGTTTCAAAAACCGTTGCTTCTAGTGAAGTCATCACGTCTATTTTTGGAAGGGATAAAGAATAAAACAATTCAAAACTCTTTATATTTAATTCTCTGAAAGTTTTAATCAAAATTATTGTTTGTATCATACGATTTTTAGATGCGGGTTCTTTTTAAGCATCAAAGGTTTTCAAATAACAACATTTCGTTTCGTCTGTTATGTATCTAAAATAAAATGAAATACAATGTCTGTCAATACTCAATTTAGAATCAAACAAGAAAGCCCATGTACTTATCAGAATGGTTGAAATAATGACACTTCAAGGCTATAAAACGCACATACGTCTGCTTTCCTAAATGAACACTTTACTATAACATTAGATTGATTGTCATTCGAGGTTAGGGGGGAGAAATTTCCCTGTTCTCAATCCCGTGAAGAGATTTTTTTGTGTTTTCTTCAAGAACAAAAATCATTTAACGTCGATTTGAATGAAATCACAAGACTTCGACCAATTTCTCTCGATTCTGCTCTCCATTTGGCAATCGCTGTGGCATAATGTTACAGTAGCCTTTTACACTACAAGCTAGTTCGTAAAAATTAAGAATATTCAAGAATAACACATAGAAAACTTATCTTTAGATTATATTTCCAAATGTCTATCGCCACGGTAACTATTGTTAAGTTGTCGTTTTCAATGACTTGAAGAGACAAGGAGCGGCCGTAAAGGAGCAAACATACAAGGACAATAAAATCAGCGTAAATCGAATTTGCTGGAATTATGTCAATAGTTGTGGCATTGATAATTGTATCCCTCGTATGTTTTTGTAGACAAATAGTGGATAAAGAAACATCCTGTAATATCAAAACAGTAAGAAATAATATTGCATCGTGGTCTTTTTTTTGTACATGTAAAGTGTTTAAAGTGTCTTAGATATTGTTTTAAAAGTGAAATAATATAAAAAAAACATATTGGACATACATGGTGGATGAAGGAATGGGGGTCGTTTATAGGCTATACCACTGTGTTTGGTTTAACACGGTGGGTAATTACGTGACTCAAGATTTCAGAAAATCATCAATATGTGTTTTAATAGTTGACAAATTCGAATGCGGTTTTAAGCAATGAAGGTTGGAAAATGCCAGAAATAACATTGGATTGTTAAATAATCAACTGCTGAAAAAGTAATTGAATATCAACGAAATTTTGCTTGGTTGTTAATAGCTTTTTTACCAGATGACTTTTAAAAAATCCATCACGCCAATCATATGTGTGACGTCTGTCCACATTCTCCGTCCAAAACCGATTTCAATTGGTCCCGTATAAACAAAATTATTCAAGAATTTCTGAAATTGCTGTATCAAGTGATTATCCCGTCGTATTAATTTAAGCCTAATTTTCACAAAGAGAAAAACAACAACAACAAAAACAAGAAGAAACAGACAACTATTCTAATCAAATCAGTTAAATGTAGAGTATGGTCAAACTAACATCCGTATTTTGCATTTCCCTCTATTTCTAAGAAAAGAGGATGAATTTGTAGAAAATTCCTTTTTGCTAAGGACAACGAATCCAAGGAACTAGATACATTACACTTTATTCCTTATTGCTATTTTTCTTAAAATCAAAGCATATCTCTGATAACTCCCTAATTGGAAAATCTATTTTTGCTACTTGGAAAGCCGGATTACTTCCTTAATCAAAACGCCGGATATGAAATAACTTCCGATCAATATAATTAAATATGTTCTATGACACTAATAACATTGAACTGCACAAGGAACTATACCAGCAGCGGGTATTTAACCCTTTACTAAATAAGACCTCGTTTAAAAGTCCCTAATATAAACAACAATTTGGTTTCCAATTTATATGACTAGGTAAATTAAATCTTGGATTGAAGTAAATTCTTTGTCTTGGTTAACTGAATCACTAGATACGTGTATTATCATTTTAGTTGTTAGTCTATTACCGGTTCGTGTTGCTTTATTTATTCATTTAATAGGTACCTTATCTAAAAGCCTTTCCCAAACAATGACCTTTTCAAAATAGTAGTCATTGTTAAAAAATACATTACAAACTGCTACTTAGCGGTATTCCCAGAATAGTTTTTGATATTAACATAAATTCTAATTTAAATACTTTAGTTAAGATGCGTTTTGTTATAAAAAGATGTAAAATGACTTGATTTTAAATACAGACAGACTGGTATGAAGACTTCTTTTGATCCATTTGATCTTTTTTCTGACCTGTTACAGTCTGACTTTTCACACAGAATATCTGATAGGAACAATGTCATCGTCGTTATGGAAAGATTTTGGGTACCTGCATAAAAAAGTACTTGCTTTATACAGAGGTGTCATATTTCACTTTCAAATCATTAAAATGCTTAGTATTTGTTCCTTTTTTTGTATTTGTAACATCCACATCGACTTCTACAACAGCTGCTTAACTCTTTCCCAACAACAAAATTTTAGGGTGATCCACTTCAAAAACTGCCAAAAATGACAAAATGGATGATATTAAAGATAGACATTGTGTAAAATATGGCACAGAAAATATTGAGACAATAGGAGAAACTGCTGGTTATCAGCAGTCTCTTCTTTTGTTTCAATGTTTTCCCAAGCCTTTTCTATTAGGGACGTCAAAACCAGGTCTTGTTTGGGAAAGGGTTAAAATTCGTAAGTTATTTTACCAAAAAGTTTTAGCACTTGGTCAGAAAGGTTCTAACATCTCAATATCGACATTGTTCGAACATCCGAACATCCTACATAAAACATGAACACATCGTCCTTAAAACAGATCTTTGGAAACTATAGTTAATTGTTCTTTTTATTTTTTTCCAACGTAAATTATCAATTTTGTTTAAAAGTTCGTCATCTGTATCTTTCTGCAATTGCCGTCTGTAATTGAAATTGTAAACGAAAGGATGAACCTGGATCTCAAAGTATCGTATACTTGAAAGTAGCCTATTCACTGAATAATTTATAGGTTCACCGGAGCATTTAAGAGATGTGTCTGATGAGAAAAGTATTTGATACCTATTGCATTCTTGAGTGCCTGAAACATTTCCTAGACATAGAAATGTAATCCGCAAACTCAATGGCTGACACAATCACAATGATGCTGATGACGATAGGGTTTTGTGTAAAATATAGCATAGAAAACATAAAGAACAAAAGGTAGCAAATGCTGTTTAAAAAACTCATTCATTTGTTTGTATGTTTTCTTGACCCTTCTCTATTACATACACTTTCATTACGGCTTATTTGGCAACATGTTATATTAATGAATTAATTGTAAATGTCATTTTACTTTTCACATAAATTAAGTGATATGTTCCTTCGGACTCATATGCACAATGGTGAAAACTCTTGATATTGTTCATTCAGGGTAAATCTAACAGTTATAATACAATATTTTGTGCAGTTTTCTAGAACAACAGAAATGTTGTATAGAACGATCTTGCAGGACATAGGTGGCTTGTTCATATTTACCCACTAAATACAGATTCAAAAGTTCGTTTCCCATTATGGCATTTTATTTGCTGTCATCATAAATCTTAAAAGGATGTGATGACCTTTTTTTGCTGAAGGAAACGTAGACAGATTTAGGTGTTGATCGTTGATTACTGCGATTTAACCCAATTTAATATTTCCTTTATAAACTAGTTTTGAAATTAGGTGTCTCCTTTCAGAAATGCAACCATCGTCTTTTTCTTTTTCCAATATCTGAAAATGCGTTTGAATTAAGATATTGAAAGACGGAAATGTTAAGAGACAGCGTAAAAAGATTTATTGTTTATCGTGGACTCGAACGGCTCCCTCCAATTCTGTATGCTCGTAAATAACCAGTTTGACAAATAGCTATCCTTTGGGAAATAATACGACCATAGTAGTAGACTGTTATTCGAAAGAAATTGTCAATGAATGCATGACAAGGCACCGCTTACTAAAATTAATCTCTCTGTTTGGTCTCCCGATTTAATTGAGAATTAATGTGACAGTATTATCCAAGTTGTTAGCTTTGCATTCTCAGACCAGTATAAAACGACACACCAATCAATCCATTGTTGCGATCATACGTCCCAAACAGTCATATTCGCAGAGGCACAAGAAATAAGTTAACGTCCGAGTGCGCAGCACGAGAGTCGTTTTCGTATAGTGAGGGCCTCCTCTGCGAATGTTAACGACCGACAAATACGTGAATTGACGCTATTGATGCATAAAAAACATAAAATTACAATGTTTACTTACCTCACACCTATTGATACGTGCAAAAAAATGAACCGAGATGAGAGCAAAAAATGTCCGCCATTGTTGTTTGGTTCTGATAAATCTTGCAAAATGTTTTTTAAGTGTAACGTCAGCAAATTGACGTTACGTCATTATTTGACGCCCAAAGCAAACGTCTTTTATCCAACATTTATAAGACGTTGTGATTTTTTCGGGAAAGGGGAGTTGTGTATTTTGAAAGTTCTAATCAAGGTTAATTTGAGTGCAAAGGCGGGCGAATATCGCACGTGAATTTCCTAAAAAAATACACGTGTTTTACCGATAACGGCCTGGTTTCTTTCCGATAATGAATGACTATAATGGCCCGAAAATAGACATTTTATGCATTAATACCATTCAACTCACATACCTTATCAGGAGCAAAAGTTCGTTATTAAAACTGCTTACGGTGGCCCCCTCATTTTTGTTATACCAAATTGGTGAACGATTACAAAAATTATGAAGACGGCTTCGGTAATTAGTTTACTGTGACTCCCTAACTTACTAGCCCAATGAAAACAAACGTGTGCATGGCATGTTCTGTCCAGGATATATGAAAAGGCCGTATCTGTTTGAGGAAGCATGCGACCCATTGTTGTGGTCTTATAATGATTCGTGTTTACATCTCGTTTATATTAATAGGCTGAAGTAACAAAACGAACATGTCCCTACCCTCTACAAAATGCACAATAGAACGTGGTATATTTCTTTTTACCTGGAAAACCAATAATTGGAGAGCGATGGGAAATTGAAGAGAGCAATGTGACAAACAGTTCTATATTCTCGTTAAATACAAGTTATGAATATTGCATTCAATAAATGAATCGGGATATGGACAAAAGAACGCTATATATAGAGAGATCAACATAGAACTACTTTAGCTCTTTGTTACATTGTGCTTTTGTCGTTTTTTATCTAAATGTCCAAATTTAATGATAGTAGCAGAGACGTTTTTACGTTTGGTATGTTGCTGTAGTAAAGCCAATTCATCAAATATTACAATTAAAATTGTTTATTGATTTTCAGAAGCCAACAAAACAATACTTTGTTATTCTGTGCCATTACCTTGTAATCACCTTGTCACAGACCACAAATGATTGACAGATAAATTAAGTTGGGAGAAAACGCCCTAAGTACCTTTATTCGCGCAGCTTCCGTTCTGCTTTTAACCCTTTCCATTTTATTGAAATATTGAAACGATTCTATTTGAAAGCTGCTACAGACTGCAAAATAAATGTTAAAGATAGTGTTTGTGTGTGAAGCTGCAGTTAAGCTTTTTCGCTGAAAAGCATCGATAATGTAATTTTCGTTCTATGTAAACTTGCTTGTATTGTTATCTGGAACACAAAAATGTACTTTAAAAAAAATACATGTTGAATGTTTATGGAAATAAAATTGATCATAAATCCATAAAAAATACATGAAATAAAGATACATACCTGCAAATTGCATGGTTTTATAATGAACAATAGTCGTTGAAATCAATTAAATATTTGATAATGAATCATCTTTAATTTCCACAACTTTCACGTAACCAAGCAAACACGATTAACAGTTCAAGACAGTCACTTTGACCAATTATGTATGATTCTATAATCATGTATATTAGACACAAAAATATTAAATCGATTACAGTTGGTATATAAAGATCGTTAAATTCTTATGGTAAGAATAAATGTATTATTCAGCAATTAAACACAGGTAATGTCCGCTTCACGAAGCACAACTCGAGGACGAGTTCCAGTCCATCAGTTTAGCAAGTGATGTCTCTTTTAACCATTATCCATTAAGAAAGACTTACCATGAAATATTGAATCGATAACAATAGAGAACGATTTATGCGGTTAATTGTGACGGTATGTCGGAAAAAAATAGTAGTCCGTGGTAGTTGTTATAAAATCTCGCAACAAGCCGTAGTAACGACATTTTATTACATCACCGAAATTTACCAAAACATAACGGTAAGCCCATTTGATTTTTTGTACAAAATTTAACGCTATTGACACATCAACGTCGTAACAATCCAATCCCACTATATCTCTTGTCCGAATTAACTACTTCCAAACAAGAGTCTTTTCTAAATAGAGCCGTTCTCGTAGGACAAATAGAAAGCGCTATCGGATTTTGTTTATGCTCTTTTAACACTTTCCAGATAGGAAAGTGTTGTGATTGTTCCAACGATAATTTTTCTCTTTTATGTTTTTTGTCCTCGAAAGTAATTGAATTATTCTCAAATTGAACATGCTGATACTATATTTTACATTTCTTGTGTTCGTGTGGCTATCTACACAACGGTTGTCGTTCATGTTTTGTTATTGCGCCAAATATGACATTAGTAGTCCACGGGCGTTAAAAAGCCATTCATTCTGTCATTTATTCGAGACGTCTTTAGAAGAAGGTCTTTTTCAACATTCTTTTCAATCAAATACCTTTGTGCAAGGTTGTCTAGAAATATTTGGTCGACACAGCCTGCCTGCAATCAAAATAATGTGCTGTTTGGAAAGGCAAAATAAGATAGTAATAAAGCTTAACCCAAACACAACTATCTACTTCGAAACAAGAATCTATTCAGTGTTTGTTGTTTAACGTACTGTTGCATTTGGAAAGTTTTCTTATACTTGTTCAAAACCGACGGAAATGATCAAATCACTGGCCATTGTACCAGTGTCTGATGCCTGGTTGCATGTTACTTATAAACAATCCTCAATATGGGCATGAAAACGACGTGATATACCCGTGTAATCAAATTTGTCAACTCTCGAACCAGACTCAAACTTGATGTATAATGACTTTGCGATAAGGAGCAATTTTGTGATATGGTTTCACTACTTTTGGACTGTGTTATGTGTGTTTGCTCTCACCGTGTCTTGAAGCATCTGTGGGGAAGTTGCGAATATGGAATTGGAATTTGTTATTTAATCATTTCAATTTCTAAAGCACAAACATGAACCATGATAAAGGAACATGTTTTGTCCAGTCACCATATTATGGTACATATTTTCAACTTTTTACTTATTTAACCATACGGAAAGTGTAAGTAAATTTCAACTCAATTTTGCACGCGTTGGTTTTAATCTTGCAAGTGCAACACACCTGCAAAGTTCGAGAAATCCACTTGTTTGTGGTTCGACATTGTGTTGTTTACGACAGTCATTTTTGTAAACACGTGAAAATATCCAATTACTTTTTGACCGCATTAGTCGAAAAATGAAAAGAATGAATAAAAAACATGCATACAGCCTAGTATTACCAATGTCAAGACGGTATAAATCTCCGGTCGCCTAATTCTATTACAGCTAATGCTTGGAATCACCATGAAGTATCAAATTGATTTAGTAATGACATCCTTATCAATAGGGTTGAACAAAAAGTTAACTATTTGTAAGCGGCTATTCTCTAACAGTACGATGTAAGCCGATTCCGTGTACACGATATTGCTTTTAAAGATCCGGTGTCATAAAAAACAGATTATAGACATGTTAGGCAAACTGCCTCATTCGGACCCCATTTGTATATACAGCGTTTACATTCTAGAAGATGTCGATGATATTTAATGATTGTGAAGGTAATTGTATATGTATTGTTCATATTATGCAATTGACCTAACGCCGGTCGTCAATCAGAAGCACCGATAAGCCAATGGACGATCAGAAAAATGCCGCATCACCATTGTTTGTGTTGAATCCTTCGTTGCACGTGGTATTGTATCGATCTATCGACAATCAAAGCAATCGACATGCCAATGCCCGCATTGTTTGTATTAGATTCTACAATGGGCGGAGCGATCTATCGATTGTTGTTTGATCAATTATAATGTAAAACAATATAATGTAAGTAATGACAAGACAAATTTTTGATGCATATCATCCAAAGTAGCCAAAAATCTTTTGGCCGGCAATAATTCAAAAAGTTTCTGCATGGTGTCTACTTGAAAATGATGGGAACAGGTACTTATTACCGATTTTTAGGTCAGATCGAATAAGAACTGTGTGTCTAGAATGGGTAAAAGAAATCTTTAAAATTAAGTTTCTGTGATACAAATGTTTAGTCGTGATATATGGCATTGCATTCGATTTGGCGGACCAGTATGCTATTACAAAAGTTGAGACTTTGATAGGTTCACATCAAATTGGCAGTGGTAATAGTGTTTGTTCGTTTGACTAGATTTGTGGACTAAATCATTTAGCAAGTGGCAAGAATCCGACAGTTTCAATTTCAATGTACGAGGGGGTATCAAAAAGTTTTGAGCCTACCATAGAAACCATGAAGTACTTTCATTTAAAGTGTGCTACTTTTCAACATAGTCCCCTTCCAACTCTACACACCTATTCCATCTGCTCTGCCAATCATTGATGCCTGATTTAAAGATGTCAGCAGGTTGGTCCTCTAACCAGCCCTCAACAGTAGCAGTCAACTCGTTGTCATCATCAAATCTCCGACCCCGGAGATACTTTTTCAGTTTAGGAAAGAGGTGGAAGTCGCTGGGGGCAAGGTCTGGAGAATATGGTGGATGTGGGAGGAGTTCGTAGCCACATTCCCGCACAGCCTCCATTGCAATACGGCTGGTATGGACAGCCGCGTTGTCCTGATGGAGCAAAACCCCACGACGAATTTTACCACGGCGTTTCTCTTTTATGGATTGGCGCACCTGCTTCAGTAGGTTAGCATAATATTCGCCATTCATTGTAGTTCCGACTGGTAAGTAGTCGATGTGGACGACTCCTTTGCTATCCCAAAAAATTGTCGCCATAACCTTCTTGGTGGACCTGGCAGCTTTAAACTTCTTGGTCTTCGGAGAAGAGGCGTGTTTCCATTCCATGGATTCCTGTTTACTCTCCGGATCATAATGATAAAGCCAGGTTTCATCACAGGTTACAACCCTAAAATGAAAGTCGTCTGGGTTGGCGTTATACCTAGTCAGCATGGCTCCACTAATGGTGACCCTCGACTGCTTCATTTCATCAGTAAGCATTCTTGGGACCCATCTTGCGCATACCTTGGACATGTGGAGCTTATCATGTAATATGCTGTTAATGGACCCATATGAAATGCCAGTTGCCTCTTCTAACTCATACAGAGAGATTAGGCGGTTTTTCATCACCAGAGCGTGCACTTTATCAACCATTTCTGTGTTGGTACTGGTTGATGGCCGTCCAGACCTGGGGTCATCTTCTAAGCTCTCCCTGCCACGCTGAAATTCCTTAACCCAGCGTTTGATTGTTGCAGAAGAAGGGGAAGACTCCCCATAAACTGCAGTCAATCGTTCTTCAACCTTTGTAGCGGAATTGCCCTCAAGGACCAAAAACCTTATCACGGCTCTATACTCAGTTTTGTCCATTTTACAATATTACTGGGGTACGTCTATTCAACAAATTGTTGTGACTAATTAGTAACAGTTAGCAAAACGATTTTGCATGTAAATTGATGTGAACATATTCATGTTCATAAGGCGTGAAGCATTATACTGTCTGATTGGTAGAAATGCCCGAGGCTCAAAACTTTTTGATACCCCCTAGTACACGAAAAACAATCCATGTGTATATTATCCAACAAGATTAACCCGGTACATCTGCATATGTAATGACCCCACCTCGGCAATGTTTTGTTAAGACACTCAACTAACGGACTTTGCACACGAAAATTAATCAGTATCAGTTTAATGTGGTCAAACAATATCATAGTATACAAATATTAGTAGAAAATAAAACATTTCTGAATATATCTGGATTTCTCAGATCCCACATAATATTTTCTCACTATTATTATATCCCTTATTTCACTTATTAGGGGTGTCAAGACGAGATCTATCTTGTTTTGGACATGGTACATTCTGTAACAAAGCTTGAGAAAGACGAAGTAAATAAGTATAGGTCATACATAAACACTGCTGTTTATACATTGTCTACTATACTGAGAGGCGAAATTAAGTATACACCCTAGTTCTTTCACGCTTTCGGAGAAACCGATTAATAGATTGTGTATGATTTTTAAACGCCGCCGAAGGTATTCGTCTATTGATGTAACCTTCTCAGCCTATCCGTCCATCTATCTTTTCTTTCGGTGCGACGTTTTTTTCATAGCATACAGCGTCATCGAAAAGGGGACTTAATCGATAAATTAATACAAGCATATACGTTGACACATCCTCTATATTTATGAACGGATTTTGATAGAATTTTCACAGAAAAAGCCTAGTCACCCAAGTCTATGCGTACATTGTTAGTGCTTTTCCATATTACGGAGCGTCATGGCAAAATGGGTCTTGATGCAAACGGGTTATCTGACATAACCCCTTCTAATTTCATTGGCGGATTTTGATAAAATTTGCGTAGAATGTTCCTAGTCACCTGACTAAGTAAATATAGAGTCGCGGTTTCTTTCATTATTATGCTGCGTCATAGCAAAATGGGTCTTAATGCAAAAAATGGCATATCGGTCGATTTCTAACTGCCACCGAGAATTGGATTAGAACTTTGAGAAAATTTAACATTGTGATTTGTTGTGATAAAGTTTAAAGACACCAAATACGGGTTAACGGCAATATTTGATGCTTCGCTAATTTGCACGTGCAAAGTTTGCTAAATCGGCAAGTAGCAGGAATATGGGTAGTCAAAGCAATTTCAGGTGAACTTTATCAAAACTGTATTATTGGTTTCGGGGTAGAAATAAGAAATACACAATTTTGAGTCGATATGATGCAAATTAAGAGAGATATTTAAAGACAAAAAGTGTATACTTTCTTTTGCCTCTCAGTATATATATTTTATATCTTTATATTTTACATCAGTTATATTCTTGATGTACCCGGTGGCAAAACAAATTGGCGTGGCAAATGATTTTAAAACATGAAAAAAATACTAAACGACATTCTGTCAGTTTGAATCTACTACATGTTGTGAAGAAGCTTTGAGAGCCAATCATGGGTGGTGATCAGACGGTATGTATGCACTAGCCGATGAGGATCCCTGTTTGACAATTTGCTTGCTAATAATGTCAACCTTATGGTCAATCGAGTCATTTTCCCCTAAAGTCCACAAAGAGACTTATTTAGCTTTATCGGAGAAATGGAGTTGATGGCACCGAAATGGAGATTGTTATAACAATAACTAGGTGGTCATAATATGAATTCACATTTACACACCCTATTACCGGCTTTACTCGGGTCGTTGCAAACCTCGTGCATCATCATCGATAAATGGCGGATGTACTGGGTAGGTCATACTTTTTCCATTTTTGTTTCGTGTTATTGTGCTTCTCAGCTATATTTTATGGTGTACTATGCTGGACATATATTTGAGTACCTACATGCCAAATTTTATCCCAAATATTCCCCAAACAACAAAATTATTCAACAACATAGTCGTAACTTCACATATTTTTATGTAAAATCCAACTTTCAGTCAATATAATGAGGAAATGATAAGGTGATCGTTAGAATTAATATAACTATTAGAAAAGTCAATCAATTTTCTTACACTTTGTAAATTGAGAAAACTGTTTGAATTGAATTAAGTTCAGGCTGACTAATTAAAAGTTAAATACTGATGCCGATTTGGCTATCACGAACAGCATATTGAAGCCGTATGATCTGTTCGTGATAGTATAAATTTGTACCTCACTAAACTTTGTTTGACTATAACGATATAACGGAATAGTTGATCGTCTTCTCAAACGAGTGGTTAATAGATAATATACTAGATTTCCATTTTATAATAAAATTTCTAGCATTCACTTTAGTGTTTTTCTAAAATTTGCATGGAAAGGTGGATTTTACATAAAAATATGTGAAGTTACGTCTTTTTGTTGATTGAGAAATCTTTGGGCTTATATTTGACATGTAGGTATTCAAATATATGATCAGCCTAGTACACTACAAAATAAAGCTTAGAGGTGTAATAACACGAAACAAAAATGGGGAAAGTATGACCTACCCAGTACACCCGCCATTTATCGATGATACTGCACGAGGTTTGCAACGGCCCGAGTGATAGCCGGTAATAAGGTGTGATTTATCTAACGTCAATATCAAATACTTGTAAATGCAGCAAATATTTTGAAAAAAAAAAGAATTTCAAGCTCGACCAAAAGCAATTTCCATATCGCTACCGCGACTGCAAAGGCGTCATTCCGCGTTTTATTCTTGTCGCGTGACCCTTTGAACCATTCTGGTTTAAACTGATATAATTATTTCCCAAATAGCAAAATTTAAGTTAATTTGAATTAATAAAGATGTTCAACATACCTTGGAAATATTTTGGCAAACAGAAAAAATGCAGGGGTCCGTATTATCAACTAACGTACGATTTGTTTTTGCGTAATTACTTGAAACAGCAAACCTGATTGGCCCAATCTGATTTCGCGTGCAATCAGATGTTTTGTTACACAGTTTACACAAAATCGTGGTCGTAAGATCGTTGATAATACGGGCCCCTGGTTACCAGCATTTTTTCTTTCGCCTCTATGTTGTCCAAGCCTTTTCCTTTATGAAGCTTAAAATCCAAACTTTGTTTAGAAAAATGTTAAAGGGCTTACATTCACTGACATGAGTATAAAATAATCATACCATAGCATTCGATAAAATACAAAATTAAAGTCTACAGAAACAATCATGGTTTGAATGCTCAATGAATTGCTCATGTTCAGCAGCTGAACGAAAACAAATGAAAAACATAATTATGTAAAAAAAAATATGAAAAAAGATCGAGCGCTAGCAAGATTTGAACCCATGACATATAAGATATAATGAACTCTTAGTCCGGTGTCGTAACCACTGTACCACTCAAGCTATAACATATGGTAAAGCTTATAAAAGTTTAATCTTTTTACACAATTTGGATTTGTCCCTATCGAAATTGAGGGATATGAAACAATAAACAAATTCATATTTTATGCAGTATATTTCTTCGTGAATGTCTTAACATGTCGAAAAAAATATGCTTTTGATTTAATAATCCTTATCGACATACATTTCAACCATTTTCAACAAATAGGTCGAACATTTTGTACAATGGTTGCCTAACAAACTATACAAGGGCATATCTCATAGCTCATGGCTCGGCTGCCAAAAAAAAGTAAAGCGTATTTGAAGAATTAATGAAAACTTTCTTGTTGATTTAAAAATATACAAAAAAGAAAAAAAAGAATCTAGCGTGAGTGGGTCTCGAACCAATGAAACAAAAGTGTTCAGGCTTATGTAAACCTAGCACTCTATCCATTAGACCACAGCGACACTTGTGTCAAACGATACTAAAACAAAATTAAATTATAGTAGTATTTATCAGATTAGATTGGTTATCGCCCCTGAGTTTGTCCAAATAAATAACGAAACACATTAGTAAATACCAAAACACATTTACAGTATCGATTTCAGAATGGATCAGTTCATAGCGGATATATATTACCGTTATTTATTCAACACTTCATACAAAATTCTCTTCTTGCTGTTATTAAGCATAAACAACAATAGTTAACATGATGTGTTATAGTTCTTCGTGTGTTTCGGTATTTCTATGGACCAATCCGGTCACATGATTAAGCGGTTAGTAATTCGTATCTGGGGGAAATTAAAATAGTATACAAATGCAAGTTTTATGCATTGTATTTCCTCGTAAATGGTGTAAGCATATAAAACAAACATGTTGTTAATGTAACAATCATTATCAACGTACAATTTAACCAGCTTCCACAAATATGTCGAACAGTTTGTACAATAATCGCCTCCCTAACTCTGCACGTTAATATTTTAAAACCGTTACAAAGGTAGCCCAGCTAAAGGCTGGGCTACCAATAACAGTGCTTGGTCTTGTTTTGTATGTTTTACAGAAACACCATTTATTTATTTTCCAAACGATTAATCTATTCTAATTCGTAAATGGACGTTGATAAAAAGTATAATCTGTGAACAATAAAGAGCATAAAAGATTGAGACAAAGAAGAAAGTGTTGTGTATCAACATTTTCGTCCTTTGTCTTAATTGTTTCAAAAACTGTTGCTACTAGTAAGGTCATCACGTCTATTTTTGGAAGGGATAGAAAATACAACAATTCCAAACTCTTTATATTTAATTCTCTGAAACAAATTATTGTTTGTATCATACGATTTTTAGATGCATGTCCTTTTTAAGCATCACGGGTTTTCGAATAACAACATATCGTTTCGTCTGTTATGTATCTAAAATGAAATGAAATACAATGTCTGTCACTACTCTATTTAGAATCAAACAAGAAAGCCCATGTACTTATCAGAATGGTTGAAATAATGACACTTCAAGGCTATATAACGCACATACTTATGCTTTCCTAAATGAACATTTTACTTTAACATTAACTAGGTTTTCATTTGAGGTTAGGGTAAGATTTTCCCATGTTCTCAATCCCGTGAATAGATTTTTTGTGTTTTCTTCAAGAACAAAAATCATTTTACGTCGATTGGAATATAATCACAAGACTTCAACCAATATCTCTCGATTCTGCTCTCCATTTGGCAATCGCTGTGGCATAATGTTACAGTAGCCTTTTACACTACAAGCTCGTTCGTAAACATTAAGAATACAGTCGACACTCGTTGTGTCGAACTCAGAGGGGTAGCCAGAATACCTCGACATATCCGGAGTTCGACTAATCCGATTTTCATTATTTTCGATGAAAACGATATTAAACCATTTTTATGGACATCATATATGCCCATGATTGAAATATAGTAGGAAAAGGAAAGAAATTGCTCGACACGAGCAATTTCTATCCTTTTCCTACTAAATTTCAATGGCTGTATTTGTTTCGGAATTCATTTTGATTTCCATATGTTGAGGATGGGACATACCTTTCACTTCGACTTTTAAGCGGAATTCCGACTAATCCGATGTCGAGTGTCGACTGTATTTAAGAATATAGAAAACTAATCTGTAGATTATATTTCCAAATGTCTATCGCCACAGTAACTATTGTTATTGGCGTTTTCAATAACTTGAAGGGACGAGGAGCGGCCGTTAACCCTTTCCCAAACAGCAAAATTTTAGACTAGTCTAAATTCAAAGATGATGCAGACGACAATTTCAAGTGAATAAAATTTTACATTTTTGGTCTTTTTACATAGAAAACATTGTGGGAAATGAAGAAATTGTTTGTCTCAAGCAATTTCTTTATTTTCCACGATGTTTCCCAAAGTCATTATCTCGTGAGGAGTCAAAAGGAGTCAATGTGTGGTAATGGGTTAAGGAGCAAACATACAAGGACAATAAAATCAGCGTAAATCGAATTTGCTTGAATTATGTCAATAGTTGTGGCATTGATAATTGTAGCCCTCGTGTGTTTTTGTAGACAAACAGTGAATAAAGAAACATCCTGCAATATCAATACAGTAAGAAATAATATTGAATTGTGGTCTTTTTTTCTTGTACATGTAAACCATTTAAACCATTTAAAGTGTCTTAGATATTTTTTTTAATAGTGAAATAATATGAAAAAAAAATATTGGGCCTACATGGTGGATGAAGGAATGGGGGTCGTTTATGTGCTAAACCACTGTGTTTGGTTTAACATGGTGGGTAATATGGTGACTCAAGATTTCAGAAAATCATCAATATGTGTGTTAATAGTTGACCAATTCGAATGCAGTTTTAAACAATGAAGGTTGGAAAATGCCAGAACTAACAAAGACGCAGTGGATTGTTAAATAATCAACTGCTGAAAAAGTAATTGGATATCAACGAAATTTTGCTTGGTCTTTAATAGCTTTTTTACCAGATGAATTTTAAAGAATCCATCACGCCAATCATATGTGTGACGTCTGTCTACGTTCTCCGTCCAAAACCGATTTAAATTGGTCCCGTATAAACAACATTATTGAAGAATTCCTGAAATTGTTGTATAAAGTAATTATCCGTCGTATTTATTAACGTATACAACCCATCATTAGCACTGAAGGGCCAGAGGCGAAATTTCAAAAGTATCCGTAATTCCTAAACTGTGTTACATTTCCATTTCAAATACAAACGTAAGCATTTTGAACGGTTTAGAATTGTGAATTTATGCATACTTCTGGAAATATTTGACAAAAATGTTCAAAATTTCCTCCCTTGTATATGAATAAAGAGTACAAGGACATATGTAAATTACTTTCTTCTTGGAGCACAATCTTGGAATCCGGCACTGTGAATCACCTTATGTGAAGTGTATTTACATGTGTGTGTAATTTAACGCATTACATATGTCTAGAAAGTAGTGTTTTTAATGATGGGTCAAATACCTTAAAGCCTAATTTTCACAAAGAGAAAAACAACAACAACAACAAAAACAAGAAGAAACAGACATATCAGTTAAATGTAGAGTATGGTCAAACTAACATCCGTATATTGCATTTCCCGCTATTTCTAAGAAAAGAGGGTAAATCTTTAGAAAATTCCTTTTTGCTAAGGACAACGAATCCAAGGAACTAGATACATTACACTTTATTCCTTATTGTTATTTTTTTTAAAATCAAAGCATATCTCTGATAACTCCCTAATTGGAAAATCTATCTCTGCTACTTTGAAAGCCGGATTACTTCCTTAATCAAAACGCCGGATATGAAATAACTGCCGATCAATATAATTAAATATGTTCTATGACACTAATAACATTGAACTGCACAAGGAACTATACCATCAGCGGGTATTTAACCCTTACTAAACAAGACCTCGTTACAAAGTCCCTAATATAAACAACAATTTGGTTTCCAATTTATATGACTTGGTAAATTAAATCTTGGATTGAAGTAAATTCTTTGTCTTGGTTAACTGAATCACTAGATACGTGTATTATCATTTTAGTTGTTAGTCTATTACCGATTCGTGTTGCTTTATTAATTCATTTAATAGGTACCTTATCTAAAATCCCTTCCTAAATAATGACCTTTTAAAACAGTAGTCATTGTTAAACAAGAGCTGTCACTGTAAGATGACAATGCCCCCGACACCGCTTTGATTTTAAATTATGGCCAATCTATGTTCAAGGTCAAGGTCATCCAGGGGTCAAGGTCACCAAAGTATAAGCATACAGAAAGGTAATGTACCAAGGAATGTTTTGGTAAAGTATGAAGCGAATATGGTGAGTAATAAGGAAGTTATGGCCAATGTTAAAGTTTTTGGACGGAATGACGGACGGACAGACAGACAGACGGACAGACGGACGGACGGACGGACGGACGGACAAGTCAAATTTATGATGCCTCCCTATCGGGGGCATAAAAAGATACATTACAAACTGCTGCTTAGCGGTATTCTCAGAATAGTTTTGGATATTAACATAAATTCTATTGTAAATACTTTAGTTAAGATGCGTTTTGTTATAAAAAGATGTTAAACGTCTTGATGTTCAATACAGCCAGACTGATCTGATGACTTCTTTAGATCCATTTGATCTATTTTTCTGACCTGATACCGTCTGTCATTTCCCACAGAATGTCTGATAGGAACATTGTCGTTATAGAAATTGTTTGGGTACTTGCATCAAAAAATACTTGCTTTATACAGAGGTGTCATATTTCACTTTCAAGTCATTAAAATGCATAGTATGTGTTCCTTTTTTTGTATTTGTAACATCCACATCGTCTTCTACAACAGCTGCTTAAGGGGGAATGCTCCAGTTTCCTAATTATTTTCCCAATAATAGAATTTACTTATATTTTGTATGTTGAAATTACATGTTATTACCAATTGAAAAATAAAATAAAAATGGATGGTCAGCGATCTTGTTTAAATTTTATATGCACTCGTATCACATACCCCTACATCGAAAACATGCACAATTTCTTGCACCTGTCCAATGTCACTAAAGTGCTAATTAAATGCTGTATATTCATCGTTTAGTCCCAAAAACGGATTTAAAGTAACGTCTTACATTTAACAAGAACAGAAAACCCAAAATATGTGCAATAATAAACGCGTCAATGTGTAAAACAGCATGCTCACGTGTTCGGTTAGATCAATGAAGCTGGAGTGTTTTATGTCAAAATTTGCATATTTTTGGAAATATTTCAAGTTCTACATAATAGAATTTGATAAAACTCCCTCAGTGTATTAAGCAACATGTCCTGGTAATAATTCAAAAAGAAAATGTATAGGTCAGCGCACTTATTAGTGACTTACAGCAATTTTTATCAGCTACACATAACTAAAATGACGCAAAACAGTGGTAACTGCATATACACTTACGACTGTCTTGCTCTAAATAATCGATATCCAACTTGAGGAAATCAGTTTCGTATAATAAATACAACTTTACCGTCGAAAATGGTAAATTGTAATGATATGTTATATTATTGAAAATATGGTAGCGAAACATATTGGTACGAAACATTTTATTTACTACAGTAAAGACCGAGTGTTCCGAAAAACTGGAGCATTCCCCCTTAAAATCCGTAAGTTATTTTACCAAAAAGTTTTAGCACTTGGTCAGAAAGGTTCTAAAATCTCAATATCGACATTGTTCGAACATCCGAACATCCGACCTAAAACATGAACACATCGTCCTTAAAAACAGATCTTTTGAAACTATAGTTAATCGTTCTTTTTAAATTTTTCCAACGTATATTATCAAATTCGTTTAATCGTTCGTCATCTGTATCTCTCTCGTCTGCAATTGCCGTCTGTAATTGAATTTGAAAACGAAAGGATGAACATGGATCTCAAAGTATCGTATACTTGAAAGTAGCATATTCACTGAATAATTTATAGGTTCACCGGAGCATTTAAGAGATGTGTCTGATGAGAAAAGTATTTGATACCTATTACATTCTTGAGTGCCTCAAACATTTCCTAGACATAGAAATGTAATCCGCAAACTCAATGGCTGACACAATCGCAATGATGCTGATGACGATAGGGTTTTGCGTAAAATAAAGCATAGAAAACATAAAGAACAAAAGGTAGAAAATGCTGTTTAAAAAAACATTCATTTGTTTGTATGTTTTCTTGAACCTTCTCTATTGTATATACTTACATTATGGCTTTTGTGGCAATATGTTATGATAATGAATTAATTGTTAATGGCATTTTACTTTTCACATAAATTAAGTGACATGTTCCTTCGGACGTGGAGCGGGTGTACCTATTAACGAACACCTAAGCTACTATTTATAAATGCAACCACCCTCGCAGGATTTTTGTCGCCTATGGCAACGTCAGTGTGCATGACGTTGTTTTGTCATATATCAAGACCAATGAGCCTTGAATTATGGTAGATATTCGCTGTCAAAGTCATGTAGTGAACGATTGCAATTCCGAACGGTGGTTGAAACCCCGAATACAAGTGGTTCTAATTCCGAACACTAACAAGAATCCTTTTAAATAACCAAAGAAAGACTTGGCAACTTTTTTCCTGATATTCACCACCATTAAAACTATCTTTTACTCTCAAAGAATTACCAACAGATCGCCGATATCAATGAAAAAAAAAATAAATTTACAAATCAGATGAAGGATGTACCTATTATCGAACACCTTAGCCACAATTCTAAGAGTTCGGTAAATGCATAAACCCTCCCTGAACCCTTTAAAATGTGAAAAACTACTATTCCAAGCGGCAAATATCATAAGCCAAATAATTTGCTGTCTTTGAGTTCTTGCTAAATTGATACTAAGTTAACACAATTGGCATTTTAAAATGAACGTTCGGAAATAAAACCACCGCACAGAATCTGTGGTTTTAATTCCGAACCCCAACTTTCTGGTACTTAGATACAATGTAACCTTCAAAACACAATCTAGCATGGTTAAGCAATACTTATTCATCATCAAATGTTATTTGGATAGGAAAAATAGCGTGTCTGTTGATAATGAAAACCTTAAGAAACGTCCGCGGTGGAATTGTTTTATACACAATTGTACCTGCCTATCAGAGTGGAATTCAAACTTTGGCGTTTATCTCGGCCACCCACATGATAACTTGACCCAAAATAGCAAGAAAGGGAGAGGATGACATATGTGTCATAAAAAAAGAGGTTTCCATGTCATTTGAGTGCATTTATGTCATGTTCTGAGATGTCAAAAATATTGTTCGGATTTAAACGTTGTTCGGAATTACGTTCACCCGCTCTATATGTTCAAAGGTGAAAACTCTTGATTTTGTTTATTCCAAGTAAATCTATAATACAATATTTTGTGCAGTTTTCTAGAACAACAGAAATATTGTATAGAACGATCTTGCAGGACACGAGTGGCTTTTTCATCTTTACCCACAATATACAGATTCAACAGTTAGGTTCCAATTATCGCATCTTATATGCTGTCATCATCAATCTTAAACGAATGTAGTGACCTTTTTGTTGAAGAACACGTAGAAAGATTTATGTGTGGATCGTCGATTATTGCGATCTAACACAATTAAAATATTGACATTATAAACTAGTTTTGAATTTAGGTGTCTCCTTTCAGAAATTCAACCAGCATCTTTGTCGTCCTCCTAGTATTTTTTAAAAAAAGTTTGAATTGAGATGTTGAAAGGCGGGATAATTACGGGACAGCATAAAAAGATTAAGTGTTTATCGAGGACTAGAGCGGCCACATCCAATCCTGTATACTCGTAAATAACCGGTTTGACAAATAGCTATCCATTGGGAAATAATACGACCATAGTAGTAGACTATTATTGAAAAGAAATTGTCAATGACAAGGCACGGCTTACGAAAATTAATCTCCCTGTTTGGTCTGTCTATTTCTCCCTGCTTTAATTGAGAGTTAATGGGACAGTGCTATCCAAGCTGTTAGTTTGCATTCACAGACCAGTATGAAACGACACAGCAATCAATCTGATTGCTGCAGTCATACGTCCAAAACAATCATATTGATAGTTTCGCAATGCAATATTAAATAATTTCTTTAAAAGTTTTGGTGAACACAAACCATGGTTTTCGTTAAAGGGGAAAATATACACCTATAACATACAAACATTTATCTTTGTCCTAAAAATATAATTTCTACCGCTCTGCCATTAAATTGAGCGAAGCATTGACAGAAACCCACCTGTTATCATAGTATGGATATACCAATACCATTTAAGCCAATACTTTATCAAACTCGAACGTACGTTATTAAAACTGCTTACGGTGGCCCCCTCATTGATGTTTTACCAAACTGGTGAACGCTTACAAAAATGGCGAATACGGCTCCAATAATTGCCTCCCTGCATCTAGGCGTACCTAACTAGCCAAATCAAAACAAACAAGTACAAGTGTTATCATGACGTGTTTCTGTCCAGGATTTGAGAAAAAGCTGTATGAGTATGAGGAAGCATGCGACTCATTGTTCTGGTCTTATACTGATTCGTGTTTACATCTCGTTCAGATGATTAAACAGAAGTAACAAAACAAAGATGCTCCTACCCTTTACAAATTACAAAATAGAATGTGGTATTTACCTGGAAAACCCAATAATTCGGGAGCGTACGGAAATTAAAGAGAGCAATGTGACATACAATTCTAACGTCTCGCTAAATACAAGTTATGAATATTGCATTCAATAAATTAACCGGCATACGGAAAAATCAGCCGCTAGCTATACATCATTATGGAACTACTTCAGTCCCACATATTTTCCTAAATGCGTCTCCAACGCTTATTCTAGGTATATAAAGTAATGACGAAACTACATTTACATATTAACAAAATCGATACTGGCCGATCAACACAGGCGGCAATCACGTGACTTTGTTATGATATATTTTCCTCACTTATGTAAACAAAAACACTCGGTAAGTACACATTTTTCTCAAATTTTGAATCAAATACTTAACACTCAATGTTGAGAGGCATGCCATTCGATACGTCGTACTCTCCGGTCTATTTTGATACCAAGATCTTCCCTTAAATCCCTGTCAAAGCTGAGAACATTCGTGCAAAATATTTTTGAAGGCCGTGATATATCTTCTTAAGAAATGTTTGCACTTTGCACGAATGTTCTCAGCTTTGACATGGATTTGGGGGAAGATCTTGGTATCAAAATAAACCGGAGATTACGACGCGTCGAATGGTACGTATCTCAATACTGAGAGTTAAGTATTTGATTTAACATTTGAGAAAATATGTTCTTACCGAGTGTTTTTGTTTACATAAGTGAGGAAAATATATCATAACAAAGTCACGTGATTGTCGCCTGTGGATCAAGGTCGATGTTGATTTCCAATATCATAAGGATCCTTTTTCAGTTTCCGACACTTGGCCATTTTCTAAACATTATCGCTTCAATAAACGATTGTCAGAATGTTGATTAAAATGGCATTTGTTGACATATGCCAACCCTGTCTGCTCAATTGAGGAAAGCGAGCGATTTATATGCACCTTTTCCCAAATCTAGACTCTTAACATAAAAAAAATTGTTAAACCCTGCGTTATTCATAGAACTTTGTTTAGGACTGTGAGCGACTGTATCGGGACGGCTTAATTGATAAAACGCCAATCGATAGATCGCTCCGCCCAACTTAGAATCTAATACAAACAATGGGGGCATTGGCTAGACTGGTTACTGCCCTTGAAATCTACTACGGATTTAAGGCCGGTAACAGCTAATTTCCACGGCCAAAATCATGAACGTCAACGAGCTGCTCTGATTGGTCGAGGCGATTATCGGTTGTGTAGACTAACCAATCAATGGACGCGGTTTGCCAGGCCTTCCCAGTTGTAAATTCATCGTATACAACGGGTACCAGTTTAGGCATTGGTATGTCGATTGTTTTGATTGTCACTAGATAGATCGATGCAATACCACGTGCAAAGAAGAATTTAAGACAAACAATGATGATGTGGCATTTTTCTGATCGTCAATTTGCTTATCGATGGTTTTGATTGACAGCTGGCGTTTGGTTAATTTTGTACAATATGTTTCCTACTAGGAACGGAAAATAAGAACGCGTTTACGAAAGTACGTAACCTACTCTTTGTTTCATTGTGCTTTTGTCGCTTAAGTTTTAATCTAAAATATTCAAATTTGATGTTAGTAAGATATTTTTAATTTGTTATGGTGCTATAGTCAAACCAATCCATTTAATATTGCAATTGTCTATTGATTTACAGAAGCCAATGAAACAAGCACTGTTATTCTATGTCATTACCTTGTAATCGCCTTGTCACGGACCACAAATGATCGACAGATAAATTAAGTTGGGAGAAAACGCCCTGAGTACCTCAACTCACGCAGCTTCCGTTCTGTTTTAAACTCTTTCCGAAACGGCAAAATATTGGACTGCTCTTGTTAACAAGCGAATACAAACAGCAAAATTATTGCTAATAAAGATATGTTTTGTGTAAATATACCAGAAAAAATATTGAGACAGAAAATGCAGGTTATCAGCAAATTGTCTTATTTTGACAGTGCTTGCCAGATCCTTTTCTATTACACGTTCTTATTTGGTTAAAGTTTAAAAAAGGAACGACTACCCACACTTACCCTTCCTTAACCAAAGAGTCTGCAGACAACACAATGCATGTTAACGATATAATTTGAGTACAAAATAGCTAAAAGATATTTAGGCAAACGTAGAAAGAGTTGGTCATCACCGGATTCTTCTTTTCTCGCAATATGTCCTCAAATGTCTATGCGGACAAGTCGTGTTTGGGTCATAAACTATCGGTTGAAAAGTAGGAATTGTTATATACGAGAGTGTAAGACTGCAGTCACACGTTCACTACATTAACTTACCAAGTTTCAGGTATAATTCACCGCCCATGAGTTACAACATCATTTTGCAGTATGGGTATCATTTAAAACATGTCAGTTAAAGAGATGGGATAACGGATCCATAAAATATAAAGCATTTAAGAGGATCACCAACGGATCGTGAATGTTAGTATTTAAAACATATATGTAAACCAAACTTATCTGCATTGTATTCTGAAACACTAAAATGTACTTTTTAACTACTTGAAATATTTATTGAAATAAATAGTATCATACATGGCAACAATCTACAAAATAAAGATACATACCGACCAATTTATTTGTTATTTCACGTACCATAGTCGTTGACATCAATTAAATATTCTGTAATGAATCCTTTGTTATTTCCACAACTTTTACTTCATCAAGCAAACTCAATTAAGAGTTCAAGAGTGTCACTTTTGTCAATAATGTACGTTTCTATATGTACATAAGACATAAAATACAATTTTAAAATGATTGCAGTTGGTACATCGCGATCGTTCAATTTTTGTCATAAGAATCAATTAAAGATTAAACATTGAAACACAGGTAATGTCCGCTTCACGAGGCACAATACGAGAAAGAGTTCCAGTCCATCAGTTTAGCAAGTGATGTCCCTTTTAACCATTATCCATTAAAGAAGACTTATAATGCAATATTGGATCGATAACAATAAGGAACGACTTTATGCTGTTGTCTGTGAAGTAATATCGGACAAACAAATAGTAATTCGTGGGTGTTGTTATAAAATCTCAAAACTATGGCTTGATTTAAGCCGTATTTACGAGATTTTGTAACATCACCGAAGGTTCATCAAAAAATAACAGTAAACCCATTTTATCTGATTGAAAAAAAAGAAAAGAAAAAACAAATAACGCTATTGACACATCGACGTTTTTACATTCCAATCCAACTATATCTCTTGTCCGAATAAACTACTTTCAAACAAGACTCTCTCCTAAATAGAGCCGATTGCAGGACAAATAGAAAGCGCTATCTGATTTTGTTTATGCTCATTTATGCTCATTTAACACTTTCCAGGTCGGAAAATATTGTGGTTGTTCCAATCAGTATGTTCTCTTTTTTGCCTGTTTTTATTTTCACAAGTTGTTTTATTCGAGACATCTTAAAATGGCCATTAACTTCTGTGTCAAACTAGTCCACTCTCGAGCTAGACTAAAACTAGATCCATAAAGACTTTGCGATAAAGAGCAATAGGGTGATATACAGTCGACACTCGTTATGTCGACATCGGATAAGTCGAATTCTCGCTTAAGTCGAAAATTAAATCTGGTCCCGTCCTCATCAATTGACATTATTTTTTCAAACAAAATAATTTCGAACTCAATATGTCTATTGAAATATAGTAGGAAAAAACGAGCAATTTCTTTCCTTTTCCTACTATATTTCAATAATAATCGTACTTGATTAGTATAAAAACGGTAATATATTTACTTTATCGAAGCCGAACAAAATCGGATGAGTCGAACTTCGGATATATCGAGGTATTTTGACGGCCCCTTCGACTTCGACATAACGAGTGTCGATTGTAGTGTCACTACTATTGTATTGTGTTATGTGCACTTGATATCATCGTGTCTTGCAGTGTCTGTAGGAAAGTTTCGAATAGAAAATTGGAATATATTACATAACCATTTCGAACACAAAATTATGGTACATATTTACAGGTTTTACATATTTAAACATTCGAAAAATGTTTCTAAATTTCAATACAATTTTGCATGCGCTGGTTTTAATCTGACAAGTGCAACAGATCTGCAAGAAAAATACAATACAATATAAACTGACACGATTTAAAAACGCAAAAAGGTACTTTTACAGATGGTATCTACTACAGTCTACAAAACCGATGTATAGCCGTGTATAATTGTAAATGTTACAATTGTTAACGTAACATGACAGAAAATGACATTTAAAACCATGAAAAATGCCTGGATGGACGTCAGATTATGCCAAAATGCACGTTGAGTCAAGAGCCTGAATCGAACAGGAGGACGACAGTGAACCCCGTGCTTTCATAGGCGATTCATCAACGTGTCACGATGTATAGGCCGCCCGCAATTACCAACCATAGAATTTGCTGTATACTGAGCCGTCACAAATCTTTTGCGTTAGTGACGTTGACGTATACAATTGTGTTGACGTACAGTTGTTACACGCGGCTGATCGGGACGTTCCCGGTCTGTAAATGTTCCCGTGTCGTTTACACGTCTCATTAATCTAGGAACCGTCGATTCGGCTACATTAAAGCGTCTAGCTACTTTCATTTGCGAAACACTGCCAACCAAATGCCCCAAAATTCGGTTCTTCTTTCCCAAAGTAAGCCTCAGCATTTTGTACACAAACTTTTTTCGTAGTTCTCGTATGTTTTCAATAAGTAAGCTAAAGTGACAATTTGTACACAAAAAATCTTAGTGATTTAACACGTGGTCTGAATGCACGAGATACACGAACATTAAGTGATGGGCGGTTCAGATCTCCGGATATTTTACAGAAAACACGACAAAATCGTTGTGGCGTGAAGTGTAAACATTGCCTCATACATGTCCCCAAATAAGGTGTCAATCGAGGCAATAAGAAAGGAATGCTTAATGAAAACGTGTTTTGCGTTTTTAAATCGTGTCAGTTTAGTTTGGAGTTCGATATCGTGTTGTTTACAAATGTCAATTTTGCAAACATGTAACTATGTCCAATCACTTATTAACCCGACTATGAAATATGAAAAAATGAATAAAACAACATACATGTAGTACAGCCTAGAGTTACCAATGACAAGACGGTATAAATCTCTGGTCGCCTAATGCTATAACAGCTAATGCTTGGAATCACCATAAAGTATCAAATTAATTTAATAATGACACCCCCAATCAATAGGGTTGAACAAAAAGTCAACTCTTTGTTAGCGGCTATTTAGGTCGGGAAATCTCTTCGAGATTTTCCTAACTATAGCTACGCAACGCTTGTAACGCTTTTCTACGAAATTCTCGTATCTGCGGCTTTGTTTTTTCTGCAAATACGAGGTTTTCGGTATCACCTGGCCGCCGCATAGTCGTTTGTCTGGGTCCGCCGCGAAAAAGTAGACCTACCCTTGAACAATTCAAAATTGCTCAAATAACATAATCATCGTTAATAGACTTTCATTTCCTAATTGTTTTATCAAAACAATGCAGCAGTTTGCTCATAAATGCGAAAACTGTCAACCTTTCTTTTTTGGCGAAAAGGTTGATAATTGGTGTGGCAGACTAGAGCAGACGATAATTTCATCACCAAAACAAATAACTGCGCCACATTTCGTTTAATCGGACATTCAGTAAAGCACTCGTAGAGACATGGAAAATCTATTTATATCATGAGTCTAATCAAGTTCAATCGCTATGCACAAAATCGCTATAGGCATTTTACAACACATGCATTGTATCGGGTTGTACGTGTTCACTTCGCGGTGTAAAGCTAGTATATTAGGCCTATGCTTTGACCAACCAAAGTGTTACCGTAACGGCGTTGTACGAACTTTGGGCCGTCTTGGGTACCTACAACGTAATTTTCGTGATAAAATCATCCTTATTTATCCAGGCTTGGGTTTAACGGGTATTTAATAATCTTTCTTCGAACTGGGTTTGAGATATATGCTATTTATGAGTTAATTGTAGGGTTCTATCTCTGCAGAAGAAATGGGTGATACAGTTGTCTCTTTCACAAACGTCAGAAAGAACAATTCCCAAGTGAAAGCTAATGCGAAAAGCAAAAAGGACATCAAAAATAAAAAGAAAACAAGATCTAGATTTGTGTGTAGAAAAATTATACGAGCTCACCTTTTCAAATTCTGAGTTTAACACACATGTTTTTAAAAATATTAGAATTGTTGATCAATGTTTATGCCATTATTTACAATGTACTATATTGTAAATTCAATGATCTAGATCTAGTCAGTTCTCATGTCACTTTTGTGAACCATGTTAAAGTGACAATTCACAATTATTTGTATATAAATTTTACTTTTATTCCGTCTGAAAGAGCATGTTTTCTTAGGAAAATTCTGAAAATTTCAAGCCAAAATATTCAGCCGTTTACGTTAAATATATATTTTTGTGCTAAAATTAAGCAAGTTGTTGTGGACAACAGTTCAGATTTATATAGAATTTGTCATTTTGTCTCAACTATAAAGGCATATTTTCGCTTATAAATAACAACTTAACAATCTTTGCATCAAGACATACTTGGAAAAATTAAATAAATGTGAAATGTCACTTTAATTTTAACTTCATTTCTTATTCTGAATTTTGTTCAGAAATTTTCCCGTCATAATATTAATATTTTTCATCGTGTAAAGTTTAACCTTTCCTAAACAGTGATATGTAAAACTGCTCTCAGGCCCGTAGGAAGCAATTTGATAAGGGAGGAGGGGCTCAAAACTCTGTTCGGGTTTGTGTCTGAACATTTTAGGGGCTTACTTGGCTTTCTCTTCAATTTTCTATGTAAAATGAGGAAAAATCGGTATTTTTGACCAACATTTGGGGCTTATCCCCTCTCTCCCTCCAGTAGCCCCAACCAGTGCCTACGGGACTGCATCAAAATCGGAATATTGTTGCTAATGTCAAGTTTGTGTTGATAATTTAGATAAATACGTGTATTCATGTAAAGTTTAGCCGAAGAGTTGTTGAAAGATAGATTGAGACTAAGAAAAAAATATCGGATATCAAAAAGTTTTACGTTTTGCCACCATGTTTCCTGAAATCTTTTTCATAATGGATATCAAAATGATATAATGTTTTAGAAACTGTTAACCCAGACAATTCATTAAAGCAGTCCATCCGTAATGAGATTCATGTGACGTCGGATCTTTTCTGACAACGCCGTAAACATTTTTAACATACGGTTACCCGTTCAACACGGACATGTTACGACTTAAAAAAATCGACATTTTCCATCACCGAATGTTTACGACATCACCGGAAAAAATACGACATCGTGTAATGGATTTGGTTTATTTGGGTTTTATAAAGTTTTCAACTAATAGGGTCAAATCGCGGCGGGCCGTGTAATGGAGTAGATCTATATTGTTGGCAATTACCCTTTCCTCTATTATGATTTCTTCTCTAGAAATATCATTTTTGCTTTAAGTTATGTAAACTCGGGAATTAGAGTATACGGGTTAATTTTAATGATAACATCAGATAACAACATTGAGAATATTTTAAAGTGACATTTCACATTTGTTTTAATTTTTAAAAGTATGTCTTGATGCAAAGATTGTTTATTCTAATGTGTAAAATTGCTATCAGTTTTTAGAAGTTGTTATTTATACGCGAAAATACGCCTTTAAAGTTGAAACAGAAATGACAAATTCTATATAAATCTGAACTGTTGTCCACAACAATTTGTTTAATTTTAGCACAAAAATATATATTTCCCGTAAACAGTTCAATATTTTGACTTGAAATTTTCTGAATTTTCATAAGAAAAGATGCTCCTTCAGATAGAATAAAAGTAAAAATTTATGTAAAAGTAATGTGAAATGTCACTTTAAGAATCAAATGTAAATTTAAGAAAATTGACCATTTACTGTATTTCGAATCCTCTGTTTCCCGACCTTCAGTACTATCAGTACTTTGATCTCTAACAGTACGATGTAAGCCGATTCCGTGTACACGATATTGCTTTTAGATCCAGTGTCATCAAAAACAGATTATAGACATGTAAGGCAAACTGCCTTCGGATTCCTTTATTTACAGCATTTATATTCCAGAAGATTTCGATGATACCAAATAATTGTAAAAGTAATGGCATATGTTTTGTTCATATTTTTCAAAATTATATTGTAACCAATTCTGAAAAAGTGGCTAGAAAACATTTTCTTAGGCATTTTTGAACATGGAGTTTTGATGCATTATTTGCAAAGTATAAGGCTTGCCTGATTTGCTTAGACCGGTAGTCGCCTCCAGTCGGCCGTATTAAGGTCACAAAACAAGGCCAAAGGTCATTGGGTGCAAAATTCACATAAGCCCCCTTTAAATGCGTATAACTCTGTCAATTATATGTCTAAATGCAGGGAAACGGTTTTAAATGAAAGCCCTATAAATTGTCTTGCATATAAAATATAGTTAATGATACTTTTCTCATTTGCACATTCATTAATATTTGGCAAAATGTAAAAAATGGCAAAAAATGTGCAAAATTTGAACGCAGTGTAAATGGAAATCATGCTGCATGTGAAAAATTATTGCGATTTCAATTACACAAACACGTTCAAAAATGTCTATAAACCCTTAGCAAACATTTAAAATCAAGTTTGATGGTAAGAAGTCACTATTTCTATATGCAGGTACAGCTCGAAGTCAGCTGGGATCAATATTTGTAACGATCATTGCTTTTACACAGTGTACACGGCATTTCAACAGTATTGATGGACCTTAAATGATATCATTTCTTTTGTCTGGATATTGACTCTAAATAGATCATATTAGTATATACCTGCAAAAATAACATTTAAAACAATGACTTTCACGGTGTAAATGTTAAAAAAGTGAGTAAGAGTTACCCCATCCACTCAAATAACCTAGGAATTTGGTACAATTTACTTTGGCGACCAAAACATTACAAGTAATGTATGTAATGAATAAATATTTAACAATCTAGAACAATTTGTCTTTTGTATAAAAAAAGAAAAAAAACTCACTTGTTCGGAAATGGTTGACATTGTTTCACGAAGAACACATAGGCCTAGGCCTACTACGCCTGCCCACCTATAAATTCTGATGGTTTACTGTACACTATTGCTAAAAAGCCTCAGATTGGAAAGACTGCATGCATAACTACAATCCATAGACAAAGAAAAGCTTATTCAATAAATAAAAAAGATGATTGGCATAGTAACTTGTTACGTTCAGGCCCGTAGGAACAGGGGGCTTGGAGGCTTTGCCCCCCCCCCCCCAAAAAAAAATGGCCAAAAATGCCGATTTTTCCTTAGTTTACGCGAAATTTTAGAGAAAATCAAATTTAGCCCCCCAAATATTCAGAAACAAGGGCTTCAACCGTCCCAATATAAAATTGCTTCCTACGGGCCTGACATGTACATGTATGCAAAAGTAGCAAAAATGGCATTTTCTTTTTATTGAAACTCGACTTTTGGTCAAACCAAAAGATATTTTTTGTTTTCATAAGAACTGAAAAAGTAAGTCAATTTCATCGATGCGATATGCCATTAACTTGTACCTTCATATTTTTGCTTAACTTCAGAGCGTGTTTTATAGATTTAAAGAACAGAGTGGGATCAAACATCAAAATTCCAAAATATGCAAGAGAGATCTTCAATATTTTAGGTATGTTTCAGCTAAAAGCAGTAGAAAAATGATATATTTTATGAAATCAGTACTGTTAATGATGCATTAAAGCAACATCCGGTATTCAATTCTTTCTAGCATTGTGCTATCTTGAAACAGTAGAACCGGGCACAGGGGAGAAAAATATAGAAACTGATGGATTTTTCTCAATAAGTGTTTTTTAACAAAATTAATTTTGATTGCTTGGTCAAAATTTAGATTAAAAACAGCTTTAAAGAAGGTGGGCCCAGGACAATTCTTGTACTAGAAAGTCCCACAATTCAATAACCTAGTTTGATAAGATTCGAATGGTTAGAACCTTCGTTCAATCATCCTTCCATAGGCCTACACATTTCACAAGCGAAAAAAAACTTTTAAGGGCAAGCCAGGCAATCGTTCTTTTATGACCCTGGCACATCCGATAGCTGTATCCACTATGAACCATTCTTTTAAAAGCAATATAGTCTGTTTCTACGGACAATTGACAGAAAGTACGTCCACAAGAACCATTGGAATTATTTCCAAAATGTGTTGAAGAGCATTTTTTTGTAGTTTATGGCGAGTCCCCTTCTTTTTGCTACCACCAAACACTGGCTAACTAGATGGGAAAATAGTATTGTATGGGGTTCGAAGAAGTCTAAGTGGAAAAACAAATACGTTTTAATACAAATATCTGGTTCTGTCTGTGCGAGGCTAAAAACGTTTTGATTCCCCATTAACATACAATATCAGAATCACGGTACAGATTGGAGACTAGGCTCCCCAACTAGCACCTTCACGGTGCTCCGTGTTATCAGTCCCACATCTCAGTCAGTATCAGTCTATGTACATGAAGAACTTAGTGTGTAGCCTGGGTCTAGTCATCGGTATACAATGTGAAGAATATGATTCAGACATTGATATATGTAAAATTGTGGTACCTGTGAACAGGAATAGAGAAACAGCAAGACATTGTTATACTAGAATCCAGGCTAAGTTGCATGGTGCACAGCATTATCTCGAGAGAATACCCAGAGTCAATTTTAAAGATTTTAGAGATCACGAAACAAAACTGCCATGCGATTCTAGACTTTTATCGTACTCCAACCCTTTCAAAAAAAGAGGTCTCCCTAAAAGCGCTGTCAAATCTGGCAGATGATTAAGTTATTCCACCCGTTATTAGATACCGAACACTTTGTGTAATTTTCCTCCATCTTCAGCGTGTCCTGTTACAGTGCAAGTCAATACCTTGTCAATTACAGTTGCTAACTGATGACGCCGAAAATGCATGATATATTTCGCATCTAATGACATATGAAATATATCATAATAGTTATGCGACGTAAATAGTTATCCAAGAATAACTGATATGATCAAGCCTTCATCTTTTTGAAACAATACCTGTTGTTGAGTCTAGCAGTTAATGGAATAGAAGAGCACGCCCACTTCTTAAGTTCTTTCCCATGGGTGCATTCTCAGAAATATTTGTAATAACGTCTCTGATCCTCGAAAATACGTCCAGGTTTTTGTGACCTTAAACTTCACAAATGGATGTGTATGCTGAGAATCTGTTGCATCGACGAATGTTAAGATTTTCAAGCAAATAGACTTCGAGTTGTGAAAATAATATAGGATTTAGGTATAATTCTTATATGAAGGAACTCGATTTCTGCACAATTGGAATACAAAAGCCATTTTATTTTACTTTTATTTATTTCGGCATTTACAAATACTGACCAATCGAGTAAACAACAGCACGATCCTGTTCGATTTTCTGAATTAAATCGCATGATCTGAGTTACGATGCAAAAAAATGTCTGAGGTTTTTAACATACGGATTCACTTTTTATGCCCCCGATAGGGAGGCATCATAATTTTGACTTGTCCGTCCGTCCGTCCGTCTGTCCGTCCGTCTGTCTGTCTGTCCGTCCGTCATTCCGTCCAAAAAACTTTAACATTGGCCATAACTTCCTTATTACTTAACATATTCGCTTTATACTTTACCACAACATTCCTTGGTACATTACCTTTCTGTAGGCACATACTTTGGTGACCTTGACCCCTGGATGACCTTGACCTTGAACATAGATTGGCCATAATTTAATATCAAAGCGGTGTCGGGGGCATTGTCATCTTACAGTGACAGCTCTTGTTTTCGTATGTTTTATGATAAGGCACAACAATACTCGTATACAAATGAAAGATACACATTTGATTACAACGAAAATTATAATTGAATGAAGAGTTTTTAATTATGTCATAAGTTAGTCAATGCCCAGAGGCTTGTCAGGTATATTGTCGTCAGCATACTAAAAAGCAACCTCAGGTTCATAGATTTTCCTTATTTATGTATAAAGAGTTCCTTTGTGCCAACTCCACAACCCATTAGTTGTTAAGGGGGAATGCTCCAGTTTTTCGGAACACTCGGTCATTACTGTAGTAAATTTAACGTTTCGTACAAATATGTTTCGCTACCATATTTTCAATAATATAACGCATCATTACAATTTACCATTTACGACGGTAAAAGTGTATTTATTATGCAAAACTGATTTCCTCAAGTTTGAAATCGATAATTTAGAGCAAGACAGTCGTAAGTGTGTATGCAGTTACCACTGTTTTGCGTCATTTTATTCATGTGTAGCTGGTAAAAATTGCTGTAATTCATTAATAAGTGCGCTGACCCTTACATTTTCTTTTTGAATTATTACCAGGACATGTTGCTTAATACAATGAGGGAGTTTTATCAAATTCTATTATGTAGAACTTGAAATATTTCCAAAAATATGCAAATTTTGACATAAAATACTCCAGCTTCGTTGATCTAACCGAACAAGTGAGCATGCTGTTCTATACATCTACGCGTTTATAATGGTCCATATTTTGGGTTTTCTGTTCTTATTAAATGTAAGACGTTACTTTAAATCCGTTTTCGGGACTAAACGATGAATATACAGCATTTTATTAGCATTTTAGTGACCTTGGACAGGTGCAAGAAATTATGCCTTTTTTCGGTGTAGGGGTATGTGATACGAATGCCTATAAAATTCAAACAAGATCGCTGACCATCCATTTTTATTTCATTTTTCAATTGGTAGTAACATGTAATTTCAACATACAAAATATAAATAAATTCTATTTTTGGGAAAAAATTTAGGAAAGTGAGCATTCCCCCTTAATTAAAATGGTAAGGATTGTGCAGGATAGGTTAGCTGGCGATCGTTGTGTCTTTATATTTTAATATTAACCAGTAACATAATGTAACGTTTTATTGAAAATCGAGTGATTTGCATAATTAGAGACACATACAGAATCATATTTAGTTTAATTTCTAAAACAAGTTAAAGAGTATTGGAAACAAAATCAGATAGACCCAAAGACTGAATCTCCTGTTGTCTCTAATGGAAGCATGTACATATCTAAGTATATACATGTATATACCTTCATGGGCACTTAAGATCTTCATATCGCATACCATAATTGCATATCAGAACTGCAGTCAGACTTATGATTGTGATAAAAAAAAATCCATAGAATGGAATGATCCGTTCGTAATTACATTTTATGTACATGTTCGAATGTTCTCGTAAGGCTACCAGATGTAATCACCCAAATTGTAATAATGGAATTAAACGCCCGGTTTACAAAGTGAAACTACACCACTAATGAACAAAACATGTTGAAACATAAAATAAATACTTACCTTCAATGTCTTATGATCGTATACCTCACGATAAATGACCTGGTAGAGCATCCCAGCCTATTGGCTAGGGCTGCTCTGCCAGGTCTATTATCGCGAGCTATAAGATAGTGAAATGACTACTTTCAGCTGCTGATTATGCTTAATTTCTGTTTTATTTTGAGTCTTTATTTATTTAATTGCACTTTTAATGACTATGTATTCGTCAAAAGAGGCAAAAATTTGACTAAGTGATGTTGATATAAGCTATATATAGTTCTAATGTTGTTTTATTAGAGCAATGTTTTTGCCCCTAAAATTCTTATTATATTTTAGGAAAATGCATCGAAAGCTATAAAAGCTCATGAAAATATTATTTTTAAACAAGAATTTCCAATAAAACATAGTAAAAATATCGTAGAATATCATTTATGTGAAGTTCGTATTGCTACACCAATGTTTGTGTTTTTTGTATTTTTTGGAAAAATTACCCCACCCACTTTTAGCTATGGCTACAGGGGTAAGCCAAAGACTAATTCTGTAAGCAAATATATTTCAGTAAACAACAGGTGTCTAGGCAATTTTTAACTATAATGTCATTCATCCAAACATACCGTTTGTATTTTTTATGGATTTTTTTACTTTTCGAAAAAAACTTATTTTTGTGATTTTTTGGCCATTTTTTGTTATATTTATCAAAAATTACAAAAACACAAATTCGTAAAGTTGCCTATTGATGTTTTAAGTGACAGTACAAATCGTTAGCTTTATTTCGGTACCAAAATGATTGTTTTAGCTTAATAAATGTGTAAGTTATGAGGTATTTTAGGGGGCATGTCTGAAAAATGTACCGAATGACCTTTGACCTAGTTTATTTCAACCAATATCGCCTGCTAGAGGCGACTACCGGGCAAGCCGTACGTATCATGCCTTGAAGATATCACTGGGCATGGTAGTCGCCCATGTTCAGAGAATGCCTACGAAAGTCACATTTTTTGACTTTGTAGGCAGACTATTCTGGTTTACAAAAATACAATTCAATCATTTCCCAAACGTTTAATCTATTCTACTTCGTGAATAGACGTTGATAAAAAGCATATTCAGTACACAATATTGAGCATAAAATATTAGGACAAAAGAAGAAAGTGTTGTTTATTAGCATTTGTTTATTTTATCTCAATTGCTTCTAAAACTTGTTTCTAATAAAGAAGTCATCATGTCTTTGATGGGAAGAGATAAAAAAATATATAAATTCCAATATATTTAAATCTAATCATCTGAAACTTCAAATCATAATAAAAATGATTATGTGCATTCATAATTGTTAGACTTCTAAATAACATATTAACCAATTAAGAAAAATATGACAGTATCCCGCTGAAAGTTGTAAACCATAACAGATGATTATGTTCATTAATAAGTAATATAAGGTTATTCATATGCCCGTCCTATTGAAACACATAGCAAGTTTGTCTTAAACGTAAAAATTGAATCGAATGAAAACGTTTCGTTTTGGCCAGAATACATGCCAAAAAGAAAATCAATGCAATGTCTTTTAATATTCAATTTAACTTGAAACATAGAAACCCTTGTACTAATCAGAATTGTTGGCGTATTGGCACTTCAATGCTATATAACTCTTCTACAGCTGTGTTACTTAATAAACACCTTAATACAACCAAAACCAGGATGTCATTACGAGGTTTTTGGATAGACATTCTTTCTTCTCAATCTTGTGAGGTACTAGTATTTATGTCAACATTTAAACGTAACTTTTGTTTGTTACGACATAACATGAAATAATATTTTTAAACTTCTTCTTTTCCTCTCGATTCTGCTCTCCACTTGACAACCGTTGTAGCACAATGTTACAGACGCGCTCATTTTGTTGGTTTGGAGTCAAAACCTCGTAACTACAGATTGAATAAGCTGGAGTTACGAGGTTTTGACTTCCCACCGACGATTTACTGCTTACTGTGTTATTCTAATAAGTAACGTCGTACAATTTTGATAATATTCCAAAATTACACACAGAAAACTAATGATTAAAGTATATTTGCAAATTGTCTATCGCTTCAAGAAATATTGGTACAGGCGATTGTAATTACTTGAGACGAGAATCGGCCGTAAAGGAGCAAACATACAAGGGTAATAAAAACAAGGTAAATAGGATTTGCTGGAATTATGTCAATAGTGAGGGCATTGTTGATGGTAGACATCGTGTGTTTCTAGACAAATAGTAAATAAACGAACATCCTGTTATATACATACCACGTTAATTGTATGGAAAATAATTGACCTTAAAACCCTCAACCTAATATAGTAAAACAAGAAATAATGTTGAATTGTGGTCTTTCAATTTCATCCTGTGAAACGTTTAATGTGTCTTAGCCTTTGTCATTTCATTTCTTAAAGTAACAGAATAAAGAATGCAGTGGGAAGGTGTACAAAACTAATTCAAGTAGTACAATATGACACGAATAAAAAAATACTTACATTTACAATATCTTCAAACATTGTTTTTATTTAAGGTTATATTTAGAAAATGATGGCTTATGTTTAGTATAATCTCTAATCAGTAAATCCTACTATTTCTTTTTTTTACATTTGCCATTTTTCAGGCAAGAAATTCTAAGCCATGTCAATCAATGTTAACATGAAGAGTTAACAACATTCAGAAGTCAATTATTGTCTTGCTAGATTTACAGATATTCTAATTACTTATGGTCTAAATACCATGATATTATACAGGTCAGAATGCATCATGGCATGCGTAATGTTGTACTCTTTCCTTCCATAGATAATAACTTTCCGAAAACGGTTTTAATTCGTTGCAGTTGTAGTGCAGTCAGCAGAAATTATTAAAGATACAAATTGTTAAGATACATGGTATTTTTGTTCAATGTGAAAACAGTGAAATATACTATCAAATGTTTTTTGGTTCGACCTGTTGTAGAATAGGGAAACTATTAAGGACAGGTTGGCGATAATCAGCGTTTCTTCTTTTTCCTCGATATTTACGGGAAGAATCCTATCTCAATTACATCTCAACGAGTTACGCTATTGAACGGATTTGATTGGCTAAATTTAGAGCCGTTGCATAGATCTACTATAAATGGATGTTAATTGAGATAGGATTCTTCCGGTAAATATCGAGAAAACAAAAAAGAAAAAGCTGAATATCAGCATGTTCTACTAAATATCATGGCGATCTGTCTTATCCGACTCAATCAACGTAGTGTAGACGGGATAGGTATTCAAGACTAGATTTCTAGTGTAAGTCGTGGCCACGGCTCAGTGACATGGTTTTGAGAGTTTTTCTTTTTTACAAAAAAAAGTAAAACGTCCACCAACATTGTTTTATGCATTTTTTTTATTTTTTTTTTTTTTGGAGAAAAACGCAAAAACAATATTATTTTCGCGTATTTATTAGATTAAAATAGTATTTGTAAATTATTTTCTTCTTGAAGCAAAATCTTGGAATGCGGCACGGTAAATCAACTTATATGAAGTGAATTTACAATAATTTGTGTGTGAGTTGATGCATTTCGTATGGCTAGAAAGTGGTGTTTTTTAAAAAAAAGGTATGTAAACCTTAAGCTATTACCAAACGTCAAAAATTTGTACTAGTCCAAATTCAAAGATGTTGCAGACGACAATTTCAAGTGCATGACATTCAAAATGTTTCGATCATTTTGTATATAAAACATTGTGGGAAATGAAGAAATTGCTTGTCACAAGCAATTTCCTCATTTTCCACAATGTTTTCCAAAGGCATTATCTTGTGGGGAGTCAAAAAGTGTCATTGTGTGGTAATGGGTTAAAGACAATCCCCTGTCGAGCTCTAATGGAAATCAGACATAGGTCACGGGATTAACGTCGTTAGACAGGAAATGCCGTAAACTGGTGGCTTATTTACACTGTAGTAAATGTCTAAGCTAAATTTACGACATCTTTCTTCAAACATTTCCAAATTCAGTACCTTGTTATATTTTACTTCCTATTGATGCTTATCAAGATTTCGAAATTTGGAAAAGAAAGTAAAGTATGGTTTCTCTCAATAGTACCTTCTTTTGGCAACATGATTTCAAAAGTGTTCAAATAGACTGGAAAGAAGACAAGCGTTTATTGACCAAGTCATGAAAAAGTCCAAACTGACGTAGTTTTTATTCTTTGAAAAAGGTGGTGTTTTGATCTAACGTAAAACTTGTTACATTTTCGGGGTTTCAATATTTGTTAGTTGTTTATTTATTATCAAAATTACCACCATCACATTTCGGCTTGAATTTTAAGATAGGGAGGAATTGACAATATATAAAACTATCAACATATCTTAATAAATTTCAGGCTTACAACGCAAATTTGCTAACGATGACAAAATGAATTTAATCATAGTTCTCTTTATCACACACCTACGCATGTTATCTTGTATAATTTATACACATCAAGTGTGCCACCTAATACGTCGGCTAGGACTTTTAGATACGGACCATCATGAGCTATACACTTTTCACTTTCAATCTGAGAAAATAATACTAGTTGCCACAATTTGGCTGTCGTTGTACATCTTTAAACGAGGAAACACTTAAGTTACAGACACAAAATTAACTTATCAAAATAGTTGTAGTACGCTCGTAGATATAGTATGATAATGATCTAAACGAAAACAGACACGAAACAAAATTAAATAAAATATTCAATGCCCTCTCACAAATGACCGTTTATTGGATATATCGTATTTTGGAGCGCAATTGGCTAGTGGTAGGACGCGGGCTTCGGGATCAAGAGGTCCTGGGTGCATATCCCGCCGCACCACGGGCATTTTCCTGAGCAAAAAAAGTTACCCAAATGTCGCTTCTCTTCATCAAGGTGTATTGATGTGTTTACGGGAAAGTTGATAGTCAATATGTGTTGCTGCCAGAGGCGCCCACTGTAAACAGCCGACTTGAAACTCAATGATAATGGCCTAAAGTGGACAGTCGCTTAAATAGGAACTTGATCGTAGAAAAGAGACTATAAACCAGCTTTACATTCTACTTTTACTTAAAGATTATATGAATATATACGATATTTGGTGTTGTAATGTCCGTATGACGTGTCGACAGATCATACTTTACATTTACGACTAGTGGAGAAGACGAAAAAAGAATTGAAGATAGTAAGATAATCATAGTTGTTTCCTAAATAGCGTTTGCAACATCACATTAGTCATTACTGCAGACATCTATATACAAACACGAATTATTCTCTTTGATTTAGTGCGTGTAGTAAATGAAAGTCTAGACGAATTTGGTTACTTTGTCGCCATTTTCAATTCTAAAACGAATGACCATGGACAAAAGCAGTTACACGCTCATCTATAGTGGTCAAATGAGTCGAAAATTAGACGCTGAATTTGATTTATGAATCTTCCGTCTTCAAGTCCAAAATATACAACGCGAAAGAATAATCAGAACGGCACATCCGTTAATGAATAAAACCTCCCGATGCAAGGATCTGCATTTACATATTTCCACCTACAGCTAATGAGGGGATTTACCATAAAGTATCAAATTAATTAATAATACCGCTCTAATCAATAGGGTTGAACAAAACATTAACTCTATATTAGGGGCTATTTCCCTACATACGATGTAAGCCGATTCCGTGTACAAGATATTGCTTTTAGATCCGGTGTCATCAAAAACAGATTATAGACATGTTAGGTAGAATGCTTCATTCGGACCCCTTCATTTACAGCGTATAAGAGACTGTTGAAAGCCGATGGTCATTTTTCAGCCATACTATTGGCATTTAGTCGCGGCTTATTTGTTGTATCGAAATTCGTAAGCAGCAATGTTTTTAACTTTGTGCCTCTTGATCTATTTCTAATAGCACACAAGCGTAGAATGACACTTAAATAAGTACGAAATACTGTAAACTACTGTAAACGCCCTTTTATCGAAAACATATTAACGGTCAGTTCCATTTGAAATCTCCGTAACAGCTTATTGCTTACGTATTCGTCTTTCCTTGAAGTTTCATCTTAAAAATTCGATCCAATACAAGATTAGCAAGTACAGAACGAAATATTTACGTCTATTTGCAAATTGTCTATCACCCAAGGAACTAATGTTACTGCCGATTGTGATTACTAGAAGATGCATATAGCGACCATTAAGGTGCAAACAAACGAGTACAATAAAAACATCGTAGATCGGATTTGTTAGAATTACAGTCGACACTCGTTATCTCGACATCGGATAAGTCGAAATTTCGCTTAAGTCGATGTGAAAGTCATGTCCCATCCTCAACATATGGATATAAAAATGAATTTCGAAACAAATACAGCCTTTGGAATTTAGTAGGAAAAGGATAGAAATTGCTACATTTCAATCATGGGCACATATGATGCCCATCAAAAATTGTTAACTATCGTTTTCATCGACAATAATCAGAATCGGATTAGTCGGACTCCGGATATGTAGAGATATTTTGACGGCCCTTCTGACTTCGACACAACGAATGTCGACTGTATGTCAAAAGTGACATTGTTGATGTAGTCTTGCGTTTGTAGACACATAGGCGTAGGAAACGAAAAGGAAAATCTTGTAATGGTCACTCTTAGATTATAAATTAGTGAACATCCTGTAATATTCAAACTGCTATGGGACATGTACCATTAAACCTACAAATTGTTATGGTATAAGAAAATATTCTAATATTGACCAAACGTTTTGTTCTTGAAAACTGTTTAAAGTGTCATTTCATTAAGTATTCAATTCTATTAAGTCGAACTGTCAGTATCCACTAGAAAGTTGACTACCACTGTACAAACAGGAAGAAACATGATACTGCTTACCAATATATATGAGTGTAGCCGTGGCTTATCAGCCTGCAGTGGCAAGATGGGCGGGACTATATTACAATACACAACATCGCATTTTCTGGAATTATGACAATACTTTTAAATCCATGAATTATAATGCGCATGTTGAAAGCATCCCATAGATATACATGTACATCAAATAGTTTTGACTTTTATAAGATATTTCTTATTAATGTTTGGTTTCCTGATTCAGTACAATTTCATGTTCTATCATGACCTAATGATAAACCCTATTGCGTGTATGACAACGCTGAGTGGAGCACTTATGTATATTTGCAAATTGTGTTTTGCCCTAGGAACTAATGGTACTGGCGATTGCAATTACTTGAAGAGGCATAAAGCGGCCGACTAGGAACAAACAAACGAAGACAATAAAAAGAGCGTAAATCTGATTTGCTGGAATTATATCAATAGCAAAGGCATTGTTGATGGTAGACCTCATCCGTTTGTAGACAAAAAAGTACATAAACGAACAACCATTTATATTTATACTTAGAATGTCTGTAAGGATATGCTGTAGTCTGTGATTCTCGAAAAGTTGTTTACATGTCATATCATTTTACGCTAAATCCCATTAGTGGATTTTCAAAACTAAAGCGATCTTTTGCTAAAATGCTTTATTTGTTCTAACTAAAAGAACACTTCTTATTTTAAACATATACAACATTGAAATGATGAGGTAGTTTAATCACTTATGGCGTATACCAAATTCTTACCTTAAACATGATTTGCAAAAATATATTTTTTTCATTTACCATATTTCGGATAAGAGACTCAAACATTAAACGAAATTACGAGAACTATGCGAGGCGTATAAGGCATGACATTTGTCGTATGTTTTTGAAAGAACAAATAATAAGAAGAAATCTAGACCTATAAAATTACCTTAGTGTGAAAAGTTTCGATCCTAGTCAGAATTTGCAATCCGTGTATAGTACTTATTTTTCAAACATAGTCGCTTTTAGTGCGACGGACGACATATCGTTATCTAACGTTTTCAAGAAGAGGGTTCAAGATAGCAAACAAAAAAAGTGACCATCATTGCCTTTCATGGAAAATGATTTCTACCTGTTCATTCAATATGATATAATGAACCAAATCAGTTTTTTTCACATTGATTAGCCTACATATTACACAATATGTAACGTTCTCTCGAGAAAAAAGACTATTTCCAATATGTGTTAAGGGAGAAGAAATTGATAGATTCTAATGGTGTATTCAATGTAACAAACATTTTTTTAACTTTTGATAGACTTAATTTTAGCACCGGTTCCAATCTTTTATCACATTTTTATCATGTCGTTTGGAAAGAGGTTTAAAAAATGTTCGTCATTATACTACAACCTGCATTGTCAGAGTCCTATTTCTGCTGGCATTTTTGAGAGCACAGAAATAACCTAATTTCCAATATATCGTTCGGTCGGAAAATAGTTAGTTGGGTCTTATAAAGGAAGTTTGCCTACGGCTACCGTATAAATTGCATCAAACGTGTCCTTAATGCACAGCTACTCATTATTACCTTGGTAAATGTTCATAAGTATTGGCAATATCCGTGTACCTTTTTATGTAGCAGATTAGTGCATTTTTATGGACGGTGGACTTGTTGCTTTCAACTTCCTTCTGAGAAAATACTACCAATTGGTTTCGAATGTTGTCATGCCCCGTTTCATTATTTGAGAAAGAGCTTAACACTAATCTTCGCAATACGTTTTTGCAATACGTTCAAAACATTACAATGATCATGATTCACATGACGGCTGGACAAATAGAAAAAAACAATTTTAATGATTTACCTCAGCACTACAGCCAGATCATGTTAAAGCAAAAATTGTAATGCATTGTTTCTGTTTTGGAAAAAGCCCGTAATTATTTTCCGAGTCCGTTAGACTACATTGTATAACCAGAACGACTTAAATGATATGGAATTGGTCAAAAGGTATGATGCATTATGTAATCAAAATCAATTGCATTGTATAATCCATGCACGAGATGAAATTGAAGCCAGGGAAACGAATGTATCAGTCAGAAAAAATGACACTTGTTCCTTTTTAAGCTATAATATTTTCCTCTCTTTATGATGTTCATATTATCACTTTCGTTTTTAAGAGAACATTGTAGAAATTGTGTATGAAGTATGTTTGCGGTAACAATGTATTACCACAGTAAGATTGACGCTATCCACTTATATAATATGTTCTGCGCAAAGTAGGAATTAGTACAATTCTAGAATTGCCCTGCGCAAAGTAGGAATTCTTACTTTGTCCGCCGATTCCAGAATTGTACCGGACAATTCTAGAATTGGGCAGGGCTTACAAATCGTATATTTGCATTCCTACTTTGTTCTGTGCGCAAACTTCGCAAAGTAAGATTTTTTTGACAAAATTAGAATGTTGAATCGGTATATTTCAGTGAAAATAATAGGTATTACTTTTCGACTAATTTGCAATAAAATAATTTGGCGTTTATTCTTCGCTTTGCTTGGCTTTTGTCTCTTGTAGTGTTTTTGTATCTATTTTTTCGTCAACAAATTAAATATTGATGAAAATATTATTTATACACAAAATAGCGAAGGAAATATTGACAAAAGAAAAAGATGATGATGATTATCATTTTCGTCTCTTGTCTCAAAGTTGTGTCCGGTTCTTTCTGTAAGGTATTCCGAGTCTTTCTGATGTAAATACGCTCTTTGATTTTTTTTATTTTTCGCTATTTACATCAGAGCTAGTTGCTCTTTGAAAACAGCGGAAAGTTTGGTACAAGTAGTGAAGCTTTGTTTTTGTGTATCATATCCAATCACTCGGTAAAACACTGTAGGGTATAGATTAATAAATCATTTTTTGTCATACCTGACCAAACATTTCATTTCAAATCGGCCTGCTGGAAGAGTATAACCTTTCGAAACTCAACAACCCCCTATTTCCAGTCGATTTCGTCGCCATTGTTATTGCAGATCACGTGACCAGACCTCGTTCAAAAATAGAACGGAATTTACTGCCACGTGACAATCGCGTGACCGCCTTTGATTACGAATTTCTTTAAAGTCACGTGACCGCCATTGTTTAGAAATCATGGAGTGTTCTTTTTGCGAAGATCAATTTATGTCGATCTGTTCAGCTTACAACTTGAAAGGTATTGCTTCTCCTGTGAAATTCCGTTTATTTCGTTCTCCATGCTCGTAAGTGATGGGATTGACCCAACATAATAGCAAACATTATTGGTGCGAATACTAGCTTCAAAACGTTTGCCGGACGTTTCTGATATATTTCATTTATTTATTTATTCATACTATCAGTGTTTTCTAAACTCGTTATTGTTATATTATTTCAGAAGGTCCGTAAATTTGAAAAATAAAATAATCCTTTTTTTTTTCTTTCAAATTCTTATATTTAGACCATAACGTCATAATCTGGGAAAACCCGCATTCCATGTGCGAGATTTCGCGTTGATCACGTGGTTTTAAACGGAAGGTCATGGTAAACAAAGGCTGCTCAGATGAGGGTTGTTGCAAAACATTGTCTACAAACCTTTTAGAAATACTTTTTGGTTTACTGGTATGACAATAAATGGTTCATTGATCGATACCATCAGGGGTTTTAACGATACCGTTTAAGATCGGACGGTGAACGATGCGCAACAATTTGTGGAAAACTTCTTGATATTTTCAAATAGCAACTAGCTCTTATGTAAAAAGCGGAACATCAAAATATCAAAAAGCGTATTTATATCAGAGAAGACTCGGATTATCTATAAGGGACATCAAACTGGGTACTTTTTGGTAAGGGTTTTAAGTGTTCTAATAACAATCTTCGGATTAAAATGTGTAACAATGCTAACGCAAACTTCTCAATCAAAACTATTTTATAATATGCATTTTACGCGTACATATAATTATATTTATCATAAGTTACAAAATATTCTTACTTTGTACTGACCATTCTTACATTGCGCAGGCAATAAAAATCGATAATCGATTCTTACTTTGTCCCGATTCTTTCTTTGCGCAAGGCGAATTCTAGAATTGTCCGCGCAATTTAGGAATTCTTACTTCGACCAACAAAGTAAGAATTCCTACTTTGCGCAGGACAATTCCGGAATTGTACTAACTCTTACCTTGCGCAGAACATATACACCGTTTGAAGCAGAATTAAAAGACACATGTGTATTAATCGGATTGACTGACATAACCTCAATTCACTAATTTAAATTTCAGTTTATTTCTTCTCATGGCAGTGCAGTAGTTATGTCACACTAGATGGCGAAATAAGTGCCATTTGTGCATTTCATTGAGCGATCCACATGCTACTTGCAATTGATAGATCCGTAAATAAATAAACTTACCCTTCGTAGTATATGTGACCCGTCACGCTAAAAGGGACCTTATCCGAACTCCAAAACTCCAAATTTTGACAAACTTGTCAGACTCAGCACAGTTGAACCAGATATTGTATGCGAAAAATGAACAAATAGTAATATAGGGAAAACATTCTGGATTTCGAAAATTACATTAAAGTGAAAAGTGTCGGCCCTAGTCTGGCTGCGCGGACTGCGCAGACTGACTAGGGTCGATATTTTTCACACATCCGATAAGGTCCCTTTTAGCGTGACGGGTCACAATTATGTAATTTCCATATCTCTCAGATTCTTCTGATTACTGCTTGGTTTACTGTTTATATAAGTAAAATTCAATGCTGTACCAGGACTGCATTTCAAACCCCTGTGAGTGGATGACAATCACGAACAAAGCCTTTATCTATATTTTCCAATTGTTTTTCACACCCAGGAACTATTGTTACTTGGATTTTAATTACCTGAAGACGCATAGAGCGGTCGTGAAGGAGCAAACAAACAAGGGCCATAAAACAGCGTAAATCAGATTTGCTGGAATTATATCAATAGTGAAGACATTGTTGATGGTGTAGGCCTCAACGGTTTCCAAACAAATACAAAATAAACGAACATCATGATATATGAAAACTACGAACATAGTTGAATGACAATTTGTATGTTGTAGTCTGCCATTTTCGAAAATTGTCAAATTATCATTAAATTCACATTCGCATTGGTGAATACAAGACGGCTAACCTTTAAAATGATTTGCAATAAGATCCTTTTAGAATTTTGCCTCATTTCGGATAAGATATTACATGAACAAGTACGTGTCATTGTCAATAGAAATGAGAGTTTCTGTACATTAATGATAACCTGAAGAGTGGTATAAGTGAATTTCGGAGAGCAATTATTGCCTTTTTGATTGACGGATTTTCTTATCATGTATGGTCTGAATACCATGATATTCTACGGGCCGTCATTCATCATGACAGGGGTACGGACCTATAGTAGAACGTTTCCAGATAACAGTATTGTTGATGAAAATGGAAGAAGTCGAAGTCAATCAAAATATGATGAAAATGTTGAGTTATTTAAGATATCTCTTAAAATTACAATACATGTTTAGTTTGTATGTTCAAAGATACATCCCATTCCTATTTATTTCTATCCCATTCCCCCATTTCATTTTTTTAAAAGAAGTATGTCTTGATGCCTGGATTATTCTAATGCGTATACATGATATCAGACTTTTGAAGTTGTTGCGGAAGAAACTAAAACACGCCTTTAAAGATGACAGAAAGACAAAACTCCATTTACATCTGAACTGTTGATATTTGTTTAATTTCAACGCAAAGATATATATTATTCGTAAACGGTGCAAAAACTTTGGAGAGACATTTTCAGAATTTTTATAGCCAAATATGCTCTTTCAGATAAAGAATAAATGTAAAATTTATTAACAAATATCTGTGAAATAGATAGATAGATAGATAGATAGATTTATTTCAGCATTAATCAAAACATGACAAACAGTATAACAACACATACATAGCACAATGTTTAACAATGATAAGATATATATTACTTTATATAAATAAATAAAAATTCATCAGATGATAATTTAATGTAGTGTTATGAACTATGTCAGTTTCATCAATGCTAAGGATAACACAAAAAGAGAAATAAATTTCTTATTTCCATTGTGGTCCTTCACATTGATGGCCTGACATAGAGAGGCATGAAATGAATCTAATACTGTGGTGACGTTAAAAGGATTTCAAACACATGAGCACAATAAAACATTAATACTGATACTATCCATCAAGATAAAAGATAATTGTGTTATTTTTAAGAAGATAATTCTAAAAAAAATGAATATTGCTGCACACTTATCACAGAAATATATCACATTGACTCTAATTGATACATGTAAATCAATTTACTTTCAAATAATGCTAATACTGATAGTTATATAATGGCTGCTTTTCCTCGAAAACCTAGCATCCACAGCTTAGAACAAGCTGCAAATACGAGGCTTTCGTGGAAAAGCGACAAAATATTGAGTTGTAAAAGGACCTATGCAAGAAAAGTAATTGACAAGGTATACTAAAAAGGCAAAATAAACAATGTAACCCCTTATATTATATATCTAAAAAGTGGTCTTTTACAGCTCTCTTAAACATGTTCAAATTTGATAACTGTCTGATAGAATGTGGTAGCATGTTCCAAAGTTTAATCCCTAAATATGAGAAAGACTTGAGTCCAAAACCTTTTACCTTGGGAGGCACAAAAGATCCATATTTGGAAGACCTTGTACTGTATGAATGAACTGAATCCTGTGTAATAAAATATTGGTTCATATAGTGAGGACTAAGACCATTTTTAATTCTGTAAACATGACATAGCGTAATTTGCTCAACCCGTCTTGAAACTGGTAACCAGGATAAAGTTTTAAAATGGTGATTATCTATGTGAGTCTTTTGATCTAACTTTAGTATGAATCTAATCAACTTATTTTGAGTAACCTGTAGCTTTTCTTTCCAAAATTTTGTTAGACCATGATACCAAAAGCTGCATGCATAATCAAAATGACACTGAATAAGTGCTGAAACTAAGAGTTTTTTTGTATGATCAGTAAGATAATCCTGTTTTCTATAAAGAAACTTTAACCTTGCATTAGCCTTCTTAATAACTGAACGAGCCATGGATTCACCAGTCAAGTTCTGGTCAAGAGTGGCACCCAGGTACTTAACTGAAGATGTTGAGTTGATAGCCTGGCCATTACATGAAACATTGAGATCATTATTTGACTTAAGTCTTTGTTTAGAACCAAAAATGATAGATTCAGTTTTGCCTAAATGTAATGATAACTTGTTGTCTACCAACCACTGGCTAACATTTTCAAGATCTCTGGTCAACTCTCTTTCAATAGATGATTTACATTTGCCAGAAACAAGGATACCCGAATCATCAGCATATAAAAGCAATTTGTTCTTTACAGCAGCCGGCATGTCATTGACATAAATTAAAAATAAAAGAGGTCCTAAAATTGAACCCTGAGGGACACCACAAGTAACTGTACATGGTTTAGAAAAGGTACCAGAAATATCAACTAGTTGTTGGCGCTCAGATAAGTATGATTTGAACCAACGAAGAATATCGTGTCCAAGACCTATGCTTTCCAGTTTCATGAGAAGGATTGAATGATTAACTGTATCAAAGGCCTTCTGTAAATCTAGTAATACCATGCCTATAAGGTTACCTTTGTCCATTTCAAACTTAATGTAGTCAGAAAGATGAACAAGACAGGTATCTGTTGAAAACCTCTTTCTAAAACCTGATTGAAATTCATAAAGTAAATTTTTCTCTTTTAAATATTTATCCACTTGATCATATACAACTCTTTCAAATATTTTAGATATAATGCAGAGAATGGACACCGGGCGATAATTTCCTACCTCAGTTTTGTCATTCTTTTTAAAAATGGGCACCACTCTAGCAGATTTCAGATCATCAGGCACAACCCCTTGGATAAGAGACAAATTAATAATGTCACTTTAATGTCTGAACATAACGATGAAATTAGTCTAACATTGTAATATTAAGACGGGTTGATTAACCCTTTCCCAAACAAATAGGTTTGGGAAAACATTAAGACAAAAGAAGAAACTGCTGATACCCAGCAGTTTCTCCTTTTGCCTCAATATTTTCTGAGCTATATAGTACACAAATCCAAGCTTGAATAACATATTTTTGTTGTCCGCATGAGCTTTTGAATAGGACCATCCTAAAAATTTGTCGTTTAAGATAGGGTTAACTAGTCCACTGTTTTATTCTTAAATTCAACAGGTCGAACATAATGAACAAAATATCTCTTTCTTTTGATGTCAGGATACACAACATTTGTGACGGATTGATAAGAAATACAGTGAATAATATCAAATACGTAGAAAGAGTATTATTTCGATCATCTAACGGTCGCGATACATCACAAACTGATTACATCACAAACTGATGGGTTTCTTATAAAGGCCAGTGTCAGAAATGAGTAATGACATCATTTCGTCAATAATGACCTTCCATGACTTCTATGACCAAAGTTGTGGAGTTTCTGGCATAACTCGGAACATATTTACAGACTTGTTCTAATATTTTATATTTATATAGAAGTCATTGTGATCAACAATTCATTTCGTATATCGTATCTTTTCAACGAAAACCTCGTAATTGTAGCTTGTTTGAAAATCAGCGATATGTTAAAACTAGTATTGAAATATAAAAAACTTTAGTAAGCACGTGACTTCGTTATAGTTCCATTACATTTATTAACGGACACTTTCGGTAAGAGTGACAAAGAAAATTTATAATGGTATGGTTTCGAGAACGAAACAAACCGACTCTTTTCACGACTGTTCTTAACATTGAAAATCGAGATCTAAATAAAACAAGTATCTGGTGTTGTTTGCAACACATAAAGTCCCCTACCGGCTTCACATTGACTCAATATGGTAATCAATAATAGATTAAGATGAACAAGTCATCAAAATAATTGTCAAACATATGAAATGTTATGCCCAACTGGAGGTGATTAATACTGCTGCATCACCACCCTGACTAACATGGCTCATAATTTTTTTTTACATTTTAAAACAGGTTTCATCAAGTTAGCTTGCTTAGTTATTAAGTTATTGCAGGATCCATTTTTTGCCATATTTTCACTATTTCCGTTACCATAGCAACCGCACTTTTCGTCAAAGAACAAAGATAAAATGATATGCATAATCTACACATTGCCATCTAGTCATATACCAAGTCTCATCAAATTAGCTTGCTTACTTATTAACTTATCGCAGGATCCAATATTTTTTGCCATATTTTCACTATTTCCGTAACCATAGCAACAACAATTTTAGTCTAAAAACAAAAATAAAATGATGTGCATAATCTACACATTGCCATATAGTCATATACCAAGTCTCATCAAACTAGCTTGCTTAGTTATTATCTTATCGCAGGATCCCATTTTTGGCCATATTTTCACTATTTCCGTAACCATAGCAACCTCAATTTAAGTCGAAAAAACAAAAATAAAATGACGTGCATAATCTACACATTGCCATCTAGTCATATACCAACTTTCATCAAAAACGATTGCTTAGTTATTAAGTTATCGCGGGATCAAGATTTGAGCGGACAGACGGACGGACGGACGGACAGACGGACGGACAGACGGACGGACGGACAGACGGAGGGCAAACCTATAGTCCCCTCCGGTGTGAACACCGGTAGGGGACTAATAAAGCTAGTATTACGGCGGTTACATTGGTAGGTAATTCACAATTGGGAATATCCTACAGAAAATAGATCAAAAGGATGTGGTACGATAAGGGATCAAAATATATTTTCTTCAAATTCTATGGATTGATAGGGTAACATACAGTTACATATTTAATTTTCACCCGTGGCGTCCGGGCGGTGTCCACTTCTTTGTCCGGAGCATGACTCTGTTTCATTAAGTCCGATTTACCTTAAACGTTATATTCTCATCATTACGGTGTGCAGTGCACAATAACCATAACTCTACCTGGCCTATTTTTGAGTTATTGCCCTTTATTGTTTTGCATAAGAAGTATAACGGGCGTATCTTTGGACAGTTTGACACCTTGTTAGATAATCGGATGATTGTTTGTTTTGTAAAAAGGGGGTGGAGTAAATTGACATGAGATGCAAATTTTTATTTGAAATTAAATAACCCTTTTCTGTATAGATCAGATCAAAATGAAATTGTGCTTAAATTGTCAATGGACCAAAGGCAAAATATTATAGGAATTCTTAAAGCCAGAATAATCTGTCAGAAATATGCCTATTTGCCAAATAAAGGTTTAAAGTATTAAGGTATGAGCAAAAAGATGCAGAAAGACCGTGTTTCAAGCGAGTAACCATGCGCTGTTTACCCACAACAAGCGCATGCATATTGACATTCTAACTTTCCACGGCGCTGAAAAGTTTGCAGTGTGTCTATATAAAGGTATATTTCGGGTACCTGCAAAAAACGTGAATTTTCGTTTATAGTCGGGTGATCATGTGATACGAGGGCTGTCCTAAAAGTTTCGGGACAAGTGTCATAACTTTTTTTATTTATTAATATTTCCCATTGATTTTCGCACCACTGATAGCTGCAATATTATTCTATTGAATGATAGTCTCATTTTAATATCGGTACATAGATGCACGAGAAAGCGTCTCCATAGTAACGTCAGGTAGGCGTGAGCGGGGCACCTGCCTGTGAAGAACGTAAGACATACCTTTTTAATAGTCTGTAATGCTCAAATCTTCTCCAAATACTCTCCCCCGTGTTGGATGCACTTGTAGTGTCGTTCTACCCATGATTTGAAGCAGTTTTTGAAGTCTCCGGTCGGTATTTTGCGACGTCCCGGCAAATCACGCTTGGTATTTGGGAAGAGCCAGAAATCGCAGGGCGCGAGGTCTGTGGAGTATGAGGGTGACCAACGGTGCGGATTTTTTTCTCAGCAAGTACGCTCTTGGTGAAGGATGAGGTATGAGGAGTGGCGTTGTCATGATGAAGGTAGAATTTGCCATCCTTCTCCGGTCTCTTCTTCTGTACAGCCCTGGCCAAATAACGTCGGAGCACCTGCAATGAGATAACGGGCTCGTCCAAAGTATGCATGCAACGTATTGTACATTATATACAATAAATACTGAGAGGCAAAAAAGGTATACACCCTAATTCTTCCATGTTTTTATGCTCCCCGAAGGGAGAGCATATAGTCGCCGCTTTGTCTGTCCGTCCGTCCGTCCGTCCGTCCTGTCCGTCCGTCATTCCGTCCGTCCGTCCGTCCGTCCGTCCGAAGCGATTTCTCCATAACCCTTGGGCCAAATCAAATGAAACTTACCATGTGAACTCCCTATGACAAAATGCCAATGTACTTTTCCCGGTTTTTGGATTTGAGGCCTCGTCATGGGAAAAGGGGACTTAAGGTTAAATACAGTTTTTCTCTAATTTCTCCTAGTCTAATGGTCAGAATTTGATGAAATTTCATATTTGAGTAGCAAATCAGATGCCCTTGACAATAAACTATTTAAAATTTGCGTATACAAAATATGTCATGCAAAAAGGGGGCTTAACATTTGTTAGCTTTGTATTAGCTCTGCATGGCATATATTTATTGTGACAATGCCTTATTCGGGGAGCATTGTCCGTCTCTGACGGCTCTTGTCTAAGAAAACGGCTAATAGATTATTACGATTTTTTAACGTGGTCTTTGTTTGATGTAAACTTCTTCGCCTACCTGTCTTTCCTTCCGTTACGAAGTTTTTTTCATAGCGCACAGCGTCGTCGAAAAAGGGGATTTGATTAATTTATTAATGCAAGAATTCCCGTTGACACAATCCCTTTATTTATGAACGGGTTTGGATAAAACTTTCGCAGAAAGTGCCAAATCACATAGAACCATGCGTACATTGTTAGTGTTTTTCCATATTTCGATGCGTCATGGCAAAGGGGAGCTTGATGCAAACAAGTTATCTGACATAACTCCTTCTAAATTTATAGACGGATTTTGATACAATTTGCATAGAATGTTCCTATGCTACATGACTAAGTGTATAATTCATCTATAGTGTCACGTTTCTGTCGTATTATGCAGCGTCATAGAAAAATGGGTCTTAACCCTATTCCGGACTTTTGGGGTCCAATGGACCCCAAGGGGTATTTCGGGTATATCTACGGTGTCATTTAAAAAGCTACAGCATTTATATTTTAGGTAATCTATACCAGTCCATCGATGGTTCTTGGCACAAAATATTTTCCATGTACACTGAAGGGGTTTCATACTACAGCCAAAAAGAAGCTTGGGGTCCATTGGACCCCAGTTGGGGTCCACTGGACCCCATATAGAATTATATAGGCAATATCGAAGAAATAACGATAGTTTTCCATCTTAACCAAACTAGGAATGTACTCTGTTGTACACATTACTAAAATAAGTTGTGTTTGAACTGGTGTTTTACTTACCTAAATGGTGTAGAGATAGTTTCATAAAGTTAGTACATCAAAAATAAGCAAAATCTGAGATTGACAGAAGAAGGAATACAGAAAATCAACAAACTAATATATATGAATAATGATTCCTACAATGAATTATCCTCGGTCCATTAAATGTACATGCGAAATTTCAACTTGATCCGATCTATACAGAAACAGTTATTCAACTTCAAAGTAAAATTTTGCTTCTCGTGTCAATTTACCCACCCACTTTGTTAGCCATAATCTCCAAAAATAAGCCCTCTTCAGAATTTTTACACATACAAATTAATGATATTATGTAAACCTGTCAATGCACAGAACTTAAAGAAAATCTATTTTTGAGCCCTTGTTGCAACCCATCCTTTCAAGACTATAGGCCTTGTGGTTTGGGAGAAAATGACTTTTTTGTAATTTTGAACAGACGGGTAGGTGAACAGATGGACAGTTAGACAGACAAATGACAGTGTACGATCACAGTACATTATCCTCGGCACTTTGTGCTAAGGTAAGCTAACAAATCAATGTAATTTAACAATTCACATTCACACATTATTTGCATTTTGCACGCATTTTTGTAATGGGGTCCAGTGGACCCCAATTGACCTTTAACCTAAGTTTAAGTCACTGACCGGAATAAAGTTAATGGCAAAAAGGGGCATATTTATCGATTTCTACCAGCCAGCGAGAATTGTGTTATAATGTTAGAGAAAAATTGACGTTGTGATTTGTTGTGACAAAGAATAAATAAATTGACTACGAATTAACAGCAATATTTGATGTTCCACTATGGCGCACGTGCAAAATTTGCAAAATCGGCCCGTAGCAGAAGTATTGGTTATCAAGCAATTCTGTGTAAAATTTAACATTATTGTTTAATTTGTGTAAGAGTAGAAATAAATAGTGCAAAATTTTGAGTCGATATGATCGAAATTAAGGGAGATATCGAAAAACAAAAAGTGTATACTGTCTTTTGCCTCTCAGTATATAATTAGATAATTTTTATAATACTAGTATAAACCTACGTGTACTGTTTCTCTATAAATGATCTACAATGAGAATATTAATATAAAATGAATAAAATGCGAACTCTACCCATGAGTAATACTGTGCGGTCACAGTCCTCCCGGTCGGCACTGCGTGGCAAAGAACGACGCCCCTCGTGTCGAAAAAGACAATAAACATCATCTTAGCAGACGGTTTCACCATGGCTTTTGTCGGGGACGACGAAGAAGGTGTTGTCCATACTGAACTGTTCTGTTTGGTTGTCGGGTAATATTGACTGACCCAGGTGTCAACCGCCGTAATAATGGAATCCAAGAACCTTTCGCCGCGTTCCCTGTACTGCTTTAGGAAAGCCGTACTGTCGGCGACTCGCTGCAGCTTTTGATGGCTGGACAACACACGCGAGCCCCATCTGGCACATACTTTTACCATACCAAGCTCCTGTCTAATGAGCCTATGAATGGAGGAGGATACAAGTCCAGTTTTCAAAACAATGTCACGTACAGTTAATCTCCTGTCAGATCTCAATAATGCTTCAATTTCGAGTGCGTTACCTGGCAGTATACTGGGCCGCCCTGTCCTAGGAAGATCGGTAGGTTGGCGTGTAGGATCGTCTTTGAAGGTGTTATACCACTCATAAATGCGTGTTCTTGACATTGCTGCCGCTCCATAGGTAGATTGTAAGATCGAAAGTGTCTGTGATCTACTTTTCCCCATCAAAACACAAAATTTTACTGAATATCGCTGTTCCGGGTTCATTTCGCACTTAATTCACGCCTGTGTTTTCAAAGACGTCACTTGTTTACACCGTAAATACAGGAAATGACGTCGTTAACATCGTACACGTTCGCGCCATAATTTATTGCGACGTCAAAGACGCATAGAGCCGTTAATTGCGATACATAATTGGTGTGTAATAATTCCTATTGCGCGGCGACGTCAAAGTGCCCCGTTCACGCCTACCTGACGTTACTATGGAGACGCTTTCTCGTGCATCTATGTACCGATATTAAAATGAGACTATCATTCAATAGAATAATATTGCAGCTATCAGTGGTGCCAAAATTAATGGGAAATATTAATAAATAAAAAAAGTTATGGCACTTGTCCCGAAACTTTTAGGACAGGCCTCGTACAAAGGTATCTAATAAAAGTGACACGTGACGCTAAAAGGGACCGTATGGGAAGTTCATAAAACTAAATTATGAGAAACGACTCATACTAAGCAGACGTAAACTAGATGTCGCATTTAGAAAAAGAAGATATAGTAAGACTGGGGAAATATTCTAGACCAAGAAAATTACCTACGAGTAATGAGTTTCGAATCATGTCAGTCTGCGCAGTCCGCATAGGCTGGATATTGTCTATACTTTTATACTTTGCAAAAGATTCCTCTTTAGTGCGGCGGATAAAATTTTTGAAACATTTCGATTTTCACGGGATTTCAGCACGTGCCTGGTTGCGAATAAATGTTCAACTCTTTCCCAAAATGACAAAAAATAAAACGGTTCTCAATTAAAATCAATTGAAGACTGCATAACCAATGGTATTAGAAATGTCAATTATTTACGATATGACATAAAAAGTATTTAGGTAAAAGGGGAGATTGCTAACACTGAGCATTCCTTTCTTTTTTCCCAAATGTTTCCTGTATTTCTGCAAAAAGGAAGTCAAAAGCAGGTCTTGTATGGGAAAGGGTTAACCAGCTGAAATTGTTTTAATAGGCATGCCTCACTCTTTCCCAAACGGCAATAAGTTGGATATTCTATTTTGAAAGTTTTAAAGACGACAAACTATGCATGTTAAGATATGATTTGTTTAATTAAATAAAACTGAGAAAATATCTAAGCAACTGGAGAAATTGCTTGTTATCAAGATTTCCTCCTATTACCTCAATGTGTTCTCAATTCCAAATGATGACATCAAAACAAGATTATAATTGGGAAAGGGTCAATTAGATTCTGCTTGACACGACGTCATGCTAAAAGTGTGCTTCTTTGAAGTCAACAGAAGACCATATTTCGAGAGACAGATCACATTTAGCAAGCGTCAACGACATCCGTATTTAGATAATAATAATTATATTGTGTGATAGGAAAAACAGAAAAGTAAATCCAGAGTATCAGCTTAGTGTCAACAGTTTCGATCCTGATCACTCTGTGCTTTCCTCGCAGACTGTTTAGGGTTGCTACACACTACCCAGAAGGTCCTTTTTAAAGAGACATCTCACATGTTTAACTTTTTACCGTTTATTCTCTGACGTCATTCCTCCCGATTTGAAAATAGATTCCGTAGACGCTCATTTTTAGCCGCTCAGGACTCGGATAATTTGGACTCACCCTTGACATTGTAAACATGACGTACTGACATACATTGCAAGGAAGGAAAAATGTACCAATGGACCATTCTTTCACTGGTTTTATTGGTTTTATGCAGTTGGAATAGGCTTTGTTCATATCATCAGATAATAAGAACTCGGTAACAGAAAAACTTCAATCGTGACAGCTATTCGGACTTTAAATATATATATTTATCCGTTTGTTGATTTTCTGTATTCGTTCTTCTGTAAATCTCGGATTTTGCTTTTTCTTAAACGAAACTATCTGCACAAATTTTTTCTCTGTCAGAATAATATAGGCATAATGCTTTCTGCTACTCTACTCCACTAATATCCCAGTTTACCATAGGGACAGCCGCATCTTACAAATACTTGTATAACAATTTATCTCGAATCATCTGTCATAACAACAATTGTCAAGGGATGTGTGTCTCGAATAGTGTATTCAGGAGGACGAACAAGATTTGTATGTAGATGTACAGGCAACTCGAGTTAGTTTTGTGATTCAACTAAGGATAGTCAGCCAATAGATTGCATACTTGAAGATAAGATATAGATGACGATTGATCAATATTACATAATTACCGGTATTCTTAGATACTTCTCCTCGAGATTTTTTGCTGAATATAATACGTACATATGCCATTACCTGATAGAAGAATTCGCAGGTTTTCAAAATTGAAACAAAATTGTAATTAATGGCTCAAAGATTAAAAACAGTTGTACATGTATAATGTTATTACCATGTACATTGAAAAAAATCACAGTCAAATTTTCCCATGTAATACCAGTGGCTAAAAAGGGGCACACGACATTAATTATTTGCATTTCCTTTATGTTACAAGAGTGAAAGGAAATGGTCTCAGTAGCTCTATTGTATTCATTTAACAGCAATATAACTATTTGATCGTGCAGATTGAAGCATATAGAGCCTTCCACAGGTTTTGCATATATGAATTCTAAATATCTATGAATACGTGCTATCTGCAGGGACCACGAGTAGATAGAGCTGATGAAGCTCAGACGGCTCTTTGTTATATAGCCGGTCACCTTTATCACAAATATGATAATAAATTTGGTTCAGTATGAAATAACACTCTGTGTCACAGGCTAAATCTGAAAGTAAAGTAAACGTAATTTACAAGATTGTCTGGTATTTAACCTGGCTAGACATGATTTTATGAGATACGACCTGCTATATAATGGCTGTGGGGACACAGTACTTATTTTTTTATTACACGGTCTTCTGAAATTCATTTGAAAAGCTTATGAATCCTTTACCAAACAAGACCTGGATTTGACGTCCACATTATAATCGCCTTTAAGTAAGATTGTTCTCCTTTTGCCAAGATAGTTTGTGCCCTAATAATTACAAATTCTACATTAAGTAACATATATTTGTCGTCTGCAGCAGCTCTCAAGTGGGACCACCCTAAATGTAGCCATTTGGGAAAGGATTAAACTAATATGTAGTAATGTGCGCTATTTTGTGGATACCACATGTTTTGAAAATATTATACACTGAAGAACATTTGTGGCAAATGTGATGCTTGTATCTCGAAACGAAGATTTTTTCTGATTTTTTTACCCTTAAAGATAGCGGCCATCTTGGAAAATGACAGGCATGCTGTTTTTCACGGTGGGTACCGTATGCTTAAGAAACAGCATACTCTAAGGAATAGTTGTGCAGAATTTGGTGCTTATATCACAAAGTGAAGTATTTGGCCACTTTTTGGCCTTGAGCTCCCCCAATCAATAAATATATTATAATAATTAAGATTGATCACATTAATCGAAGAATGAGTGAGTGATTTAATTTGTGTTTTTTTTTTTTTCAAACGGCTTATTCTGAGTAGTTTAGATTCAGGTCTAGAACCGTCCAAGTCAATATGCCTTTTGCAACATTTATTTATGTGCCCAAGTGAAAATATTCCTCTTAGATTATGAAAACAGAAGTAAATTAAACCGATATAGACAATTTGCAGAAGTTGCCTTACTGTCGTTTTTGATAAATGAATAGGTTTGGTTGTCTGACTTTCTGTCACAGATTTAACAATATCAGCAGAGGTTAGACCTTATCCATCAATAAACTGATAAGATGTCCGCTGAATAAACTCTTACATCCGGGTTTTGGAGAAGCTTTAGAATATGTTTTTTATACTATTCTTTCATGGAGCTACAGCTATGGCGTTAGAATATGTTTTTATACTATCTAAAGCTGTAGATAGGAGTTTTTGTTAAAGAGTGATGATATTTGATGGGGATACATTTGTTCGGTAGAACCCACAGCGCTTAGAACCATTACACACACGAAACATACAAACTAATTGTCACAAATACAGTATGTCATATTTGAATATACTCGGAGTCTCCGTGACCTTTCGCCACTTTAGTAACAAGACAATGATAACACAAGAGTTACAAATAAGAGTGAGCATCGATATCCTGCCGGTAAATAACCACTCTCCTCCTTTCGGCGATCAAAAAATAGACAGTAGAATGTCTGTGTCCCTTTAAAGATTACCAAGTCAATAAGGAACAATATAACACTACGGCTTTAATTGCGTTTGTTGACTGTTTCAACGACAATTTACAGCACTCCCCTGTCCTGTTCTAATGGAAATTAACCATGGGTCACGGATTAACGTCGTGAGACAGAAAAAAACCCTGTGAAACGGCAGATTATTTACACTCTAATCAGTTTTTACAGGCACATTTCTCTTTGCGAAATGACCTTGTATGGGTTCTTTTTTGTAAGATTAAGCTTTTTGAAAAAGTTGCAAGCCAATCTTAGCCTTCAAGTTGATTAAATACATGTATACACACCTTTCTAACCAAGACTTAGAAAATGACTAAGCACGCATACATGTATATGCAACATGGATCGTATTTGTTCTAGAATTTGTTGTAGATGTTTTGAATTTTTACCAAATTACCAGGGATCTATTGCTGTCAGCATTGTTTGGATAGGAGATATTACACTTCCAATATATATAAGTACTAGTTAAAAGTCTAGAACATTACAAGGTAAGTTTGCTTAAGAATACAATATGAACGGACTCAAACTTGCTTTAATTGTAAACAACGCGTGCTCTCGTCTCGTCTCATACGTGGTCTTATGCATTGCTCAAAATAATCAAAGGAACTCAAAAATTCAAAAGTGTTCATGTTTTCCATCTTTAGGTCGCAGCCAAGTTGTTTTAGCTAACGATACTTTATGGCTCACAATTTTTCAATATGAACAAAACTGTAAGTGTTTGCAAGCTTTACTGCTGATAAGCCACATTGTGCTTAATTATACAATGCCCATTATCCACAAAGTTTCCAAAAATGTAGGTTCATTCATTTAATCATTATTAAAACATTAAAGTGAAAAGTCCTTGGTGAAACTGCAAAGAGCAACCCCCATGGAAGGCCATGCGGTATGACAAAGCTTGGGCCATAGCAAAAGACCGATACACATTCGGTATAAATGTAGCACTTGTAAATAATTCACATTTCGACAAAAGAGATGATAATTCATGATTAGCGTAGAAAGGGGGGGTCTCATTTGCGCCCACGCACAGATTTTCTTGTAACTCTACTCATAGAGTGCCTCTGACCTATGAACTACAAAAATATATTCCTTTTACTCAAAGAGTGCATATAGGCCTATACGCGTCATCTTAAAGTGTTCCCGGTTTTCATTGATACCGGTCTTACAAAACTCAATGTTGGCTATCTAGTTTTGGTATAAATCCACAAATTATAATTAAAATAGCAAGAGGAGTAATTGTAGAAACTTTTGATACCAATACTGTTGGTACCAACATGCGCAAAAAAATCTTAGAAATTAATTTAGTCAGAAATTGTCAGAAAAATAGCAGAGAAATTTTCAAAACCTAAGATTCTATCAATTTTTTTTGTATGTTCCCGTCTTTGTCAACCTATGAAATTGATTAGGAAAGTTGGCCATATATGTCCCCTGTTTGTATGCAAAATTTGGTGAAAATTTGAAACCGGTAACATTGTCAAATAATGAGAATTGTGAACAACCGTGAATTTTTCTGCGCCAAAATAGAGACACCGGAAATGGGGGTCACGTGTATCCCTCGACCCAAACACACCAAATAGTCCTGAAAAGAAGGATGGATTCTGGCTCAGAAATGAGAAATAATATCACTCAAAGGCATCCAATGAAAACCTTAGCTCAAAATCATCCATGCAGAGAGCAAGGCATCATCAAAAATGGGCCATTTTTTAAAGAACTATTTTAGCACCCCACGGCCGGGAAGGACTTCTCCCAGTGACCTTACTCCAAAAGCGACGCAATATCCCGCATTATTGCCTAAAATGTGTGTTTTCAGTCTGTCATTGGCATTGTTTAACGAGCAGAAACAGGGCGGATATCCAGAGAAATCGTGCATTAATCGGCAGATTCACGTGCGATATCGGACCGGTTTTGCACTCAAATATCCTCGATCGGGGATTTTGTGTGAGTGCTTCAGAAAATTGAAAATAAAGCCGAAATTTTGTCATTTCCCTTTTCCGCGTTGTAAATTCTTGTAAGACCCCATTTCCAGTTTACACCCCAATAAATAGTAAACTAGGTCTCCCAGTGTAACCATATCTGATGACGTAATATAGTGACGTAGGTTTAATTCTTGGAATCAAAAAGTAAACAAACGGGCAGCTGACAGATTTTAAACTAAAAGTGGATTTCGTGGACATGGAAGGATAGAAATTAGAATATTGAGTGGTTGTGGTCTAGGACAAACGTGGTGGTAAGCCTGTGTGTTTCTTGTTCTTCTTTTAGTTACTGCAAATTTTCCTTTACAACTTTTTTATTGAAATGAACGAATGTCTGAAACGAATCAGATGGTCCAGAGATCTACCTCGGAAATTCCGACCTTTAAATTTATTACTCGCACTGAAATGAACGTTAGAATATCCAGAGTATGTTTCCAAAAGAAAACTAAGTCGAATATTGTTACGATTTCGCCAACCCAAATGAAGATTATGTCAGTAAAATGCGATGAAACTTGACTACATAGCTACCAGATGAAAATCTAACGGCCCGTCTAGTGGATATCATACTTACTCGATATATGTCGAGTCGAATGCCGGAAAACTCTGGTATCTGTCGGTGTAAATGTGGCTAAATTTTCACAAAGTTTTTTAGTTATTCGTCTTATTGTATTACATTTCTTTGCAAATTCTTCATATTTTATGCAATAATAGCGTCAATTCACGTTTTTTTCGGTCGTTAACATTCTCAGAGGGCCACAAAATGGGTTATCGCCTGAGACCGATTTTTTGGGCCTCTGAGAATGTTAACGACCTCAAAAACGTGAATTAACCCTATATACAAATCAGATATCGTCTTTCAGTAAAAAGTAGGGATCTATCATAAGTATTATTTCTTACTGTAATATCGCTATTACGTGCAGACAGATCATACTTTATGCAAGCTACTGACAGGGTAGACATAAAATAAATTGAAGAAATTAAGATTATCCTAGTATTTTCCTTAATTGCCCTCGGAATATTGCGTTAGTCATTATTGCAGACATCTATATATGAATACAGAACATTCAGAACGATGGATTACATTCGGTCACTTAATATGTCGTGATGCAACCTCTTATTACAAAAAATAAAATTGTGGTATTGTTAATATGTTGGTCTGGAAATGTATTTCGGTAATATGTATGAAATGTACCGATGATCTGGAAAGGTATTCATTAATGTAGCTTTTAAGACAAACATAGATTCGGGTTTTTTGTGAAGTAAGATCCAATTAGGCCTTACATATCACAAAGGCCACATTTCAAGATCCGAACTAAAATATTGAATTATTTGCATATTGTATGGTGTCATTTAATGAATTATTTATGTCATTGTAAGTGAGAAAGCAACGCCTTTTTCAATAAAAACGTGTTCCTAATACAGTTTGGTTTCGATCTACCCGATTCGCTAGACAAAATGCTTATAACTCTTAAATTCATTAAAGTGATATTGAGTAAGCCCTTTCCGGTGTATTTCTACCCCAGCTGTTTAGATGCAAACCATATACACAATTACAAGTTATATGGCTGAAAGTGACAATTTAGATTTTTTTCTCATGAATTTCCCAGTTATTTTTATCCAAAAGAGCATATTTTCTTATGAAAATTCTGAAAATGTCAAGCCAAAATATCGCACCATTTACGAGAAATATGTATTTTTGTATTAGAATTAAACAAATTGTTGTCCACAATAATTCAGATGTATTATAGAATTTGTCGTTTCTAAAGGCGTGTTTATCGCTTATCATCAACAACTTCAAATCAAAGTGCTGAGAGCACTGTAATTGGACGTCTCTGATTGATTGAGCGGAATTGTACATGAACGAAAGATATTTTATTCATTCTTCTGTGTTTAATTCTATAAGATCGGTTTCGGACATACGAAATCGGCTTTATTACCAGAAAACCCTTCTCATAATTTAAATTGATTTGATTGCCGTTTCAAGACAACTGATTTGTCTCTATGAATTATCACTGAATTAATTTCATAATTCAATTAAGGCCATGTGATTAGCACTTTTGTCTTCTTGTTTGGGTTAACTACGAGTATTGTCGTCAGTTACACCTTTTGTTGATTTTATAAAGGTCGATACAAAGCAATTTATTCAAAATGTAAGCCAACGCGCTACATAAATGAAAGCCGCGATAGCTCACTTGGCAGAGCTCTCACCTTGTACTCTTTACACATGTCTATATCTGGAAGGCCCTGGGTTCGAATTCTACTCAGACATTGTTCTTTTTTATCATCATTTTTTTACTTTTATCTCCACCATCGTTAGGGAAAAAACGACCGCAGTGATTTAGAATCGATCTAAACACAAATTCAACGGCATAAAGAAATGAAACGCCGATCATTTACATACAATTCCGCCCAATCAATCAGAGACGTCTAAATACGAGGGACGGTCGGAAAGTAGTTGGACTTTTGACTAGTTCTCTAAAACCATTTAACTTTTTAACAAAATTCTTTCTACACTGTTTAAACAAATTGTCCATCTGTGTCTATGCATTTTTGCCATGTTAGTAGGAGCTTTACTTTTCCCACTATCAACCATGACGTAGACCCACTGTATAAGGTACTGTGTAACCACCGGTATCAAAGGCGCCCAGGTCTCAAATTTCTTCACAGCAAGCATTTTCATCAGTTCTAGACACAAATAAAAGTCATATGGGGTAGGGTCTGGGCTATAAGAAGAGTAAAGCAACTTTTGTCATGGGTAATAGTTGATAATCTCCACTGTAGATGCGGTGGTATGGGAGCGTGCGTAATCGTGAAGTAGAAAACATTTTTCTTTGCTAATCTGGGACGCGTTTACTTCAGCATTTTTTCTTTGTTTTTTATGAGTTAATTCAGAATTGTACTTGGCAATGACAGTCTTTACCATTCGACATGAAATGACTAACTATCAATCCTCGTGAATCCACAAAAGCAACAAACATGACTATCAATCGAAGGTAACATCTTAATCTTTTCATGGGTGGGGAACCAGCTCGTTTTCATGACTGCTTTGACTGAGTTTTTATCCCAAGTTCGGAATTATTAACCCACATTTAATCTTCGGTGATAATGTAGTTCAAAAACTTAACTTCTTCGCAATTAAAATGACTAGAATGTTCTTTTGTTTTTGGTTGCCCTTGTTGTTCCTCTAACAAATTGCCTATGATACAGTAAACCCCTATCACATATAAGTGGACAGAATATTGTATATATACAACTGTCTTTGAAAATAAACTGACCACGTTATTGGCAAATGGATGTAGATTCCGCCAATATATAATGTGTTTATACAGTTGCAAATGGAGAGACAGCAGCACGAAAAGTCCAACTACTTTCCGACCGTCCCTCGTATAGTGTTCCAAGCAAAAAAAAAAACAAGAGGACCATGATGGTCCTATATCGCTCACCTGAACCAAAATGATATGAGCAACACTTTTGTTCAATTCAATAAACAATTATGACTATAAGACTGAAAACTAACTTATAGTCAATAACTTTGTGAAAATCAAACTCATCTGAGATCTTATGGTGCCAAACATTGTGTCCAGGTTTTTCTTGATTGATAAATAATCACAGATTCTAGAGTATAAACAAGGTCGAAAACAGCCAAAGACGGTATTTTTTTCAAATTCAAGGGCACACAATTCTCGACTTTCTGATCACATCAGACTGAAAATCTACCTCATCCAAGATATTATGGTCTCCAACATAGTGTCCAAGATTTGTCTTGATTGGTCAATAATTGAAGATTCAAGATCGAAAAACAGCCAGAAACGGCTATTTTGTTAAATTCAAGGGCACATAACTCTCAACTTTCTGATCGGATCAGACTGAAAATCAAACTCATCCGACATATTATGGTCCCAAACATTGTGTCCAAGTTTTGTCTTGATTAATTGATAATTGTAGATTCTAGAGTGTAAACAAGGTCGAAAACAGCCGAAAATGATAATTTTATCAAATTCAAGGGCACATAACTCTCGTCTTTCTTATCAGATCACACTAAAAATCAAACTCATCCGAAATCTTATCCTCTCAAACATTGTGTCCAAGATTTGTCTTGATTGGCCAATAATTGAAAATTCTAGAGTGTAAACAAGGTCGAAAACAGTCAAAAACGACAATTTTGTCAAATTCAAGGGCACATAAGTCTCGACTTTCTTGTCTTATCAGATTGAAAATTCTAGTCATCTGAGATCTTATGATCTCTAACATTGTGTCCAAGTTTTGTCTTGATTGATTGATAAATGTAGATTCTAGAGTGTAAACAATGTCGAAAACAGCCGAAAATAACAATTTTATCAAATTCAAGGGCACATAACTCTTGTCTTTATTGTCAGATCACACTGAAAATCAAACTCATCCGAAATCTTATGGTCTCAAACATTGTGTCCAAGATTTGTCTTGATTGGTCAATAATTGTAGATTCTAGAGTGTAAAAAAGGTCGAAAACAATCAAAAACGACAATTTTGTCAAATTCAAGGGCACGTAACTCTCTTCTTTCTGGTCAGATCACACTGAAAATCAAACTCATCCAAGATCTTATGGTCTCAAAGATTTTGTCCAAGATTTGTCTTGATTGGTCAATAATTGAAAATTCTAGAGTGTAAACAAGGTCGAAAACAGTCAAAAACGACAATTTTGTCAAATTCAAGGGCACATAAGTCTCGACTTTCTTGTCTTATCAGATTGAAAATTCTAGTCATCTGAGATCTTATGATCTCTAACATTGTGTCCAAGTTTTGTCTTGATTGATTAATAAATGTAGATTCTAGAGTATAAACAATGTCGAAAACAGCCGAAAATGACAATTTTATCAAATTCAAGGGCACATAACTCTAGTCTTTTTTGTCAGATCACACTGAAAATCAAACTCATGCAAGATCTTATGGTCTAAAACATTGTGTCTAAGATTTGTCTTGATTGGTCAATAATTGTAGATTCTAGAGTGTAAACAAGGTCGAAAACAGTAAAAAACGACAATTTTGTCAAATTCAAGGGCACATAACTCTCGACTTTCTCATCTTATCAGACTGAAAATTAAACTCACCCGAGATCTTATGGTCTCCAACATTGTGTTCAAGATTTGTCTTGATTGGTCAATAATTGTAGATTCTAGAGTGTAAACAAGGTCGAAAACGGTCGAAAACGGCAATTTTGACAAATTCAAGGGCACATAACTTTTGACTTTTTCGCCTGATCTGACTGAAAATCGAACTCATCCAAGATCCTATAGTCTCCAATATTATATCCAAGTTTTGTATTGATTGGGCAATAATTGTAGATGCTAGAGTGTAAACAAAGTTAAAAACAGCATTTTTCGTCATTCAGGGGCAGATAACTCCACACTTTCTGGTCCGATCTGGCCCATAATCGAACTCATCCGAGAACTTATGACCATACTTGTTTTGACAAAGTTTGGTCAAGATTGACTAATATTTGTGGATGCTAGAGTGTAAACACCAAATTGTGGACAGACGGACAGACGGACAGACGGACAGACGGACGGACGACGGACAAAAAGCGATCACAATAGCTCACCTCGAGCACTTCGTGCTCAGGTGAGCTAAAAAAGCACGGGTTTTTCTGAAACAAAATACCAGATGAATTGGAGCACATAACCATGGATTCCTCATACCTGTACTACCGCAGCATCCTTACATCTACAGATGTGCATACAAAGAAGAAATTGGGAACGTGCCGTCGGGAAAATGGCAGTGGAGTACAATACGCAATCAAAATCTTCTTATCATTATCAACAAAAAAAATGAGAATAGCAATGTCTCTATCTGTAAACATATTCATACGATCATCCAGGTACCATCGTCACTGTTGCAGATCTATTGCTTCATCTTCTTAGCTCAATACACGCAAACGGTTCACTTAAACGTAAAAAATACAGATCTCTGTCACTCGATCATAGACTAGTAATAACCATTGTTGTCATGATCATTGATCAGTATGTAAATAGGTCATGATACTGTCGAATATCAGTGATACAGATGCTGGAGAAAAAAATAAAACTCCTAAGAGCAACTATTTTTCTGAATAGGTGGATATCACTAGCGTCTCATCTGAGGCTGTTCAGATGGAACCCCGATTTGCCATCGAGTCGAACCCGAGTTGCGAAATGAACTCACTCCCCGATAATCAATTTTAAAACAATGTTTCCAAAATACGTCTCGTGGAAACCCCGTTCCTTTAAATATATCAAAGACTTAAACAACAATGATCAAAGAAAAATAATTTGTCATACACAATACGTGCATTAAATTGAGTAATCATCCTAAAATGTCTGTTTTCAGTAAACACATCAAGAAAAACAAACGTTTTAACAAACTTTATACAGAAGAAATAATCCGAACTGGTTTCGAACCAACGGCGTCCCAAATTTCATACTGAAATAAGGTTGCGATGTTAATCCTTTCCCGTTTGAGCTATCGCTGCTGCTGATGATATAGGGCGTTTGTTTACTTTATAAACATAGTGTATGCATGTATCGCTTTCTAAAGATCTTGCCCTTTACACAATATTACGAAAGTCAAATCACTACAAGAAAATGGTTAAATCGAAAAAAGATCGTAAAGTTGGTTAAGACGTGGCATGAATTGGATCGGCCAATGAATCTTATAGTGTTTGTTAGAGAACACATAGAAGGCAGGAAAAGATACGACAGTTTTCCTGTATGGTCTCAAAGTCTGTTTTGAATTTTGGTCAACTGGCAATTGAGTCTGAGAAAGGGTTTTTTGGTAATGAAAACCCATTTCGCCTGTCGAAAAGTGGTTATAAGAATTGGACGTCCTTTCGGACGTCCAATTAAAAACTGATAGAATTTATACCCATTAGAATAACCAATCTTGGCATTAAGACAAAGTTCAAAAACTTGAAATGGGGATGAAATGTCCCTTAAAGGGATTTAATTGTGAAATCATGATTGAATTATTTTCCTACGAAATAGATTGTTTTGTCTTTTTTTATCGACTTAAAATGTTTATTTTACTAGGTATACCGCGAACATGGAAATGTAATGTCACGCTTATCTAAAACATTTGTTGTCTTCACAAGATTTTTATATTACGCTAACTCTATCCCTAAACGACCAATACACGATGGAAATTGTGAATGATGAGATGAATAACGACTACCGACAATAGGGAACGATTTCATCAAGTAAACCGCGACGTAATTTCGGACAAATAAATATTATTTCGTTTGTGTTGTTATAAAATCTCGTAACTACGGCTTGACAACACCGACGGTTTATCAAAACATAACGGTAAACTAAGTCTATTTTTCTTTAGATTGGACTATCCCAAAATTGTGTCGTTTGGTAATGGGTTTCGGAATAGTTAAGTCTAAGTTAGAGACATTGATGAACACCTAGAAGCAGATAATCAATAAAATTGTGTCTTCCGTGCGTCTATAAGAACTATTCACTGACATATGTCAAGATTAAAATTGACAGAAAACAAGACAGCTACAGAATTACAGAACTACATGTTTACGGTTAGAGTGTCTGAAAATTTACAGTTTTAAAAATATACATGTGACCTTTTATCAATGTGACATTTGATCAATCATGGACTTTTTAAGATATTCTTCTTCAAAAAAAAAAAAATGATATTATCTAAATATTAAGTCATATGCACGATTTTCAACCGCTTGTGTATTCCTATATTATAACACCTATCGGTCGGAATATACGACGTAAGTAGTCGCTTCCAATAAAATGACTAGATACATCTTGTTGGTTTGTGTAAACAATTTACGGCAACGTACGCATGTGAACTTGCAAATGCATGTAGACGAGCACTTTCATCCCTAGGGATTAATTCCACTATGCGTTATCCTATGGCATAATTCGGTATATAACTAAACGTGCAAAAGCGTGAACAAAATGGCACAATCTGGTATTTTCCATACGACGTACGTTTCGAGATCAAATACGGGAGTGAATTTCAGTAACGGCGGCTTGCCTCAATAATGACCGTTTTAACACGCACAGCGTTTATATCGCGTCGTCTAATTGGTTGGTAAGTCCAAGAAAAGACTGTGCATAATCTCTAGGTGGCCCATCGGCTTGCAAAGAAGGTCGGACTAAATGAAAGCCGCGGGTGAATACAGACGTAGCTTGGTTAAACCTTGGCTTGCAAAGATGACTAAAACTAAACATATCGTCGCTTTTATACGAAAAACTCGTAACTGCAGCTTGTTTTAAGCTGCAGTTATGAGGTTTTCGTAGAAAAGCAGCGATACAACGACATGATGGTCTGAAAAGATGACACGAAGGCAACTGTGTCCAGACAATGTAATCATCCATAACTAAGTGAACTTATCATTTAGAGGGTCGCGGCATTACGGCGTTAATGGCGGTTGTAAATCAGCTTCTAAACAGTTCAGAGCAATAGTCTGTCATAGACTAATGGAAGTTCCACATGTCCTGGAATACAGATCCAAGTACTTATTGTCGTTACGACCATTTAAAAAAGTGATGGTGGTATCAATTCAGATAGACGATATTGCTACACGAAACCCTTCAACCAATGAATCCATATTATTGAGATGATTTTTTTTCACATGCATGTAACCTTAGGTACCACGAACAGAATAATGTAGGTCTGAATTAAGTTTTGTAGATCTGGGATCATCTTTGTCTCAAATGATATCGGTCAATGGGTACAATTCTCATATCTCGGCCTTCTTGTCATTGACGATTAAAGCAAATGGGGAAGTAAATCAAATAGTTAAACGATAGTCCTAGGATCTATTCAGATAACGCATCAAAAAGACTCAATTTGATCAAAATTGTCTGGGACTGGATTTATCTCAATAATTAAGTGGGTAAGTCTGTCTTCCAAAAACAAATAAATCCGGTCCTTGTCGCATTTGAGGTCATCTGATTACCCCCCCCCCCCCCCCCCAAAAAAAAATCATTCTTTACTCTGAAAGGCATGGATAAGAAATCGTCGTAAAAATGTTGAAGCTTGACCAAGATAAAGTTTGATTTCAAATGCCAAAACTGCCTATCTGTTTAATAGCCAGTGACATACGTGTATAAAATATAGAACAAGTTCCTGGTTCCATGTTCAATTCTTTTTCCCCGTGTCTGTTATATAAGAAAGGTGACAGACAGTAAACATGTTTTATGGCTTTATAACTGACAGATTGTGTTTGAATTTCCTTTCAAAACACAGTGTTACGTCTGTCTTGATACGTGTATCTTGTTATTAGCACAGACACGGAAATATAATTCAAAACTCCAGAGACTGTCAGTTCCTTGATGATCCAAACTTGTGTGGAAGTAAGTTTAGTAAATTTTGTAGACAAACAATTCAACCTCTTCCAAATCTGTAAACAATTTCCGATAAATATTTAAAAAAAACTATTTTGAAGAACTACATTAATGAAAAGCCTTTAACCATTATGTATTAATCTGATAACATGAAGTACTCAAATAATTTATAATCATGTGACAGTATCATTTAAATCATGACAAACTGTTATTCTCTGTGATTAGATACTTCTGCTATCACATAATATAGTCTGGCTACGATATTATGATTCATGTTTACAAATTGGGCCAATTCAATAATCTATATATCACTTTCATCAAACTTCTTGTCTTATATTTTCTATTTGGACGCGGAGCCATGGTTATGATGATCACCAAGTACATAGTTCCTACATTGTATATATAAATGCCGTACCTCGTAAATTATGTCTCTTTTTTGGTCAATGATATTATATAGTTATGTATTGTTGGTATTTAGAGCAGTACTTAGTTGTTAAATGGAATGTACGAGGGACGGTCGGAAAGTAGTTGGACTTTTCGTGCTGCTGTTTCTCCATTTGCAACTGTATAAACAAATTATATATTAGTGGATTCTACATCCATTTGGCAATAATGTGGTCAGTTTATTTTCAAAGATAGTTGTATATATACAATATTCTGTTCACTTATATGTGATAGGGGTTTTATGTATAATAGGTTATTTGTCAGAGGAACAACAGGGGTAACCAAAACAAAAGAACATTCTAGTCATTTTAATCGCGAAGGAGTTAAGTTTTTGAACCAGATTTTTACTGGAGATTGAATAAGGGTTCATAATTCTGAAATTGGGATAAAAAATCAGCCACAACAGTCGTGAAAACGAGCTGGTTCCCTACACCTGAAAAGATTAAGCTGTTACCTTCGGTTGGTAGTCATGTTTGTTGCTTTTGGGGATTCACGAGGATTGATAGTTACTCGTCTCATGTCAAATTGTAAAAACTGTCATTGCAAAGTACAATTCTGAAGTAATTCAGAAAATTCTAAGAATAAATGCTGAAGTAAACGCGTCTAAGATTAGCAAAGAATTTTTTTTCTACTTCACAATTACGCACGCTCCCATACTACCGCATCTACAGTGTAGATTATTAACTATTACACATGACTATAGTTATTTTACCTTCTTATAGCCCAGACCTCGCCCCAAATGACTTTTATTTGTGTCTAGAACTGAAAAAATGTTTGCTGAGAAGAAATTTGAGACCAGGACGCCTTTGATACCGGCTGTTACACTGTACCTAATACAGTGGGTCTACGTCATGGTTAATAGTGGGCATAATAAAACTGCCACGAAGATGGCAAACATACACAGACATAGATGGACAATTTGTTCAAACAGTGTAAAAAGAATTTTGATAAAAAGTTGAATGGTTTTAGAGAACTAGTCAAAAGTCCAACTATTTTCCGACCGTCCCTCGTATTTATTAACTTAGTCAAAAAATGAAACGACACATTTCATTACGCTTTACAAAAAACTTGTGTCTGTGTCTCTTCTAAAACCAATAATGCTAAAACATTTGGAAACTCGCTTTTAGCCGATGCCGTTGTTCATTTGGAGGAAAACGTCACCATTACAATAAATGACGTCATAAGTGTGTTTCCTGAAATGTTTCACCCTTTGAATAATTTCAATTGTTTAATAAAACATCGCCCTTTCATTTTATGGTAAAAAGTTTAAATTGAAAGGTTTGACCTTGACTTGTACCTTTTTCCATGGACATGCTTAAATGTTCTTTGTTAACTGATATTCAGATATTCAAACTTGGTATTTATGTGAATTTCTAGTTTCCTACCCCTGCTGTTACAATGCTAGAAATAAAGACTGTAAACAAATTAGTTTTATGGCATTTTAACTGACTAGTTATGGTTAATTTTTCTTACGAAAAAGAATAGTATGTTTGATTTGTATTGGCTTAACATGTCTTTTTATCCTATTTTATTTCGTTACCTCGAACAGGAAAATAGAACAACATATTATTATACAAAAAGCGTTGACTTCACAATACGCTATATTACGTTATCTATTTCCCAAACGACCAATACTTGGACTGTTTGTATTTTTTAGCATTGAGAGAACACTTGATATATTTTGGCGTATTCCCTCCTTCTCTTCTCCAATTCTTTTCTCAATCGTTCTTACATTAAGATAATTATTGAAATATATAAAAATGTTATCATATGATTCTCCGCCTTGGCAGGAGACACTTATACTTAACATAATTAGGCTACACACAACCACGGTGGATAATCACCTGATGCAACAATTTCAGAAAATCATCAATGATTTTGTTAATTTTGTTACGGGACCGATTTGTATTCGGTTTGAAGCAGAGAAGGTGGACAGACGTCACCCATTAGATAAACGTGTTTGATTTTTTAAAAAATCAACTGGTAAAAAAGTTTTTGGAGATAAACCATTTTTTTCTAAAATCCAACACGTCCAGCTAATTCCTGGCACTTTCCCACATTCTCTGCTTCAAACCGAATTCAAATTGGTCAAGTATTACACACGATATTGAAGATTATCGGAAATTCTGAGTCACCTGATTATACACCGTTACAACGCTTACGTTATATGCGGATCTCGTATGTCTCTGCCCAGGGTCTCGCTCAAATGAGTTTAGCAAGAGTGTCCCCAACACATTCCTTAAACAAAAACTACAATCTTCCAATTTGTAAGTTGAAGTAAATGACAATGCAAATGATGATAAATAAAGGATATCTGTAAAATATAGCGCAAAAACACTGGAATTGTCAACATGCGACAATTCTGGTTACATTGACTAGATTTTCGTCTTGTGTTTATATGTTAGTAATGTGACACCAGTTCTTTATTTTTGAATAGTTTGATCTAAGCAAGAGACGTTGATGGACACACAGAAGATATTCTATAAAATTGTGTCTTCTGTGGGTCTATAAAAACTATTCACTGACAGCTGTCAAGATTAAAGTTGACAGAAAACAAGACATATACAGAATTACACAAGTAAATGGCTACGGCTAGATTCTCGATGTCTGAAAATGTGCATTTTACAATTATATGCATTTGCCCTTTCAACAATTTTACATTTGATATACATATATATACGAACTATAAAAAGAAGTTCATGTACAAAAGAACGATTTAGACCTCTACACGACCATGGTACGCCGAGTGAAATTGTGTGATTATATTGTTGTATATAACTAGACATAAGGATCAAATTAAAAGAAAAAAAATATTATTATTGACCTATGGGAAAGACGTTCATGCCAACACATAACTCCAAAAGCCAAATCTGAAATATCTTCCAATTAAATGTATTGATACACCATGGTGTTATGTATAAAAAATTTACGTCTACGGTTGGCAAAATGTGTCTCATTTGTAGAATATCTAGTCCATCGATATCATTCTCAATTTTCTTTCACTCAAATACACCCTATTTTATTTCATTAATTTATACTATTATGTAACAGAAGGTGTGACAATTCGAACAGATTAGCCATATCTTGCATTTTCTATTTGACGTTTACGTTACTATATCAGACGCTGAAGTGAACGTGAAGTACCGACAACTTCAATAATGACTGTTATTACGCCAAAAACATTTGTTACGCGTCCTTTGATTGGCTGTTGAATTAAAGTAGACGACAGCACAACCATTATTTGGCGCAATGGTGTACCAAGAAAATCTGACTAAATGCGTTGCAAGTGAAATCACCTTTGCAGAAGATGACTAACACTATAATTGTATAACGATATCGTGGCCTGTATAGATGGCACGACGGCAAATGTGGCGAGACTTTTAATCATCCATAACTAAGTGAACTGATCAGTTAGGGGAGCGCTGCATTACGATGTTAATGGTGTCGGTAAATCAGCTTTAGACAGTTTAGAGCAATAGTCTGTCATAGACTAATTGAAGTTCAACATGTCCTGGGATATAAATCGGAGCACTTATTGTCGTTACGACCATTTAAACAAGTGATGGTGATGTCAGTTCAGATACATTACCCCTTTCAACTAATGAATCGAAAGCTTTATGATGGTTTACCACGGGCATGTAGTCTGTTCGAGGTCAAAACCTAGTTACTCCAGCTTATTCAAGCTGTAGTTACAAGGTTTTTGACCTCCCACTAACGATATAAACTAAGGGATGAAAAGCGATACAGATCTTAACCCTTTCCCAAACAAGACCAGGTTTTGACGTTCCTATTAGAAAAGGCTTGGGAAAAACATTAAGACAAAAGAAGAAACTGCTGATAACCAGCAGTTTCTACTTTTGTCTCAATATTTTCTGTGCACATTTTTTTCTTTTACACAATTCATATCTTTAATAACAACGATTTTGTCTTCTTCAGCAACTTTCAAATTGGGCCCTTCGAAAAATTTGTCGTTTGGGAAAGGGTTAATATGGTTAAGCAGATCTTGATCCTCTTTGGTTTAAAACGTTATAAATTACCATTTGCCGTCTCCTTGATTACTTGTGTTATATTTTGATCTACTTACAAATTATTAAAGAAAGCACATTCTTAAACGACAGCCTTACGATCTATTCAGATAAATATATAAGAAAATATAATCTGATTAAAATTGTCTGAGAATGGATTTATCTCAACAATTGCTTTGGCGAATCTGTCTGTACAAAACAATAAGTCGAGATATATTAACAGAGGGCCATTGTCACTTTTACATTTCATGTCAACAGATGAAATCCAGGTCGGTCTCTTTGTAAGTTCAGTCTGATCAGGATCCATGCTTTTCTCTTTTCTCTTATAGGCATGAAGATATAAGCGAACATCATGCACCTTCATAAAACTATGCTGGGATTCAAAGTCCATGTTGATCTCAAAATATCAAAATGGCTCATTTATCAAATTGCTGCTGACCTACATATACTTAGTACATATAAAAATGTATTTCAAAGCTTGAAATTAAGAGGTTATTAGCTTAAAAAGACATGGAAATATTTGTTTTGAATCTCCCACATAATTTAAGACTTTATCAGAACAAAAAAGAACGCTCTATACACGTTGACGCTTTATTGCGTTGATACACGTGAAACTCTTTATAAAGTTTGTCTATTGGTTCACTATGACACACATTTCATCTTGATATTCTCAAGTCCATCGTTGTCCCCCGTTTTCCTGAAAAAGGAGAGGAACCAAGCTATAGGAATAAATTTGCAGGGTCTTCCGGATTCGGAGGTTTCACGGGGCGTAGGATGCCAAAATTCAACTACATCACGACTATTGACACGATATTAGCAATCTGGTGGCGTAAAAGACCGATTTTTTGCTAACAAGGAACAGACAGGATGTCCAAATAAGAGTTGTCCATCTTAAACACAGATTTCTTCCCGCATTCAAAACAGCTAGGGAGAAAATTGTACGTCGCTGGTACCCAACTTCAAGAGTCCAGCAACATGACACGTTTGTATTGCAAGAAAAGTTCTCTCTATGCGACGAAATTGTCAGGGCTTTAATTCGTGCTCTAATTGATTTGGTCTCTCCCACTGTAATAGAATGTGCATTTAAAACAGGTTCTACTTTTTTTTTAATTTGATAGAAGAATAAAGCAAAAGGGATTTATTTTACGTAGCATTTGATTTCCATATCTTTCCTGTCAGCGAATGAAGTACCTCTGCGGAATTAAATGTGCTGAGAACATATAAATATAAGCTTATGTCTTCATATAAATTCAATTTCCTCGCGTCTGTTATATAACAGAATCACGAAGAGTAAACATGTTTATGGCTTTATAACTGAAAGATTGTACTTAAAATTCCTTCCCAAATATGGTGTTACTGCTGTCTAAATATGTGTGTATTGCTGTTTTTTTTATAATCAAAAACACGAAATTATGATTTAATCCATAGAGTATGTTAGTTTACTTTCGGCACAAAGCTTACAAGTATGGTCTTATTCAACGACCATAAACAGTTTTCCGATTAGCACTTAAACTATTTTGAAGAAGTTAGCTTCCTTCAAATTCTGAGGCTATACATTATGGATTTCATATAACACATATTGTCCGGTAACGATTTTACGACACGTGTTTACAAATTCGGCCTCTATTTTAAGGCAAATTTGAGCATTTTCCTTATACAACATGAACTTAACAATTTTACTATAACTAAGCAGCATCCGGATGGAGCAGCATTCTTATTATGAAATGTCTCAGACCTACGCATACAAAACTCCAATTAGGACACGTAAACATTTGCTTTCATCTCAAACCTACACCTTAGGTTCATGGCATGCACCACGCCAGTTTGAATACAACAGAAAATAATTAACCGTATCCCAAACGAGACCTGGTTTTGACGTCCCTAATAGAAAAGGCTTAGGAAAATATTAAAACAAAAAAACTGATAACCAGCAGTTTCTCCTTTTGTGTCAATATTTTCTATGTCATATTTAAAAAAAAAATAATGTCTTTAATAACTTCCATTTTGTCATTTATGGCAGTTTTTGAAGTAAACACCCTGATTTTTTGCCGTTAGACAAAGGGTTAATAATCTCTCACAATCACGCTGAAGACTGCTTGCAAATATTGGGGGCGAGAAGGGAGGTACAAAATTCATTTTTTGGCGTGAAAATTGCATTTGGTTTTTTTTGGGAACCCTGATTAAAGATTGGCTTCTTGGAAAAAAAGTTTAGAATAATCCAAAAAGAGCAATCGGGACAATTGCAATGTTGAAGTATTTTATCCATCATTAGATACCATTCATCTCATCTTACTTCCGCTCATCCGTGAATATGAAATACCTTCATTAAATAATGAGCGTCATCAGAGGTAACGGAAACTGACAATATATACCACCAATAGTGTCAGGGCGTCTTCCGTGTCAAATTGACGTGAATACCCTCATCAATTCTCGTTACCACGGATGAAACCCTAAGTTGTATGAAGTGTCTCTAATGATAGATGGAATGCCTTAATGTGTTGTCATATGTTAGAATCCTATCAAAAACTAACTTTTGCATTCAAAACATGTCCATTACCTATTCTGATTTAATAGATTGTCGAGCGGTCGTTTAATGGCACATTGCAATAAACATTGATTCACAAACAATAACGTTTGATAACATAAAACACTCAAATGCATGTTTTATTCACAAAAAATCAGTGATGCGGTGTCTCTTCTAATTTAAATCTGTCGCGAGATCGATTAGACAGAAACATCTTTGTTACGTTATGTATCAATAACATGGCTTTGTCGAGATTACATTGTACGTGATTGTGAATCGTCCGAATTAAGGTAGTCCACCCCTAATGAGATTCATGCGTTATCATTCGAAAGACGTCGTGAACATTCGGCAGTGGAATTAGATATTGATAAAGATACAAAATGTGTACAATACAACAAAAATATATTGTTGCAAAGCGAGAAAATAATGTTTATCAGCGCATCGCACTGCAAAGGTTTGTTATCCCTTAATAGATAAATGAAAATTATGGATTCTGTATTGCTTCCGGGATCAGTTATATTTGCAAAACCATGTAAAACAATAGTTTTAAATTAACGCTGAATAAAAGTGGAGACTACAATATGACTGAGGATTACCAAGTCGATCGTACATGAACAAATATTATAAAAGGTAAGAGAATCAATTCAAGTTTCCTCGGGTTTAACCCTTTTCAAAACAAGACCCTAGTTTTGATGTCCCTAATAGAAAATGCTCAGGAAAACATTGAAACAAAAGAAGAAACTGCTGATAACCAGCAGTTTCTCCTTTTGTCTCAATATTTTCTAAGCCATATTTTACACAAATCCTATCTTAAATAACATCCATTTTGTCATTTGTGGCAGTTTTTGAGGTGGATCATCCTAAAATTTTGCCGTTTGGGAAATGGTTAAGTCAATAAACTTATCCGTCTTATAAAAGCACCAGTTACTACTTACTGTGGTAAGTATGCTAGTAAAGGGAACTTACAATTCTTTGGTCGCTCTATTTCTGTCATGATTCTTCAAAGCATCAACATTTTAAAATTAGTTGTCTAAATCTATAGATGCAATTACAAAGCATCTGAGAGGACGAGAAATACATGTATGTCTCGGTAAGTCGAATTGGCTGTTATTTGATTTTGAGATAGTTCACTCTAATGAGATTCGCGCAACATCGGAATTATTTGAGTGATGTCCTAAATATTCGGCGGTAAAACATTCCACCGGCAAATGTTTACGACATCGCCAGAATACGGAAAGGAAAATAATGTTAACAACGTCCTCCCAATAAAGAAATCCTATGTCAAAAATACCTTCAGATCTTTTTTGATACCGCATGAAAGAAAATTAATCTGATCAAATCTGTCTGAGTGTCGTTTTATCTAAATAATTAGAAACGTCTTTCTGTGTCCAAATAATTTTCTACAGACTTAAGAATAGAACAACACTAAAACGTTTATATCATACAAATAGAAGCAAACAAAACGTCGTTCTATTCTACAGTAAATAAAGTAAACTATTTTTTCTTCGAGATTTCCTATCTTTTACTTAAATTGTACATACTACGGTTGGATATCTTTTAAGCATTTCTCCGATTGTATATTCAGATAATTCGTTATGATTTCATTAAGTAACAACGATTCTATGTATCACTCCTTTTTTTCAAGAAACAAATTGTAACTATTGAGTTCAACAAAGCTGTAGTAACAAGGATTTCGAAAAAATATATAAGCTGAAAGCTTACTAGTTGGGTCCAATACGCCAATCCCGTGACCATTCTTTGGCTAATATGTTTTGACGATTGATTTGACATCTATAGACCTTTAAGAAAAAATTTAGAAACCATGCCCCTCGAGATTTTGCTGGCGTTTTTTGCTACAGGGCCAAATCCAAAATGGCCGCCGGCGCCATATTGAATAATTAACTTTTGAACCAGATCACCTACAATCAAGTGTAAATACACTTTTCAGACTAAATTTATCACGAGAAATCCGTTTCTGACATTAGTTTTTCACTAAAATGCTGTTTTGACCAAAATTTTCAAGATGGCCACCAGTGTAATGTTGAAAAAATAAAATTTAAATAACTTACAAAGTCAATAGCCTAAAGTCAAGTGTAAATACACTTTTCTGTCTGAATCTATTATGGGGAATCATATTCTGACATAATTTGTACGTTTAAATGTCACTTCGACCAAAATATACAAATGGCCGCCAACACAAATTTGAAAAAGTAACTTAAAAATGCTTAATTTTGAAGCAGATCACCTACAATCAAGTGTAAATACACTTTTCATCCTGAATCAACCACGACAAATCCGTTTCTGACATAAGTTTTCCACTAAAATGTTGTTTTGACCAAAATGTTCAAGATGGCCGCCAGCGTAATGTTGAAAAATTAAAATCTAAATAACGTTTGAGGTAAATAGCCTAACATCAAGTGAAAATACACTTTTCCGACTGAATCTATCATAATTAATTCAACTCTAACATTTATTTTACACTAAATGTATTTTTGACCAAAATATAAAAGATGGCCGCCAATGCAAATTTGAAAACAATAACTTAGAAATGGTTACTTTTGAACCAGATCACCTACGATCAAATGTAAATATATTGTTCACACTGAATCAAAAATGGGGAATCCTATTCCGGCGTAAGTTTGATGCTAGAATGTCGTTTTGACCAATATATCAATGATGGGAGCCATATGATGGAGTGAACAGAAACATAAAATGGCACCCTGGGAAGTCATTGTTTATAAAAAGTTCTATCTATCTTTAGTAACTGCAACCTCATGATATCAAAACAAATTTCTGAAACAGTTAAAAGCTGGCACGCTATCTAATCCGAATCGGAGCTTTAGGAGTCAATGTATTCCGTAGAATCAGATTCAGACGAATTATCGCCCCCATGCTCATCATTGCCCCCATGCTCATCATTTGATCCGTCATCATCCGATTCACACTCGCTTTTATAAGCTTCCTCGAGTGCAGGCAGGGTAACCGGAAGAGCAGGACGTGTATAGCGGACAGGGCGACAGCGGCAACCCACCAACTCCCATCCATGTCCGAGTGGAGAGGGATGCTGCTTCACGGCAGGGTGACGCATGAGATAGGCCAAGTAGTTGGCACGCAGCACATTTTGGTGGAGGCTATCTCCATCAGGAGGACGTCGCATAAATGACTTCTTTTTCATGGTCTTCCACTCCCAGGTTGTGGGAAATGAAGAAATTACTTATCCCAAGCAATTTCTTGGCCATATCTCATGTAAATCCTATCTTTTCAACATCAACGTTGCTTCTTTCGCAGCTTTCAAATTTGATTAGTAAAAATGTGACCCGTCACGCTAAAAGTGACCTTATCCGAACTCCAAAAATCCAAATTTTGACAAACTTGTCAGACTCCGCACATGTCAACCAGATCCCGTATGCGATTAATGAACATACAGTAAGATCTATAGGGAAAACATTTCGGTTTTAGAAAATTACATAAAAGTGAAAAGTGTCGGCCCTAGTCTGGCTGCGCGGACTCCGCAGACTGACTAGGATCGATATTTTTCCACACATCCTTTAAGGTCCCTTTGTGACGGGTCACAAATGATTGTCATTTGGAAAAAAAAGGTTAAAACATTTAATCTATCAAATATAATGTACAACCCGTTGTTTTATTGATTTGAATTGGTAAATTGTGTATAACATGTATGTATATCGGTGAAAATTGGATAAATAAATTTAAAAAAAAAGCAATTTCTTCATTTTCCACAATGTTTTAATGGTTTCCAAAGCCTTTAGGTCTATTGAAAGGGCTAAATGAATTAGAGACAGGACATTCGGGATTTTTTCTTTATTCATGATGTATCCCTTTCCCAAGCAATACCTGATTTTGGCGCCCCTAAAAGGAAATTGGAAAACATTTCGACAAAGCAAGATGCTGAAAATCAGTATTATTTGACCAATCAGAGGCGGATACTATATTATTTTTAATATACGCACTGCTGCGGGAGTCAGGCTGTAATGACCCTGTTGTAATTGATGCAGCTGATACTGATGCATATGTAGCGGCTGCATTCCTCTCACATCAACTACCTGGTGTGCTTTGCATTAAGAGAAAAAAGGACAAGATCTTTTGTAGTTGCTGACGAGATGGTAGACTGTATTGTGCAGTTGCATTGTATGACTGGTTGTGATGCAAACTCGGGTTTCTGCGGCAAGGGTAAGATGTCCCTATATGACAAGGTGGCGAAGAGCCCTTTAGCGAGACAGCAGATCAGCCAGTGCGGATTAAATCTCATCGTGGAGGGAGAAGTGATAGATGGACACTTCCAGTTTACGCGAGAAGTGGTCTACTGGGATAAGAAAAGCCCCTCTATGGCTGAGGCTCGTGCCACTAAGTGGAAGACCATGAAAAAGAAGTCATTTATGCGACTTCCTCCTGATGGAGATAGCATCCTCCAATGTGCTGCGTGCCAACTACGTGGCCTATCTCATGCATCACCCTGCCGTGAAGCAGCATCCCTCTCCACTCGGACATGGATGGGAGTTGGTGGGTTGCTGCTGTCGCCCTGTCCGCTATACACGTCCTGCTCTTCCGGTTACCCTGTCTGCACTCGAGGAAGCTTATAAAAGCGAGTGTGAATCGGATGATGACGGATCAAATGATGAGCATGGGGGCGATAATTCGTCTGAATCTGATTCTACGGAATACATTGACTCCTAAAGCTACGATTCGGATAAGATAGCGTGACAGCTTTTAACTGTTTCAGAAGTTTGTTTTGATATCATGTGATTGCAATTACTAAAGATAGATAGAACTTTTTATAAACAATGACTTCCCAGGGTGCCATTTTATGTTTCTGTTCACTCCATCATGTGGCTTCCATCGTTGATATATTGGTCAAAACGACATTCTAGCATCAAACATACGCCAGAATAGGATTCCCCATATTTGATTCAGTGTGAACAATATATTTACATTTGATCGTAGGTGATCTGGTTCAAAAGTAATCATTTCAAAGTTATTGTTTTCAAATTTGCATTGGCGGCCATCTTGTATACTAGTATTTTGGTCAAAAATACATTTAGCGTAAAATAAATGTTAGAGTTGGATTAATCATGATAGATTCAGTGGGAAAAGTGTATTTACACTTGATTTTAGGCTATTTACCTCAAAAGTTATTCAGATTTTAATTTTTCAACATTACGCTGGCGGCCATCTTGAACATTTTGGTCAAAACAACATTTTAGTGGAAAACTTATGTCAGAAACGGATTTGTCGTGGTTGATTCAGGATGAAAAGTGTATTTACACTTGATTGTAGGTGATCTGCTTCAAAATTAAGCATTTTTAAGTTACTTTTTCAAATTTGTGTTGGCGGCCATCTTGTATATTTTGGTCAAAGTGACATTTAAACGTACAAATTATGTCAGAATATGATTCCCCATAATAGATTCAGTCAGAAAAGTGTACTTACACTTGACTTTAGGCTATTTTCTTTATAAGTTATTTAAATCTTATTTTTTGAACATTACACTGGCGGCCATCTTGAAAATTTGGTCAAAACAACATTTTAGTGTAAACCTAATGTCAGAAACGGATTTCTCGTGATAAATTCAGTCTGAAAAGTGTATTTACACTTGATTGTAGGTGATCTGGTTCAAAAGTTAATTTTTCAATATGGCGCCGACGGCCATTTTGGATTTGGCCCTGTAGCAAAAAATGCCAGCAAAATCTCGAGGGGCATGGTTGCTCATTTTTTTCTAAAAGGTCTATAGATGTCAAATCAATCGTCAAAACATATTAGCCAAAGAATGGTCACGGGATTGGCGTATTGGACCCAACAATACAAATAAGTAAATTCACGTCGAAAATATGAGATAACTAAATATTTTTGTTATTCACATCGCAGAATACAAATAATATCTTATACTAAGATGTGAACAATAACATGAAGTGCGTTCTTGATAAAGTGACTAAATGCAAAGATAATGTGCATAATGTGGCGGTTCATTTGATTTGAACAGAAACATAGTTGAGTTTTAGACAACGAAAACGCACACTTTGGTCTAATTTGTTTGTATATATTAGCATATTACCTTACGTGGAAGAAACATATTGTTTTGGTTTCTCTATAAATTATCTTCCAACAAAGCAGAAAGACAATCAGTCTCTGGAATTTTGAATTATATCTCCGTGTCTGTGCTAATAAAATAACAATATACACGCATCTAAGCAGACATAACGCTGTATTTTGTAAGGAATCTTTCATTTATAAACCCATAAAACAGGTTTTGTGTCTGTTACCTTTATTATGTAACAGACATGGATATACAGCATTCTTACGAAGACAGAAGCTGATATTTAAAAATCTGATCAGACGTTTAAGATCATAAACCTCGTCAATAGATTAAATTTTAGAGGTAATTGGTTTTTTCCATACATCTTAAAAATTGTAAAATGTCTGCTACTAGTTACATTTTTTTCTTTTCGTGTGTACCTCTTCTGCATTTACTTTTGAACACTTAAGTTCATCATTAAAATCATTTGGCAATGTTTAATTTACATATACACGTACAAAATTCAAACACAGAATAGATATCTCGTGTGTGTTTGTTTAGCTCACCTGAGCACAAAGTGCTCAAGGTGAGCTATTGTGGTCGCTTTTTGTCCGTCGTCCGTCCGTCTGTCCGTCTGTCCACAATTTGTTGTTACCACTCTAGCATCCACAAATATTGATCAATCTTGACAAAACTTGGTTTAAACATGTATGACCATAAATTTTCGGACGAGTTCGATTTTGGGTCAGATCGGGCCAGGAAACCCGGAGTTATGTGCCCCTGAATATCAAAAATAGCTAGTTTAGACCTTGTTACCACTCTAGCATCTACAAGTATTGACCAATCTTGACCAAACTTGGTCCAAACATGTATGACCATAAGTTCTTGGACAAGTTTGATTTTGGGTCAGATCGGATCAGGAAGTCAGGAGTAATGTGCCCTTGGATATCAAAAATAGCTAGTTTCGACTTTGTTACCACCATAGCATCTACAAATATTGACTAATGAAGATAAAACTTGGCCACAATGTTAGCAACCTAAGATCTTGGATGAGTTCGATTTTCAGTGTCATCGGAGCAGAAAGTCCGGAGTTATGTGACCTTGAACGTCAAAAAAGGCTAGTTTTGACTTTGTTACCACTCTAGTATCTACAAATATTGATCAATCTTGACCAAACTTGGTCAAAATATGCATGACCATAAGTTCTCAGATGAGTTCGATTTTGAGTCAGATCAGACTATGAAGTCTGGAGTTATGTGCCCTTGAATGTCAAAAATGGCTAGTTTTGACTTTGTTTCCACTCTAGCATCTACAAATATTGGCCAATCATGACAAAACCTTGCCACAATGTTGGTAACTATAAGATCTTGGATGACTTCGATTTTCAGTGTGATAGGAGCAGGAAGTCTTGAGTTATGTGCCCTTGAATTTGACAAAATTGATGTTTTCGACTTTGTTTACACTGTAGCATCTACATTTATTGACTAATCAAGACAAAACTTGGCCACAATGTTGGTGATCATAAGATCCTTAATGAGTTAAATTTTCAGCTTGATTTTGCCAGAAAAACAAGAGTTATTGGCCCTTTAGTTTCATAAAATTACCGTTTTCGACTTTTTTTCTCTCTAAGAAACAAATATGGACCAATCATTATCAAGACACAACTTGGTCGCAATGTTGGTGACCATAATATCTTAAATGTTTTAATTTGTCAGATTGATTGGACTAAAAAATGTGCCATTGACGGTTACAAAATTGCCGTTTTCGACTTTGTTTTCTCTCAAACAGCAATAAATAAAAAAACTCGGTCATAATATTGATGAGAATTTCTTTATCAGAACAGGCCGCGGCCTTAGCTCAGTTGGTAGCGCATCTGACCCTCATTCGAGAGGTCCCGGGTTCGATACCCGGCCGCGGCTAATACCCTTTCTGACAAAATTGTCACCCACCAATGGGTTTGAAATCGTTAACCTAAGTGGGTGAGCAGCTGGAGGCTCGGTTAGGGTGTTGTGGTAGTACTGGTTTGAGAAACAACAGGAATCTATGGGTGCTCCAGCGATATGACCCTGGTAGTTGAAAACGGCGTAAAAACCCAATAAACTCAAACTTTATCAGAACAGAGTTATGTGCCCTTTACTGTGACAAAAAAGGTGTTTTCTTCCACTTTGTTTTTACTGTAACAGCTACAAGTATAGCGGACGAGAATCGACCTGGCAGAGCAGCTCATGTTAATCGAATGGAAAGCTCTGCCAGGTGAATTATCGTCCGCTATATTGATCATTCAAGATTATGAAAGCAGTTTTCAGCTGGATCATAATCTCGCATCTTAAATTATGTGCTCTTGAACTTGACAACATTGGGACTTTCTTTCTATCTAGGTGCAGGTGAGCGATTAAGGACCATCATGGTCCTCTTGTTTCTTTTGCTGTCGTTTTTTTTTCTTTGTCTTTTTTTTTTCTTATACCTTTACCCGGTGGTGTTTTATAGTTGGATTAGGAAAGATAACATTGTCCAAAATGAAATATCAGGAACGAACGAGGAAATGTTTTCGTCGACATTTTAGAATCTTTAGAATCTTAGACTGAAGCAATTATCGCCAGACAGTCTTGATCAGTTTGCTTTCTTTAAAGAGCAACATCTTTAATCTATCTCTTTCATGAAGATGAAAGATGTTCTCTACAATAGAATGGCAATTCATCAGATTTATCTAGAAAAAGTCGTAATTGGTTAACTCTTTTCCTTTTCTAATACACGTACTGCATTTTATCGAGCACTCTGACCATCCAAAACGTAAGGTGCGTAAATTTACGCTAATACTGCATAGAATAAGACAAATCAGTCGATAAGTTCCACCTACTAGCTGTAGGCCGATTTATGTTTTCAAGTTGTCAGTTATTGTATGAATATACACTTATGGAAGGTACCAACTTGGATAAAATATCGAAAAATAGTCAACCGTTTGATATGTGTACTGATAATCGAAATAAATAAGATCCGGTTTCTGGAAAAATAGCCCTTTAAAGATTTAAGACCACTATATTTCAGGATCAGTATTATTCCATGTGTAGTCTGACCCGGTTGTGTAGTTGCTACTATTAGTGAACAACATGCATTATGATCAGACTGTGCATATGAATAGATTGATCTGCATTTATAGGCCTATTTGCAAATTCTAAGCTCATTTTTGGTTTCCTTTTCTATAACTCTAGTGAAGTAACAACGCCATGTAAATCCCTGTCTCATCCAAAACAATAAAGGTTCATGAAGTCATTAACCATTTCCCATACAATATCTGGTTTTGACGTCCAAAATGAGAAAGGCTTGGGAAAATATTGAGGCAAAAGAAGGAAATGCTTTTTGCCTCAAACTTTTCTGTGTTTCATTGTACACAAATGCAAGATAGTGTTTGTTTTCTGCAGAAGCTTTCGAATTGGTTTTACCTTAAAGTTTGCTGCTTTGAATAGGGTTAACAATAAAGTCTAGGGAGGCATTGAAGCAAGCAGAATGGATGTCCACCATTTTTTCTGTTCAAATTGAAACAGTCTGTAATTGATGTTTGTGTGAATTGAATCTGAAATGAATATTCCTTGGATTGAATACAAACGGTAGAGAAAGATGTTTATACAAGAAGATATATAGTATTAGAGAATCTTGTTATTTCACACATGACATACTGAACCAAAATAGATAATAAATTGACAACCTCTGTAAATTAAGTGTTTGTTTACCAAAATATGGTATCCCTAAATTTTCTGTTGGGATATACATATTGATAGTTGGGGATTGCATATGTATTTTTATACAGAATTTTAATGTTCATTACCAAAGGCAGTAGTAAATGGTATTGTATAGGTGTAGCACTGTAAAGTGATAGAGAACACATAATTTCCTTTGTAAAAATGCATAATTTGTACTGTTCTTTATTGCACAGAAGTAATAATTGTTTTGTCAACATCTATTTTATCGTCTGCACCAGATCTCTTTGTACGTTTTTATACACCTACACATGTAAACTTTCCTTACCCATGCTCTCATTATTCTGTTGTTTATTAAGACAGATTACAAATTGAAGTTTACCGGCAGAACTACACACGAGAAGCGTAATTAGTTTTCAAAATGTAGATCTACAACATGAGTTTTAGTTGTAAAATATCAAACCGGAAGATGAAGGTATTTACTAGAATCTTATACTCGTTACAATAAGTACCCTCAGGAAAGAATTCGGAGATTAAACAACACATTTGGAATATCTCTTATCTGTTACCCTGTTAAATATCAGCCATGTAAAGGTCAAGATATATATTTAATACCGATTAATAGTGTACTTGGTTATGTCCATTTGAACATTTCAAGCTAATTACCATTGATTCGACACCTATTCATATGGTTTAATTATATATGACGATAGTCTAAAATCAGTAATGGATAGGCTGGTCGCCCTTTTGGAAGTAAAAGTCGCCATTGAAAATTGACAAAATTTGGGCGTAAACGTCACTTGAATACCTCTTCCTTTCAAGTTTTATATACATGTATTTCTTGTAAGTATAGTATGATGATTTAACAATTAAAGTTATTATAATGACGCTGTTAAACAATACGTGAATTGTTTCCCTGTGGATATTCGGACTAGCTGGATGTTCGGCTGTTGGGCAAGGGTTATCCAGGGATTTCCATGACAAGGATAAATTTACGAGGGACGGTCGGAAAGTAGTTGGACTTTTGACTAGTTCTCTAAAACCATTCAACTTTTTAACAAATTTCTTTGTACACTGTTTGAACAAATTGTCCATCTATGTCTATGCATTTTTGCCATCTTCGTTGGAGCTTTATTATTTCCACTATTTACCATGGAGTGGATACAGTTTCAAATGGGGAGACAGCAACACGAAAAGTCCAACTACTTTCCGACATAGACGCGAATTTATTTTGGTAATCAGCACTCAATTTTCCTAGGTTGACAATTCTGTCTGTAATTCCATCTAATTTGTCCCGTGATAGCTCGAGTGAAATAACTTCGTTCTGTCGCCCATATATCTTGTAGAAAGAAAATCTGTCTTCACGCTTTTGCTCTGTTCTCGATAAATTTTGAGAAATATTCTATAAACAAATGTCCGTATTCAACAGCATTACTCGATTGATTGTCTAAATACAAATTACATTACAACATCAGTATAAACCAGTCTCATATGGACCGGTATTTTTTCTTCAATATGTAGTATAATTTAAAAGGGAGCTATTAGATGACAATATGTATTTTGATCAGACTGTGCGAACAGAATGATCAGTATCCATGTTGGTATCCATTCTGAAGAATTCATCTTCATGACATGATAGTTAAATCAAGAGAAAATACTGATAGTCAGCATTTTTCCTCTACCTTAATATTTTCTGTGAAATATTGTATACATGCATCCTTCTTTTTAACATTCATTTTGTCGTCTACCATACCATAATAGTCATGACGTTTCTGAAAGGCGTCAATCTGAATTGTATATTTCCGAAATACGTTGCCAATATCGACGAATTTTGTGCTAAAATAGACTGGGTTAACCATTATAAAATCGTTGGTGTTGTTATGGAACATTGTAAATATGGCTTGGTCCAACCCATAGTTGTTATAGCAACCGCTACAAAATACCATTTGTTTATCCAAAGATACGTCACAATTTACTGGATAAATCGTTCCTTATAGAAAGAACCGACACTGCTACTAAGGGGTCACGCCTGAGAGCTCCACTCGACACTGTGGAGGCATATGCTGTTTAAGGTGGTTTTACAGGCGTTTTTTTAACCAATTTTAGCAATGTCTTAACGCTTATGCATGAAACATCATTGTATGACGTTACGCATATGGTTTCTTCTGTATGCTTAACAACTAGATTTTTATCACATCTGGATGACCTCTGGTGCGGTCCCAATTCTCATATATTGGTTTAAAGGATTTCCTGGATGGTTCCTTTTACGATAACATGTCACAAATAAGAAAAGTCGAACATGAACATTTAGACCAAGTTAATTTTGCCCAACTGTCTTCCAGACAATCATGCAGAAAAATTGAACATTTTCTCAAACCAGCCTTTTTTACACACACACATTGACTTTGATAATGAGCTAAAATGTGAAATGCAAAACATGCGTGGAATTTTAGAACCCTAACTGTTAATTTGTATAACCGTAAAGAAGATTTAGAGCACATTTATTTGGATAATCAGCACTCTAGTTTCCAAGGTTGACAATTTTATCTGTAATTTCATCTAATGTGTCCCATGAGAACTGGTGAGAAATAACATCGTTCACCAAAACCATACATTTTGTTGCAGTAAATCTGTCTAACCCTTATGGAGATATATTTATTACAAAGTTAACCCTTTTACAAAAAAGCTACATAACCGGTAAACCTTGTTTGACTAAGCAGTCCATTTGTCAGAATCTGGAGAGAGGCATGCTTATACTCTTAAGGGTACCGGATTTACAGATCAGTCTTTGCCTAAGTATATTCCTGTAAGGATCCGTCCTGCTGTCATAGAGTTGATTCAGGTTTTGTTGACATATTAGAGAACAACGTGGATATAGATTTGACTGTACATATGGCACATGTTGTTCTGAATCAATGTTAGCCCCAAATGCATTTCCAGATTTCGCTCAGATCTATTAACGCTCGTCTAGTAAACAACACTTTTTGTGGTTTGGGAACAGACCTGTCGACTAGACAATATCTAACTACACATTTTATGTTCTCCTGTGCGCTCCACCAAATTGAGTGGTGTAAAACAACATCGTACACATATTATGAGAACATTCAATTTATTTCAAAGTACATTGATGCGTTGAGTTGAAAGAAAGTAAATATAGGCAGGTGTTGAACCATATCTTTACATGGTTTAGAACCCTCCCCCTGCAGATTCCGTGCCAAAGATACACCTTTGGCAATATATAAAATATGGCGTTCTGTCAATTCAATTTTCCAGTAAGAATTAATGGATTTTTTTATTTCAATGAAATACAATTTTCAGTTTCAACAAAGTTTTCTAGAATCATATTCGACACAAGCATATTTGCAAATGACAGCTCCATGTCATTTGATTTACATTTACGTGTTTAGGCTATTGAAATAATAAAACACATAAAAAAGATGTTTTCTACAAAAGAATGGTTATTCATCAGATTTATCTAAAAATAGCAGTAAATGATTAACTCTCTTCCAAAACCTTTAACATCATTGTTTAATTTGGTTAATTCAGAAATAGCAAGAGCACGAACGTATTGAAGGCAGGCAGATCTTCCTGCTACAGGACGTATGGCTTAAACTATGAATACTAAGGTAGTTGGGGTCAACCTCTGATAGAGAAGATGAATAACACTATAATATAAAGACATCATGAACTTAACGGATGACACGATGCAAAAAGTTGCAAGACTCTTAATCATCCATAACTAAGTGAAATGATCATTTAGAGGAGCACTGCATTACGATGTTAAAATCACCTTCTAGACAGTTTAGAGCAATAGTCTGTCAAGAACTTCAACATGTCCTGGAATATAAATCGGAGTACTTATTGTCGTTACGACCATTTAAACAAGTGATGTCAGTTCAGACAGACGATATTGATACACGAATCCTTTCAACTTATGAATCGATAACTTGAAGATGTTTTACCTCATGCATATCGTCGGTGGGAGGCAGAAACCGCCTAACTCGAGCTTATTCAAGCTATTGTTACGAGGTTTTACCTCCCACTTAAGATATAAACTAATGGATGGCGAACATTGCGAATCTTAATTAAAGTTAAGCAGATCCGGATCCTCATTTGCTTAAAAATTCATAAATGAACATTTGCAGTGTCCCCGATTACTTCAATCACACATTATCAAGGAACGAACATTCTTAAACAATATCCTTAAGATCTATTCAGAAAACACATCTAAGAAAACACAATCTGATTAAAACTGTCTGAGAATGGATTTATCTTAAAGGGGGACGAGCTAGGCTGTCGAAAATCCAGATGACACAATAATTACAAGCCAGAAATAACGTATGAAATTACCAACCTGAAGGGGTAGATCATTTATGTCCATTGTTAGCACTCCACGAGCTTTATTAAGTATTAAAATCCAAGTCAATTAATAACATGCTGGTTGTCCTTGTTTTTGTTTTTTAACGGCTACATATGCCCAACCTTCAAAAATCAATTACGTCAGAGATACGTCATCTGTGCTCAGCGAGATTTAACACACCGTACAACCGGCTGCATAGAAAGTCAGCGAAGACAGATTCAGCATCTGATGTCATGTGCATGGTAGGTCAAATGAATTTACTTTTGTAAATAAACGAAAGGATCTTTGGTCTTCTATAGTTGATAAATACGCGTATAAATGTTCAGTGCTTGAACAAAATAAACCTTTTCCCGTATTCCTCGCAAATAAGGTCACAGTCATCGACACAGACGGTTGTACGGTGTGTTAATACCGCGGAGGTGTGTCTCGTTGACCTTGACCTTGTCTTGTTTTGAAGTAAAAATAGAATGTGTAAACACGCTTGTAAAGGATTGATCTATAGCAAAGGAAAGATGTTTTTTCGCCGAGATTGAGGTTTTTATGCATTGCTAATTGTTTCCCATGCACAAATATGAGTTCCCGAACAGTTCGAAAGCATGAAAACATAGAATGAGCCCCTTTAATAATTCAAGTGGGTTAATCTGTCCATACAAAACATTATGTCGGGATCTGTTAACAGAGGACTATTGTTCTGTCACATTCCATGTAATAAGATTTAGTTTTTTTTTTTTTTTTTTTTTTTTTTTTTTTTTAGTTTTATCCTTTTTTTCCGCCATACCGGTGAGCAAGATACGTTTACAAACGATATAAATGAACATGAAAAACAAATACGAACATGAAAAAATATCAGTCAGACATCACACACACAATCATTCTCCTACGTTGTTCATTGGTAAATAATATAGAAGACATATAGAGCATTTCACGGAAAAGTTGAGTATCAGTATTTTCTGTTTCTTAATGTATTGCTTAACTACGCTTTTTTCTATCAGGTCTGTGATGACAAAACCAGGTCTTATTTTGGGAATATGCTTACTAAACAACGCATTGACAATCTGCAAACACTCTCATTTACAAAACAATCAGAGAAGAGTATGTATACAGTAAAGCATAGAAGGCAGCCACCAAATGATTATAAAAAGCCGACTACAAAAATTAAGTTGACGCTTGTCTGAAATCATCAAAAATACTTCAGAGGCTTAGATATGCAGAGTCTCACAATGAACGTGTGTCTTCTCACATCCAAGGCTCCACGCCAACGCTTGCAACAAGATAAAATCCAGATCTCTGTCTTGGTAAGTACAGTCTGATTCGGATCCATAATATTCTCTTCCTGATATGAAGGTATAAACAAACAATCTGAACTGCCATAAAACTGCGCAATGATTTATAGCCATTTTAATCTTAAAAGCCAAAATGACTCATTGGTTAAATCACTACAGACGTACATGTAAACAGAATAAGTATAAGCTTATATCTTTATATAGATTTCTACGTCCTTGCGTTTGTTACATAACAAAGTGACAAACGGACAGTAAACATATTTGCGGCTCAATAACTGACAGATTGTATTTGAAATTTCTTGCGAAATAGAGTGTTATGTCTGTCTAAATATGTTTATATTGTTATTTTATTAGCACAAACACGAAATTATTATTCAGGGCCCAAGAGTCTGTCAGTTTACTTTAGGCACCAAGCTTAAATGTATGGATAAATTTCTAGAAGATTTTTATGTTATTAAATCAACCTTTTCTACGATTATAAACAGTTTTTCCTATTTGCATCTTAACTATCTGGAAGAATTTAGTTTCTTTCAAATTCTTAGCTAAAGTTGATATATTTGATATACTTTGTGTATTTGATATGACACATATAGACCGGTTAAGATTTTACGCCAAGTTGTTACAAGGTTGGCCTATATATCAAGGCAAATATGAGCATTTGTCTGTTAAACTCGAGATTTACAAAGATAATATCCACGTACCCAGATGCAGCAGCATAATTATTTTGATGATCATGTCTCTTACCCACGCATACAAAACTCTAGGTAGGATACGTACACATTTGCCTTTATCTCAAACCTGCACGTTTAGAACATTCATAAAATGGATCACGCCAATTTGAATAAAACAGCGGCAAAGTAGTATTGAATAAATCAATAACTCGATATTGCCTGTTATATCTTTGAATAGTGAACTATATATGCTACATCATGTATCAAAAGCACGGCTTTTCGAGATTACACTGTACAAGTTTGTGAATATTCCGATTAAAGGTAATTTACCCCTTATTAGATTCCCACGTTGTCGGAATTATTCGGACTAACAATTCGAAATTAGGTGTCTAAATCTATATGGGTGAACTCAACCGGTGGATTATAACATTCATTACAAGCAGCACGTTATTATACGCAAGTTAAATAATAACCCATTCCCAAAATGTCCTATCCTACATCACTAGATAACATAGTCAGTAAAAGTATTAAGAGAAAGAAACAAATTGCAGATAATCAGCTGTATCTCCCTTCCTCCTAATATTTACATGACTATAACATTTTCTGCTTTCCAAGTTTCTGTCATCGGCAGCTCCTTCCAAATTACACTGGTCTTAAATTTCGCAGTTTGGGAAAGGGTCAATCGATTATTTTCTCGTTAGCAAATTGATTAAATTGTTTTCAATGATTTTTTCGTCTGATATTTGTTGCTTATATTCATGTAAATAATTGTATTATATTGTACATTGTAGGACATTAAATCGGGTGGCATGTATTCAGATCATCCTGTGCGGGATGATCCTTGTACATCCCAGCCGAGCGTACAGATAATTATCAACAAAAGAGAAACTATCATGCCTTGTTGCAAGATATTGAAACAGTAAAAGGCATAATTTACCGAATATGACACCAAACCATCTCTCTCTCTGTTATATTAAATTTGATATGCCTACATTACAAAACGTGATTTCCACAAAAGAAAATAATCATAATATTGCCATTGTTATGGTATGCGCATATGACAACTGTTTGTAAGCATTGTAATGACAAATAAAATGTTCTGTTCTATTCTATAAATGCAATTACAAGGCATCTCATAGGACGAGACTTACGTGTATGTCTCAGTAAGTCGGACTGATTGTTATGTGATATAAATGCAGTCCACCCCTAATAAGATTCAGGCAACGTCGGAATTATTCGGTGACGTCGTAAACATTCGACGGGGGAGCTTTCCCGAATAAATTCGGAAACGAAAAGAATGTTAACGGCGTCCACACAATAAAGAAATCCGACGTCACAAAATACCTCAAGATCTTTTTTTGATAACGCACCAAAGAAAATTAATCTGATCGAATCTGTCTGAGTATGGCTTTATCTAAATAATTAAAAACGGCCTTTTGTCTCCAAATCTCTTTCTATGGAGTTTAGAAGAGAACGACACCAAAGCTTTTATATTATACAAACAGAAGCAAACAAACCGTCGTTGCATGTTAAGTAAATAGAAATATTTTGTATTCGAGATTTCGTATCTCTAAACTGAATTGTGTTTTCTACGTTTGGATATTTTGAAAGCATTTCTCCGATTTACGATTTCATTTTAAGGAACAGCAATTCTATACGTCACTCCAGAAACAGAAACATGTAACTACAGAGTTAAAAACACTGTTGTAACAAGGGTTCCGAAGAAAAAGATATATATAGGCTGAAAATTGATAAACAAGTAAATTTACATCGAAAGTAAGAGATAAATGAACTTTTCTGTTAATAACAGTGTAGAATACAGATAAGAGTTATACGTAAGAAATAAAAAATCAATACGAAGCGCATTATCGATAAAGTGACGAAATAAGATAATGTGCACAATAGGGGCGTTTCAATTGATTGGAAAAGAAACATAGTTGAGTTTTAGACAAAGAAAACGCTTCCATAAATTTATTTTGTTTGTATATAGTAGCACATTACTTTACGTGTGAAGAAACATATTGGTCGGTTTCTTTACAAATTGTCTTCCAACCAAGCAGAAAGACAATCAGTCTCTGGAATTTTGAATTATATTTCCGTGTCTGTGCTAATAAAATAACAATATACACGCATCTAGGCAGACAAAACGAGGTATTTTGTAAGGAATCTGTCATTTATAAACCCGTAAAACAGGTTTTGTGTCTGTCACCATTATTATGTTACAGACATTAGTATAGGTCGGTATGTACATCCGCGTGTTTTGAATTATTATTTATGCCAACAGTGTGGATTGGAAAGAGTATACCCTGGAGTGAAAGAAACTGCTTGTTGGCATTTATGTACCCGCGTCAGATTTTCGTGACGTCACGGTAAAGAGCGCGATTCCATGGTGAAGTTAAGATGCAAAATTCAAATTTAATGATAAATTCAAACGATTGAGTTTTCAAATTTAGCATATCATTAATCCGACAAGATTCTGCACATCGATATATAACTGTTGTATGTTTGCTTTCTATTGTAACCGCGTCATGCAAAAAGGGTGCGAAAACAGTTTTTCGGCACATGAAGCTCGATATCTGCCTTATTTGTTTTTGTTTAAATTGAATATGAAAGCTGGTTAATTGACAAATAAAAAGCAGAAAAAGCCGAGCCATTATCTGATGATGTAAATATTTATGTGAACAACTTAACTCGCCTATACCGGACATTGTCAGAAAAATAGGTCAAACTTCAAGGTCAAGGTCACGAGGTCAAACGTCATGGTCGCAAACGAAAGTCTTTAGCAAGAGGTATCTATGGACGAAATATGAATGTTGTATCTGTAATAGTGCTTAAGATATAGGTTATGTTAAAGTGCCTGAAAAGTGGGTCAAACTCCAAGGCCAAGGTCACGAATTGAAAAGTCGTGGTCCGAAATGAAAGGCACTGACAATAGGTATTTATGTATGAAATATCATGGCTCTATGTGTAATATGGGTATTCATTCTGAAAAGGAGGTCAAACTACAAAGTCAAAGTGCCAAGGTCAAAGGTAACGGGCTGAAAAGAAAGGCCTTATCATGAGCTATCCACATGAGTAACACTTGGGCTATATCTAATAATAGTTTATGAGATATAGACCAGGTTAACGTCTTGCCTAAGTGACCGAGGTTGGCGCCAATGCGGAACTTTGAATGTAACATGCTGGTTCACCCAAGGAATTTAATCAAAGATCCAAGTGGAGCGTTAGAGCTTTTGCTACATGTGTAACTATCTTAATTCCAAATGACGCATTGCTATGGCACAGATTCCTGAAAGACTGCTTTTGTAGGAGGGAGTTGTTTCTTACTCAAAGTGTTTCGGCGGAACAATCAGCACCTGAAAGCATTATAATGAGAAATACGTGAACTTGGATGATTTAGCTGCGAAACGTTCCCTCGCAGCAAACGTTATTCCACAGAGTACCCACAACATGCAATTGCATTAAGCACATTATTTAAGATTCCAGTTTCTGCTATTTCAAACGCCTTCCAGAAAAACGTCTTGCCTTTTCCACAATCGGACTCTGCATATTCTGCACCGAAAAACACATGTACTGCTGATAGACTATTTGAGAACTTTAGCAACATTACAGCCAATAACATTGACGCACAGCATTCAAATGTCACTTTTTAGTAACTTTCAATAATGTCTTAACGTAGCTTAAGGGTCACAACAGAAGATCACAACGAATTTCGATACCGGTTATGAACTCGTTTTCGAACAAGGACAACTTTGAAACCATTTCTCAGGCCTGTAGGAACGGAGGGGGTAGTGTGGCTAGGGCCAAAAATACTCAATTTTCCTTATTTACACTGAAAAGAAAAGGAAAATCCAAATTAGCCCCCCCCCCTAATATCCAGACACACGGGCTTCAGCCACCCAAATATGAAATTGCTTCCTACGGGCCCGTTTCTAAACTACCTAAAAGCTTTTTACAACATCAGCGTTTTAAACTCATTACGATCACGTACACGTCTCGTCCCACCCCATTCCCACCAAATGTCCAACCATGTGCTCTTTAGGTGACAAATCGGAGCAGCGAGCTCGTAACGGGAGAGCATCAACGTTATTCTCACGTAGAATTTTCTGGACTCCAGCCCAGTCAAGTCTGGCACTTGCATTATGTGGCGTGAAAGGCACATGTGTACAACGTCCGGCCAACGTCCAGCACACACACGACTGCACAGACGATTACCGGTGATTTGTGTGGATACTCTATATTGAAATTCCTGAAGAAGTCACTCGCATGTGCTGGGGCCAATATGGAACGATTTTATTGTGATGTTCGGAAATTATGACGGTCATCATGTGGTGACGTTTTTTGTGCTTTTTTGATGTCCTAGACCGGGCCTACATGTATTTCCCAGCATATTAATGTCTAATAAAGTTTCCTCAAATGGTTACTTATACTTTGAGAAACGTAAAACGAAATTAAAGCGCTTAAGCGCTGGTTCCACCACGTAACAACACCACAGCGATATAACGCACTTTTAACGTATGTAAATGGTCTATTCTCAAAGAGTTTCTAACAACTTCTTGAACGGCTTTCAACTTATTGGCCAAAAACAAGTAAGAGTAAGTTTACAGCAAATATTCTACAGAATAATGGTTAGTATACATGAATGCCATGGCGGACATAAAAACCGGAAATGCTTACCGGAAATACGAGACGAACGTGATAGCGGTATAAAATGCTTTTGTTTGTACTCTTTGGCGATAACCAATCTGATAAACGTTTGATTTTCAAACTTACTTTTGCTATTAGAGATCGATTTACACATTGTTTCTTATTACTATGTATAACAATTTTGACCGTGTGAGGAAAATAACGTAATTTTGCGAATACAGCGCGGAACCTGAAATGCCAACAACTGATCCCTGTTACAGGACCCTACTGTGATTACGAAAACAGTTGTTGGCACAAATATTAATAATTCAAAACACTTGAACCCCAATTTGGAACATACCGACATATACTATCTATAGATTGTTGGATTTTCACCTTTGACCCCCTTATGAATGACTCGGAAAAGCATGTACAACTCACACAAATGATTAGATATGTATTATGGAAATATTCATGTCACTTTATGTTCGGAAAACTGTGATAAAATGTACAGATTAACCATGAACTCAAAATTTAAGTAAAAATATCAATTTCGACCATGCCTGGAAAAAAATTTTTGCAAATATGACGCGGAACCAGACATGCCAACAACTGATTCCAGTTACAGGACCCTATTGTGCTCACAAAAACAGTTGTTGGCAAAAATAATAAATCAAAACACGCGGACCCCCAATTTTGTACATACCGACCTATACTACATGGATATATAGCAATCCTTAGACAACAGAAGCTGATATTTAAAAATCTGATCAGACGTTGAAGATAATAAACCTCGTCAATAGATTAAATTTTAGAGGTAATTGTTTTTTTTCCACACATCTGAAAAAATGTAAAATGTCTGCTACTAGTTACATTTTTTTTCTTTTCGTGTGTACCTGTTCTGCATTTACTTTTGAACACTTAAGTTCATCATTAAAATCATTCGGCAATGTTTAATTTACATATACACGTACAATTTAAATACGGAACTGATATCTCGTGTGTGTTTTTTTTTTTTTTTTTTTTTTGCTGTCGTTTTTTTCCTTGTCTTTTTTTTTCTTATACCTTTACCGGGTGGTGTTTTATAGTTGGATTAGGAAAGATAACATTGTCCAAACTAAAATATCTAGAACGAACGAGGAAATAGCGTTTTCGTCGACATTTAAGAATCTTTAGAATCTTAGACTGAAGCAATTATCGCCAGACAGTCTTGATCAGTTTGCTTTCTTTGAAGAGCAACATCTTTAATCTATCTCTTTCGTGAAGATGAAAGATTTTTTCTACAATAGAATGGCAATTCATCAGATTTATCTAGAAATAGTAGTAATTGGTTAACTATTTTCTTTTTCTAACATACGCACTGCATTTCATCGAGCAATCTGACTATCCAAAAGGAAAGGTGCGTCAATTGACGCTATTACTGTATAGAATAAGACAAATCGGCCGAAAAGTTCCACCTACTAGTTGTTGACCGATTAATGTTTTCAAATTTTCAGTTATTGTATAAATATGTAAATATGGAAGGTAATAACTTGGATAAAATATCGAAAAATAGTCTACCTTTGGATATGTGTACTGATCATCGAAATGAATAAGATCCGGTATCCGGAAAAAAGAGCCCTTCAAACATTTAAGGCCACTGTGTTTCAGGATCAGTTTTATTCTATGTGTAGTCTGACCCGGACCCGTTGTTTTCTCTTATAGTTGCTGCAGGCCACGACGAAACTATTAGTGAACAACATATATTATGATCGGACTGTGCATATGAACCGATTGATCTGCATTTATAGGCCTTTTTGCAATTTCTAAGCTCATCTGTGGTTTCCTTTTCTATAACACTAGTTAAGTAACGCCCGCCATGTAAATCCCTGTCTCATCCAAAACAATATAGGTTCGTGGGAGGTGCTTTATGCAGACGACCTCGCAATAGTTGACACTACCCTGGAATCCTTAATAGACAGACTTACAGAATGGAAGAATGGTATGGAGGAAAAAGGTCTAAGGGTTAACATGAGTAAGACGAAGATGATGATATCTAGCCCAGCTGAACTGCCTATATCAAAGTCAGGAAAGTACCCATGTGCCATATGCATGAGTGGCACAGGTCAAAACAGTATACTCTGCTCTAGCTGCTCCCAATGGGTCCACAAGAAATGTAGTGGAATTAAAGGTACGTTAAAACCAGACCCGAACTACAAATGCCAACGATGCACTGGTTATGTAACACCAAATGTCGGCAGAACGGTAACAGAAGTATAAATTGGCCAGGACAATTTAGAAGTTGTACAGAGCTTTTGTTACTTCGGTGACACCCTGTCAGCTGAAGGTGGCTGCGAACTGGCTGCTGCAACAAGGTGCAGGTCAGCATGGAAAAAGTACAGGGAACTCCTTCCAATTCTCACAAGCAGGAATCTCCCAATCAGAACCAGAGGCAGACTGTACTCCAGCTACATTCGTCCCGTGATGCTATACGGGTCAGAGACATGTGCTATAACATCGGGTACCCAAAAGAAACTGATGCGAAATGACAAGGCCATGATCAGGTGGATCTGCGGCATCAAGCCTGAAGACAAGGTGTCTCTCGAAAGCCTACTCTCACAAATGGGTATCCAGGACCTTTCCACAATCCTGCGGGCAAACAGACTAAAATGGCTAGGTCACGTAGAAAGAAGCACTGACTGTCTGACCAATGTGAGATCCCGAAACATCCAGGCAAATAGAACTCGTGGCAGAGCCAAGCTAACATGAGAAGAAGTTGTCCGGCGAGACCGCGAGATTGCTGGACTAACAGACGTTAACCCCCTAGACCGACAGACGTGGAGAGGACGACTCCATTCGAGACTGGGCAGCCAGGCCCTACCCTCACCAGAGGACTAATCGAAGGCCTGGATAATATAAACAGGATGATGATGATGATGATGATGATGATGATGATGATGATGATAATGATGATGATGATGATGATGAAGTCCTTAATCATTTCCCATACAATATCTTGTTTTGACGTCCAAAATGAGAAAAGCTTCGGAAGATATTGAGGCAAAAGAATGAATTGCTTTTTGCCTTAAACTTGTGTTTCATTGTACACAAATGCAAGATAGTGTTTGTTTTCTGCAGAAGCTTTCAAATTGGTTCTACCTTTAAGTTTAATGCTTTGAATAGGGTTTACATTAAAGTCTATGGAGGCATTGAAGCAAACAAAATGGATGTCCACCATGTTTTCTGTTCAAATTGAAACAGTCTGTAATTGATGCTTGTGAAAATTGAATCTGAAATGAATATTCCTGGGATTAAATACAAACAGTAGAGAAAGATGATTATACAAGAGGGTGTATAGTATTGGGGAATCTTGTTATTTCACACCAGTTCTCACATGACATATTGAACTAAATTAGAGACAACCTCTGTAAATTGAATGTTAGTTTACCGAAATATAGTATCCCTAAATTTTCTGTTGGGGTATAAATATTGATAGTTGGAGATTGCATATATATTTTTATAAAGAATTTTAATTTTCATTACCAAAGGCAGTGCGTAAGTGCTATTATATAACTGTTTGGAGCACTGTAAATGTAAAGAGAACACACAATCTCCATTGCATCTTCGCAAGCCAAGGGTGACATCTACGACGGAACGTCGTTTCTGTATTCACCCTTGGTGTATTTAGTCCGATTTTCTTGGTCTCCTGGAAAGCGTTTTCATTGGTTCCAGCGAGGTCTCGCTGGAACCAATCAGATTGCTGACTGATACAATTGTTATGAGTAACCAAATCATGACAACGGGCGGGAAAAAGCATTGCATTTGCAACTCAAAAACGCGAAGATGTGCGATTTTTTCCTAAGAATTTCACTGCAATAGACAGGAATTCCCTAACTTTAATTGACGAATTATTATACTTTCGACAATTCGACCAAAAAAGCAGCTAACTTTTACATAATCCGCATGACGTTTGATGCGAAAGACAACGCGCGTTAATGACGTCATCAATAATGGACGTAAACGACCAGCAGAACAACCGCTAGACGGCGCTTCGCGATTCCAAGAAAATCGGACTAAATCCGCCAAGGGTGAATACAACATCTACTTTATCGTCTGCATCAGATCTCTCTGTACGTTTTTTGTACACATAAACACGTACACTTTCCTTACCCACGTTCTCCATTATTCTGTTAATTACATACTTGAAGTGTACCGGCAGAGCTACACATGAGAAGCGTCATTAGTTTTCAAAATGTAGATCTACAACATGAGTAGTTTTAGTTGTAAAATATCAAACCGGAAGATTAAGGTATTTATTAGAATCTTCGTTACAATTTCAATGAGTACCCACAGGATAGAATTCGGAGATGAAACAACACATTTGGAATATCTCTTATCTGTTACTCTGTTAAATATCAGCCATGTCAAGGACAACGTATATATTTAATACCGATTAATTGTGTACTTGATTGTGTCCGTTTGAACATTCAAACTAATTACCATTGATTCGACACATGTTAATATGGTTTAATTATATCTGACAATAGTCTAAAATCAGTAATGGATAGGCTGGTCGTCCGATTGGAATTAAAAGTCGCCACTGAAAATTGACAAAATTTGGGTGTAAATGACACTTGAATACCTCTTCTTTTCTAGTTTTATATACATGTATTTCTTGTAAGTATAGTTTGATGATTTAGCAATTAGAAATATTATAATGATGCTGTTAAACAATATGTGAATTGTTTGTCTTGGGGTATTTGGAATAGCTGGATGTTCGGCTGTTGGGCAAGGGTTATCCAGGAATTTCCTTGACAAGGATAAATTTTCATTCACCAACAAAAGACGCGCACAGACGTGAATTTATTTTGGTAATCAGCACTCAATTTTCCTAGGTTGACAATTCTGTCTGTAATTCCATCTAATTTGTCCCCTGAGAGCTCGAGTGAAATAACTACGTTCTGTTGCCCATATATCTTGTAGAAAGAAAATCTGTCTTCACGCTTTTACTCTGATCTCGATAAATTTTGAGAAATATTCTATAAACCAATGTCCGCATTCAACAGCATTACTTGTTTGTCTAAATACAAATTACATTACAACATCAGTATAATCCAGTCTCATATGGACCGGTCATTTTTGTCCATATGTAGTACAAAATAAAAGGGAGCTGTTAGATAACAGCATGTATTTTGATCAGATTTTTTACCAATTTTAGCAATGTCTGAACGGTTTTGCCTGAAACATCATTGTATGACGTTACGCATACGGTTTCTTCTGTATGCTTAACAATAGATATCAACTCTGGATGACCTCTGGTGCGTTCTGTCCCAATTCTCATGTCTTGGTTTAAATGATTTGCTGGATGGTTCCTTTTACGATAACATGCCACAAATAAGAAAAGTCGAACATTAACATTTAGACCAAGTTTATTTTTCCCAACTGTCTTCCAGCAAGGTCCTAATCAAGCAGAAAAATTGAGAGTTTTCCTAAACAAGCAGTTTTTACACACACATATTGACTTTGGTAATGAGCAAAACATGTGAAACGCAAAACATGCGTGGAATTTTGGAACCCCCAACTGTTAATTTGTATAACCTTATAGAAGATTTAGAGCATATTTATTTGGATAATCAGCACTCTAGTTTCCAAGGTTGACAATTTTGTCTTTAATTTCATCTAATGTGTCCCATGAGAACTGTTGTGAAATAACATCGTTCACCAAAACCATACATTTTGTTGCAGGAAATCTGTCTAACCCTTATGGAAACCTATTTATTACAAACTTAACCCTTTTACAAAAGAGCTACACCATGTTTGACTAAGAAGTCACAAATAGCCAGATTCTGGATAGTAGTCTGTTTTTATGCTCCCGGAAGGGAGAGCATATAGTCGCCGCTTTGTCTGTCCGTCTGGTCGGTCCTGTCTGTCCGTCTGTCTGATCCGTGCCGAGCCCGGATAGCTCTGTCAATCCAGGGGTCTCGAGTTAGAACCCCGGCTCGGCCAGTATCCATTCTGACATTTGACAAAAGTCATTTGTCTCTCACCAATGGGTGTGAATCATCTATGTGAGATAGCAGCTGGAGGCTCCGTTTGGATATTGTGGTGGGTACTGGTTCGAGAAATACCAGGAACCCACGGTTAGGTGCTCCAGCCGCCGCGATATGACCAAAGTAATTGAAGCGGCTTAAACCCCAAGAAAATCAAAACCGTCTGATCCGTTCGGTCCGTCCGTCATCCCTTCCGTCCGCCCGGAGCAATTTCTCCATAACCATTGAACAAAATCAAATGAAACTTACCATGTGAACTACTTATGATATAGTGCCGATGTTTCTTTTCTGGTTTTAGGATCTTATGCCTCGTCACGGGAAAAGAGGACTTAGATCAAAATACAGATTTTCTCTAATTCTCCTAGTCTTATCGTCAGAAATTGATGAAATTTCATAATTGAGTAGCAAGTCAGATGCCCTAGACCATAAACTATTTGAAGTTTGCGTACAAAAAATTAGGCCATGGAAAAAGTGGGCTTAATGTTAGTTTTACGTTAGCCCTCCATGTCTCGGCAACAAACGAACATTTGGCCACAACTTTTGATTAGTAAGAGATACATAGCATTCATATTCACAACATGTGCATTGCTTATGACAATACCTTTCTGTTGGTCCCAAGTTCAAGGTCACCAGTCAGGGTCAAAGTCATTTCTTAATGTCAAAATTTAACTTTTTCAATTTATGGCATGCATTTTTGTGAAAATGCCTTATTCGAGGAGCATCTGACGGCTCTTGTTAATCTTAAGGCTACCAGATTTATAAATCAGCCTGTGCCTAAGTATATTCTTGTAAGGCTCCATCCACTATTTTAGTGCACAGTACTGTCAATTAAAACTTCTAGAAAATAATGAAAAACATTTTGATTCTGTGATTCATACAGAAGTAGCTTGTTAACTGACATCGATGAAATATAAAGTTCAGTTTCGAAAATGTTTGCTTGAAAACTGTTCCATACGAGTATATTATAGACTGGCAGTCCCGTGTGATGGGAATTATAGTTTCGTGTTTGTGCTAATAAAACAACAATAAACACGTATCAAGGAAGACATAACACTGTATTTTGTAAGGAAATTCAAACACAATCTGTCAGTTATAAAGTTATAAAACATGTTTACTGTCTGTCGCTTACAGTACGAGGGTCGGTCAGTAAATATGAGGATTTTTTGTGATGCTTTATCTCCCATTGCAGCTACATAAACACATAATAATTAAATCTACTTTCAGTCACTAGTAACGTGGGCAGATTTTTTCAGTGATAGTTTTATACACAATATTGCGTCCATTCATATGTGATAGGTGTTTTATCTATCATGGACTATTTGTTAGAAGAGCAACCAGAGTAACCAATACAAAAGAACATTAAAGGCATTTTAATGGTAAAGGATGGTGAAGAAGTTTTTGAACCCCAGAGATAAGATGTGGGTTCACTACTCCGAACCTAAAATAAAACCTCAGTGGAAGCAGTTAACACAAACTGGTTCCCCATCCCTTTAAAGATTAAGCTACATCCTTCAGCTGGCATAACAATGTGTGTTGCATTTTGGGATTCACGAGGATTAAAAATTATTCATTCCATGCCAAAAGGTCAAAACTGTCATTGCCAAGTACTATTCTGAAGTAATTCTGAAAAAGAATCCAATAGAGATTCTGCCGTAAATGCGTCACATGTTAGCACAGAAAAATGTCGTTCTTCACTATTTCGTCCCCTCCCATGCCACCATAACTACAGTAGAGATCATAAACTATTACAAATGGCAATTGTTGTTTCACCTTTATAATCGCCATAACCTTTCCTCAATTTGTTTTCAGAATAGACAAAATGCTTGCCAGAGAGGAATATAGAACCAGGGCGGTTTTGATTTTTGCGTTACACAGTATCTAAAATAAGGGACAACGTCACGGTTAACAGTGGGAATAAAAAAGCTCATACGACGATGGAACAAAATTGTAGACATAGAAGGAGGATACTTTGTAACGGTTTAAACATAATAAATTTGTTAAAACAATGTATTGTTTTCGAGAAGAAGTCGAAAGTTCGGATATCTGATCTCACCTCGTATATAACAGACATTGGAAAATAGAATTTCTTATTGACACCGATTTTGATGTTGACGGTATTCCTATCTGCCAGACAAAGAAACAAGACCAAATGTTTTCATCCACTTTTTTTGTGTAACTTTCATTATAGAAGAACATGCATTTAGAGCAGATTGTATGCAGTCTGTTCTAGATCCATATTTGCCTCATATGCTTTGGGGACTTTTTTAAAGACCCTAGCTGATGTGTTGACAGTTGTGTTTTTTACTCTGGCAGAAACAGGACATAGTGCTTTTAATTGAACTTGAGAACACGTGTTAAGATCTAAATAATGTCCTTGGAAATCACCTTTTAAATCACTAATGCCCTTATTCGAGAGACGTCGCGACAATTAAAACCTTTGTTTATCACTCCTTCCAGCTATATCTCTTTAACTATTTCTCCGGAGGCAAAGCAAAAACGTGTCATTGAGAAAAAATAGGATCAGTTTTGTAAGTGCAAAGAGGCGAAGTAAGTTTAAGCCATTACTCCATCACAAGAATAGACTTGGGAAAACAACGTGGAAAATGAAGGAATTGCTTGTGACAAGCAATTTCTTCATTTCACACAATATTTTCTACCTAAAACAACCATATTTGTTTCAATTTCATTCGCTTTAAATTTTTGTCTGCATCATCTTTAAATTTGGACAAGTCTAAAAATGTGTCGTCTGGTAATTGGTCAAACTGATATTAGCAGAGAGCTACCAACCTACGCCGCTTTTTATACTTCCGTGTACGTATTAATTATTGTATTGGATTTTTCAGTCTACCGGGAAAGCGAAAAAAGATAATTGCAGATCCTAAGCCTCTTTTACAAATGGTCGTACATACTTATGCGTGCGGTCTGCGTCTTAAACAAATGCATAGTCGTGCGATGCACACACGTGCAACTTTCGATTTTGGTGGACGCAACCACGACGCAGACTGCACGTAGCAAAGACTTCACAAGACAATTCTTTGCTACGACCATTCTGCGTCAGGAGCACACACGAGAGAAGTACTGAGCAGGTGACGCAACCTTAAGCTTCTCTTACAGCCGGTCGTAAGTGCTCCTGCTTGCGGTCTGCGACTAATAGGCGTGTGGTGCACGCACGTGCAACGTACGCAGACTGCACATGCATAGCAAAGAATTGACCGGGCAGTTCTTTGCTTCGATTACTCTGCGTCTTTGAGAATACCAGGAGCACACAAGACAGAAGTACTGAGCTCGAACGGCAGACGTGCGTGTGACGCAGGAAAAATTATACAGAATTTACAAACAAATCGCAAAGACGGCGTACTTTCCTCGAAAGAAAATCATACTTTTAACCTATTTTGAATGTACATGTTTTAAGCCTCTCTTACATTATAAATCGTGTGTCTTCTGATTTTTAAAAGGCACGATTTATAAGGACGCACAGCGGGTTGTTAGAGAGGCTTTATTCGTGAAAAGTTTGAATAGGAATTACCTATAATAGAATAGTCGGGGACAGCAGTCATCTTTTTAGGATATGCTTCAAAAACCATGTACTTCACTTCATTATCTCTAAGAGTATGTCCCTAAGTAGAAATCCATTCTCCCGAATAATTATCAATTATTGGCTAAATATAAACACTCCTCCCGCAAGGCAAATCCGCGAAGAAAAGTGCGGAGAAATAACTACTAAATAATTGTTGTATTATTTGATGAAAGCTTGCTTTATTGGAGAGCTGTCAATACAAATGTGTAAGAGCTTTTAGACAAATTATCAGACATTGGACCAAATAGATTTACTTCGTTCTTATCAAAATTCTATAAATTCTCAATCTGATTCAAATCACGCGTTCACCCTTTCCCAAACAAGACCTGGTTTTGACGTCCCTAAAAAGGGCTTGGGAAAACATTGAAACAAAAGAAGAAAATGCTGATAACCAGCATTTTCTCCTTTTGTCATAATATTTTCTATGCCATATTTTACACAAACTATATCTTTAATAACTTCCATTTAGCCATTTGTGGCAGTTTTTGAAGCGGATTACCAAAAAAGTCTGTCGTTTCGGAAAGGGCTAACTTACAGTCACAAATGACAGGTACCAGTAAGGGATCTTACGCTTTCAAGATGCTGAAACTATGTCACGGGGACGCGCCATTTCAGTGCAGAACCATGACTTTTCTTTTGTTTGTCATGGAACATTATATCTACATGTAATTAGAGATTTGATAAATAAGAGCAAAATAAGTCGATTTTGGTTTTCCATGTGCCATGTAAGATTACCCGTTACTGGTGTCTGTCAGATGTTGTTTTAGTGAATACCGGATTTTAATCAGACTGATAAATTCCTAAATATCTCCTATACCAAACTTTAACTTACATGTATATGTTTCGTTGTCTTGGTCAATCCTATTCGATCTTGGTCTACACTGTCTGATCTTGGTCTACAGTCTACAGTTATCCGTCCTCGTAGCGTGTCTTCTAAGAGTGCACTTTCTCAACATGTGTACGGGTCTATTATTTAGTATCTAGTATTATAAAATAATTTTATTTTACATCGGCTGGGCCGAAAGCTAGAAGCTAATTTATCTGGGAAAAAACACATCGGTACTCGTGCCGAATGTGTTGGCCAATGAGAACCACGAACAACCTCCGCTACCGGGGATCGAACTCGAAACCTTTTTTATCTTGAGACTGACGATCTGCCTCTTGACCATGGACACAACATAATTATCGCTTTAAAACCGATTTGATTGCTCATTTTCGTGATATCGCATTATCCAGACGTTGGCCGTTGATACCATCACAAACAAAACACTTGATAACTATCGCGCTATGTGAGCCTGACCAGCGGCACCTATTTTTTCGAGCAAACAAAATGGCGGACAAGGAAGTGGATTCTGACGGTCCCAGCAGTTATTTGAACGTAAGTTGTGTTTTTTGTCCTATAACACCAACTTCGAAGCATAAATAGGTCGGCTTATGATTCAACTTCGTTATTGTCTTTGTCTTTAGCTCATCGGACTGGCATACATAACGTAAACGATAAGCAAACGTGATAAAGAGGCGTTGCTCGTGAATTATGCATATATTTGTCCACCCTTTAATTGATTAAAAGAAATAAAACATATATTTAAGGTACACGTTATATTATCAAAATTACACTGACTACATTATTCTTTGAAAATCCAAAAGCCTAAAGATAATCGCAAATGTTAGAATTGGAATATTGATGTTTTTATTCACTGTACGAAGACCAAAAATTCCCCCGAACACGTGCATTACAGTACCGATTTTTTTTAGTCTTACTGGACGCGTATTCGGATTGAATTAATGTCATTTACGGATGATTTGAGTTAATTTCTGTACGAGTGTTCGGAGCGTTTTATAAATTTGTAGAAGATAGAAATCTTTGGTGTAAATCAGTTTAGATATTTGATTCCACATTTGTTTCTCTTTCCACCAATCCTTATGATGATAAAATGATACAGTGATTGGAATTCATATCCGGGTTGCCCCCCCCCCCCCCCAAAAAAAAAAAAAAAAAAAAAAAAAAAAAACACACACACACACATTTTAAATCACAGAAGTGTATCTTTTGTAGCAAGCTCTAAAATCAATGTCTAATCTGTTAATTTTGCGAATTACCTCCCTTTGACATAAACAAATAGGGAATTTGAAATGTTTAATATTCACAAATTTATCAAGGTTTTCGATTGGAGGTTTTTGCAAGATCATGCTGACTTTACAGGGCATTTTTAACCCTTTCTTCGACTAGGATTGTTCCCAGATGTCCATGCAATAGCGATTTCAATTTCCTAAGGAGATTACATTGTAAAATTTTCAAGCTTTGGAACACAATGAAAAGTCTGCTTTTAAAACATCATTTTCTTAACGTTAATACAATGTTACGAACGCTTCTTTACATTTCCTGGCTGGTAACTTGACGGACTACCATTCCATGCAGTCCGGCATGGTTTGCATTCTTCTGCTTGAATTCCTGAAGGTTGAAATTGTGTAAAATTTCCGTTCAAATGGTACACCTGAAAAACGGACCCTGTCACATTAAAAAGGTCCGTTTTTTCATCCACAAAACGTAAAGCACTAAGCACAACCAAGTCAATGAACAATGCGAAACACTTTCATTTGATTTTTTTACTTGTTGTAAATTTAGAAAAAATATGACAAGCGAAGTAGGTGTAGCGTTTTCACTTTTGTTCAGTATAGAATTTAATTCCAAGGTAGACAGAGAAGAAAGGATGAGATGAAAGAGAGACTGACATACAAAGGATATCACACGGAAATACATACATAAGAGAAATATATAAGGACTCACAGATTTAATAATGTTGGACACGTGTATACCTTTTGGTAACTTTCTGTCGTATTCAAACAATTGAGCACACACACGCCAGCTGAACAATAAATGAATGCTTCTTATTTGCACGTCAAATAAAGATTTCACGAACGGAAAATTTTGGATCGCGTAAAATTACACCGACTATGGAAACGAACTATGCAAGACAATGATATATACATAGTATTTTATAGGTATTTACAACAGTCTTCCATCAACCCATGTCCAAAAATACACATGACTGGAAACTTTTATGCTCGTGCAATACACGGTTCACTGCGTACGAAATCTCATATTTGTATTGTTATTGAAGACACTCCACAACGGGAAATGCTTCCGGGTCGTAGTATACAAACATAGTTCCGTCAAAAATGGATTCGCTCCTTTTGATGCATTGATCCTGTGTCTATAGAATAGGCAGAAACATGTAATGTGGTTCTGCATACTGGGCCGCGGCCTTAGCGCAGTTGGTAGCGCATCTGACCCTCATTCGAGAGGTCCCGGGTTCGATACCCGGCCGCGGTTTGAAATCGTTAACCTAAGTGGGCGAGCAGCTGGAGGCTCGGTAAGGGTGTTGTGGTAGTACTGGTTTGAGAAACAACAGGAATCCATGGGTAGGTGCTCCAGCCGCCGCGATATGACCCTGGTAGTTGAAAACGACGTAAAAACCCAATAAACTCAAACTGCATACTGGCAGACCATCAGTGTACTGCTGGGGTGTGTTTTAATGAATTTGTCGGGAACTAGTTTCTTGCGCGGTCGTGACCTTTCACGAGGGTGTGTCACATGCAGATCCCGAAATAGATGGCAAATTGCAAGGGTGGCTGTGCTCACGGGTGCGTGATTTTAGCTGATGGTGCTGTTGATACCACTTTCTTGGTAGTACATTAAAGACAAAGGAATGGTCTGTCAGGCAGACTATGTAAAATGTGTCTGAGAGAAGCTAGAAGCTGCCAAATTGACCCATCTTACTATATATTGAATAGGCCTGTTTCGTTGAGGAGTGACACCTATTGGTTTAGACATATCGATGGAAGGAGTGGGATTTAAGGGGGAACGCTCCAGTTTTTCGGAACACTCGGTCATTACTATAGAAAATTATACATTTCGTACCATATATAATTCGCTATCATATTTTCAATAATATAACACGTGATTAGAATTTACAATTTTCGATGGTAAAAGCGTATTTATTATGCGAAACTGATTTCGTCAAGATGGAAATCGAGTATTTAGAGCAAGACAGTTGTAAGTATATACACAGTTACCACTGTTTTACGTCATTTTATTCGTGTGTAGCTGATAAAAATTGCTGTAATGCACTAAAAAGTGTACTGACCTATACACTTTCTTTTTGAATTATTACCAGGACACGTTGCTTAATACAATGATGGAGTTTTATCAAAGTCTATGACGTAGAACTTGAAATATTTCCAAAATATGCAAATTTTGACATAAAACACTTCAGCTTCGTTGATCGAACTGAACACGCGAGCATGCTGTTTTACACATTTGTGAATTTATAATAGCACATATTTTGGGTTTTCTGTTCTTATTAAATGTAAGAAGTTACTTTAAATCCGTTTTCGGGACTAACAATGATTATAGAGCATTTATAAGCATTTTAGTGACCTTGGGTAGGTGCAAGAAATTATGCATTTTTCCCTGTAGCGGTATGTTATACGAATGCCTATAAAATTCAAACAATATCGCTGACCATCCATTTTTATTTCATTTTTGAATTGGTAATTACATATAGTTTCAGCATACAAAAAATAGATGAATTCTTTTATTTGGAAAAATTTAGGAAACTGGAGCATTCCCCCTTAATGCTTATTTAAACTACATGGTAATATCGCTGCGACTGGAGCACCTGACTGCGCTATGGCCGCGGCCTGGTATCTACAAAATGTTCGATTAGAATGGATGAAATGCCTCTTTCGACACTATATTACATGTGTGAAAAGTAAAGCTAAAACGACTTACCAACATATTCCTGTATTTCTCTCAACATCTCTAGCACAACTACATTTGATGTTTTCGAGAATGAAGCTACTCATGCCACTCAGGTTTAAGATTGTCCACCCATTTGGTAGGAGACTGTGGCCAGTTTCATCAAAGGATTTAAGGCGTATTTATGTCTTAAGTACCAATGTCTTACAGTCTACACGCTTAGGAAAGGAGTCAGGTATCGCCCCTTCCATCAAGTCCTAGGTAATTTGATTGTTGTTTCGTGAGACATCAGTAAGTCAGAAATACGTCTTCAATGTTTTGATGAAACAAGTACCAGATGTCATAGAGGATATATGCCGCGCCCTAGGATCGAAACCGGGACATCAAATTTGAAAGTGAAACGCGATGCCATTTTTGTGATAACCGCGGTCATAACCAGCCAATGAGAGAGTGTGTGCAGGAATAACAAGAGACAATACTAAGGCAGACAGAACATGAGTGGTGTTAGGAGAAAATATAAGTTTCATTTTTAAATCAATATTTAGTGTCGATTTCGTGAATCACGTGCTATGATGAGTAGGTTCTATATTAACCATTTAGTTTATTTAATCATTTATTTCATCATCAAGACAGCGCTGTAATTCCTTTGACTCGAGATAGCTTAATTTGCATGAACAAGTTCCAAAAACTATATAAACCCTTTCCCAAACACGACCTGGTTTCTTCGTTCCAAACAAAAAAGGCTTGAGCACACATTGGGGCAAAAGAGGAAATATTTATAACCAGCATTTCCTCCTTTTGCATCAATAATTTCAATGCTTTATTTTACACTAACCCAATATTTTTTCAATTCTGTGGTAAACAGCTACTTTTGAATTGAAATTTACGCTTTGGAAAAGGGTTAAAATAATTTAAATGCGCATTTAGATTGACTCTGCTTAAAGAGATTTAATCCTTCATGCTGTTGATTAACTGAAAATGTTGACCAATAGGATACGTCTCTAAGTTTTCAATTGCTCGATTAACACGTTCAGAAAAAACTGGAATTTCCAAACTAAAATCGTGTAAACAATGAACGAACTACGCATACAGTGGATTGTGACATTGCTCGGAAAAAAGTTCAGTTTTTCTCGTACAGTAGTTTCGTTTTTTCGTTTTTTTTCTAATAATACACATCTCTCACGACTCAGAGTTACACAAAGGTTCTGTCATACAGAAATCTATTATGTTCACACACGAAAATAAAACCAGTAGAAACAGTAAAGTGTGATTTTTGATTGGTTCATTGAAGCATTTCTCGATTAAAATGATGAGCACAGCACATCGTGAAGGTTGTCGGCACAATTTTAGATAATCTAAAGATTAATAAGTTCATTTAAGAGTCAAAAGTGGTAAAGCAATATATGTACTCAAATATTAATGAGTATGAACGTGCAAAATTGAGTATAAATGTGACAAATCTTCCTTTGTTTTCAGTATCTATTTCTTGCAGGTTTGTTATGTCCGCCATTTTTGCTCGAAAAAATAGGTGCCGCTGGTCAGGCTCCCATAGCGTGACTATGATGTTGTATTAGTACGTAAGACAAGGGAGATAACACATATTAGACTAGTGAATCTGACCTACAACGATTATCTCTCTTGTTCGTATTTTATTGTATTTCATTTTGATAAACCTTATAATTCCTGCAACTTCGGGCATCATCCCCTTGTCAATTTCTGTTGTCACGGATAACGCCCGAAGTTGCACGACTAGTTTGTGTTACGATCCATAGCTTCTTATAAAATATCTTGAGAACAAGATTACCAAGAGTGAAAATGATAAAGATAAAAGAGTATAGAAAGATTGTATAATGAATACTTTTTTATTGTTTAGTGTCTAGTGGGACTACAAACTCCCGAGTTTCCAGCATAGATCCTATTTGGATCTCGAACGTTTCTTAAAGTCACAAAGGAGTAGTAAGGGGAGCAACCTTTATCTTAGACTACATGCATAGGCAGGTAGATCTTGATCTATGTTTATAAGTAATAGAAGTCCTTATTCAGGATCATCGTCAGTTAACATAGGCATTATATTTACGTGTATGTCAGAATGAAATGCTCAGGTTAGCCTAACTTTTGCGACTTAAGTCTTGTCGACTTGCCAATTTTTAAAGGTTAGATAAGATAACAAGGTAAATGTCTACGAGTTTTATTCTTTCGTATTTACCCTTTCCTGCTCAATACAATCCAACATACATTATCAAACAATATCCGGATTTGACACCCTTTACAAAAAATATTATAGAGACATTAAAGGAGCAGGTGAAAGTATTGTCTTTGATTATGATTTTATGTCCCGTGTCCAAAAATCGGGGGCATGTTGTTTTCCTGTTGTCCGTCTGTCTGTCCGTCCGTCTGTCTGCCCATCTGTCTGTCTTTCATACTTCGTACTTTGCAGAACCAGTCTTTATTTAGACTCGCCAATCCACGGGTGGGCATCAGGGGAGCTACCTCGAAAATGTGTTAACGTAAATTTGTTCCCACGCCACATCCGTGAATGTCGAGGTAGTTGAAATCCCCTTATTTTGACAAACGGACAAAGGTGAGCTCTCCATTTTATTTGTTTTTTCTTTCAAAGAGCGCATTACTTAAAAATCTGGCGATACAGTGCAATGCTACTATGTCTTAGCAATGCATGAAGACCGAAAACCCCATTAAATAGTGGAAAATACGAGCAGGGCGACATTAATTCCAGGACTGGTGGATTGCATTTTCGCCCTTTGTTGACATATCGGAAGGCATCTCGAGGCAGATATTGTACTTTATTTTCAGTTTCTGACCACTATCACATGTTTTGATTCAACACGTAGTCGAATTGACTACAATGACGCAAAAAATTAAGATGTTCTGGTCTCCTGAACAGATTACCTGCCCCAAAACTTATTCGTGTTCTTCCCAGACCATCGAGGTAGCGGTAATCTATCGAGATAGTTCCCACGCGTCCCAAACAGAGCCTTCTGATATATTGATGTGTTTCATACATCTTAATGATTCTGGACAGCGAGCTAATGGCTAGTTGGCGAAAATCAGTTCCACTAGTCACAGAACTGTGATGCACGTGCAATATCTAATTATAGCAGATTTTTTGAGAACTTATGAAACAATGAGCAGGAACTGCCCCAATCACAACATAAATCCCAACCTGAAACCCAAGTGGGAAAGAACAAAAATTACATTTAAGTACCAATACAAAGCGAACATATTGTAAGCCGCGTTAGCATCCATTTCCCCAAGAGTTTGTCACTCAGTCACCAGAACTTAACTGAAAGTGTTTGGACACATAAAATGACTGAAAAACGTAAAAATCCACAATTTAACTTATTCAATTTTTCAGGAACATCTACATCAAAACAAAACGCAGTACTGCTTACCTTCAGCCAGAGACCTACACCTTAAAATCAAGTTGTAGTACTGACTTCGCCAAACCCAAATGTACTTGCAGAAAAGAGAAATTTATCAGCTGTATTGTTCCTACGTGGGTTTGTAGGCTATTTACGGAGGACTTAATTCAAGATATAGGCACTTCCGGCATTCAGGGAATTAAGATTAATAGTTGTCTCTGTTCTTCATGAATGGGTTTCAGGTTGGGATTTATGTTGTGATTGCGACAGTTCCTGCTCATTGTTTCATAAGTTTTCAAAAAATCTGCTATAATTAGATATTGCATGTGCATCACAGTTCTGTGACTAGCGGAACTGATTTTCGCCAACTAGTCATTAGGTCGCTGTCCAGAATCATTAAAGTATGTCAACACATCAATATATCAGAAGGCCAGGTGTTTGGGACGCGTGGGAACTATCTCGATAGATTACCGCTACCTCGATGGTCTGGGAACAACACGAATGAGTTTTTGGTTAGTTAATCTGTTCAGGAGACAAGAACATCTGATTTTTTTGCGTCGTTGTAGTCAATTTGACTACGCGTTGCATCAAAACATGTGATAGTGGTCAGAAACTTAAAATAAAGTACAATATCTGCCTCGAGATGCCTGCCGATATGTCAACACAGGGCGAAAATGCAACCCACCAGTCCTGGAATTAATGTCGTCCTGCTCGTATTTTCCACTATTTAATGGGGTTTTCGGTCTTCATGCATTGCTAAAACATAGTAGCATTGCACTGCATCGCCAGATTTTTAAGTAACGCGCTCTTTGAAAGAAAAAAAAACACATAAAAGGGAGAGCTTACCTTTGTCTGGTTGTCAAAATACGGGGATTTCCACTACCTCGACATTCCCGGATGTGGCGTGGGAACAAATTTACGTTAACACATTTTCGAGGTAGCTCCCCTGATGCCCACCCGTGCAATCGACTCGTCCAAATATAGCCTCGTTCTGCAAAGTACTCATCCAATAGAATTCAGTATTGTACAAAGACATGTTAAATAACCTCATAATATAGAACAGATAATATTCAGGCAATAGGAGAAAATGTAACCTTTTCTATCTTGGATGTCAAAACCATGCCCAGGTTTCTCGAAAAAACTAAAGTATACGCTTATTAGAACATGCTCAACTTTAAAGGAATACTCTCCAACGTTGAAAGGTATTCGATTGAAGTTGACGTGGATTTCGTGCGATTTGAGCACGGTGCTCAGATTTGAACATGAGAACGTACTTAAGTTTTTTTCGAGAAACCGGATCAAGGTCTTATTTGGGAAAATGGCTAAAGCTGTAGTTACGCGGTTTTGGTGGAACACATTTTAGTAAGTCACAACTAGACTTACTTTATCTATAACATAAGAGTCTTGATCGACAGACTTGAAAATTAATAATTTCAATGGAAATTCCTACATTTTCTTCCAAAACCTCGTATCTACTGCTTAAAACAAAGAAAAGCGACATCATAAATTTTATACAAAGACCCTGAGAGAGGAATATTTTTATAGTTTCATTTCATTCTTTCATTTGTCAAAATGAAGACCGGTATCTGTATTGTCTTGTGCTTCATAATTCTAGCATCTTTTACAGGTAATGTGTTAAAACTTACTTATCTATTTAATTTCATTTTTGTATTTAACCCTTTCCCAAACGGCAAAATTTTAGCGTGTTCCACTTTAAAAACTGCCACAAATGACAAAATGGGAGTACTATTTGTGTAAAATAAGGCAGTGAAAATATTGAGACAAAAGGAGAAACTGCTGGTTATCAGCAGTTTCTTCTTTTGTTTCAATGTTTTCCCAAGCATTTTATATTATGGACGTCAGGACCAGGTCTTGTTTGGGAAATGGTTGGATGTGTTCATTTTAGTTTTGATTGGTGTGTAAATTTAAAGGTTTACTTTGTATAGGACTGGTTGGTGAGTTTCAACCTCGAGTATAGCGGACGAGAATTATCCTGGCAGAGCATTCCGTTCGATTAGCATTGGCTGCTCTGCCAGGTCATTTATCGTGAGGTATACCAACCAAGACAGAAGAAACGAGGCGTCAATATTGAAAAGGGAACGATTTGGACAAGTTAACTGTGTTGTAATTTCAGACAAACAATAGTATATCGTCGGTGTAAATGCAAAACCTCGTATGTCGATTCTGGCGATTTTCAAAGTACAAACTTCCGTGCCCAGTTAAAGACAATTCTTGCAGGTTTTGAGATATTTTAACTGATCAGTATTACTGACAAGCCATTTGTGAACAATATGTCCAAATTTCAAGTAAAACATTTCCATTTTGGAAAAGTTATTGCACTTTTTCCCTCCCATTTAAAATTTTCCAAAAACGAGATACCAGGTTTTGCATTTACAACGACGATATATGTTGTGAACCATTTTAGAACTTGAACAGTTGTAAAACTGGGTACTAGTATACGAAACTTTGCTCATTTTCGAAACTGGGTGACCAGTTTCGAAACTGGTCATCCAGTTTTAAAACTGCTTATGCATGAGTTCTGTATGTCATGCAGAACTATTCAGACAGTTTATTTTCACAGAATTATTGATATTTAAATCAAACAACGACCTGAAATGTCCTTTTATGTGTAAATTTCGATTTTTGATCGATTCACTTTTGACAAAAACATAATAATAACAACCGAGATTGGAATCTCCGCGAAATAACGTGGAGTCTCGTAAGCCGAGATTTTATTGCGCACCTGGTTATCTATCTACCTGGCGTTACGTTGATAGGCAATGATCTCCAAGTCAGGACTGTTTGTTGATGAGATGGCTCGGAAAAAGTTACACATCCTGGAAAATGAAGGCATTACTTGCGACCATGAGCATTTTCTTTATTTCTAACGATGATTTCTGTCCCAAAAGACAATTTTGTTCACTTAAAATTGTCGGTACAACAAATTGTTACAAACTTTTGATAGATCTAGATCTATTTCATTTAAATCACTTTAGTCTACACTGAAAAATATCTATATTAGAGTGTTCGAGGAACAAAAATTCAGACGAAGTGTGTAGGCCCCAGTGGCGGATCCAAAGAGGGTTCGGGGGTGGGGGACTCAAACAAGCCTTTTCTTTAATTTTCATGTAGAAATTTAGTACAATTTGTGTAATAATAGGAAAACGAACCCTCATTTCCAATTCTCGGCCTACGTTAGTACTCCCTCCACAGAAACCCTGGATCTGCCGCTGGGCCCAGATCTACCTAGGCCTATTTGTTCGCGTGTACCGACCGACATTATAGGGTGAATAAATCAGTCCACCGAATTTTCTGCATAAACTGACTGACATTATAAGATGAATGAATTAGATCACCGACTTGTTCGCGTATACTGACGACATAATAGGGTCAATGAATTTTATCTACCGACTTGTTCGCGTATACTGACTGACATTATATGATGAATGATTTAGATCTACCGACTTGTTCGCATATACTGACCAACATTATAGGGTGAATAAATTAGATCTATCGACTTGTTCGCATATACTGACCGACATTATAGCGTGAATGAATTAGATCAACCGACTTGATCGCGTATACTGACCGACATTATAGGATGAATGATTTAGTTCCACCACATTGTTCGCGTATACTGACCGACAAAATAGGTTGAATGAGTTAGTCCACTGAGTTGTCTGCATAAACTGAAGGGCATCATAGGATGTTTGAATTTGATCTACCGACTTGTTCGCGTATACTGACTGACATTATATGATGAATGATTTAGATCTACCGTTTTGTTCGCATATACTGACCGACATTATAGGGTGAGTGAATTAGATCTACCGACTTGTTCGCATATACTGACCGACATTATAGGGTGAATGAATTAGATCTACCGACTTGTTCACATATACTGACCGACATTATAGGGTGAGTGAATTAGATCTACCGACTTGTTCGCATATACTGACCGACATTATAGGGTGAATGAATTAGATCAACCGACGTGTTCGCGTATACTGACCGACATTATAGGGTGAGTGAATTAGATCTACCGACTTGTTCGCTTATACTGACTGACATTATATGATGAATGATTTAGATCTACCGTTTTGTTCGCATATACTGACCGACATTATAGGGTGAGTGAATTAGATCTACCGACTTGTTCGCATATACTGACCGACATTATAGGGTGAATGAATTAGATCAACCGACGTGTTTGCATATACTGACCGACATTATAGGGTGAATGAATTAGATCTAACGACTTGTTCGCATATACTGACCGACATTATAGGGTGAGTGAATTAGATCTACCGACGTGTTTGCATATACTGACCGACATTATAGGGTGAATAAATTAGATCTAACGACTTGTTTGCATATACTGACCGACATTATAGGGTGAATAAATTAGATCTAACGACTTGTTCGCATATACTGACCGACATTATAGCGTGAATGAATTAGATCCACCGACTTGATCGCGTATACTGACCGACATTATAGGATGAATTATTTAGTTCCACCACCTTGTTCGCGTATACTGACCGACAATATATAGTTGAATGAGTTAGTCCACTGAGTTGTCTGTATAATCTGAAGGGCACCATAGGGTGTTGGAATTTGATCTACCGACTTGTTCGCGTATACTGACTGACATTATATGATGAATGATTTAGATCTACCGACTTGTTCGCATATATTGACCAACATTTTAGGGTGAATAATTTAGATCTACCGACTTGTTCGCATATACTGACCGACATTATAGGGTGAGTGAATTAGATCTACCGACTTGTTCGCATATACTGACCGACATTATACGGTGAATGAATTAGATCTACCGACTTGTTTGCATATACTGACCGACATTATAGGGTGAATTGACCAAACGCCAATCGACAGATCGCTCCGCCCAACATAGAATTTAAGACAAACAATGGCATGTGGTCGTTAATAGGGAACGATTTTATCCAGTTAATCGTGACGTAAATTCGGACAAACAAAATAGTAGTTCGTAGTTGTTGTTATGAAATCTCGTAACTACGGCTTGATTTAAACCGTAGTTACGAGATTTTATATCAATACCGACGGTTTATCAAAACGTAACGTCGAACCTAGTCTATTGTTAGCACAAAATTCTTTGCCATTGTTATATCGATTGTTTTGATTGTCAGTCGATAAATCGATACAAAACCACGTGCAACGTTGTACAATTGGGGCATGCCATTTTTTGTGATCGTCCATTGGCTAATCGATGTTTTTGATTGACAGTCGGCGTTTGGTCAATTAGTTAGACCTACCGACTCGTTCGCATATACTGACCGACATTATAGGGTGAATAGATAAGATTTACCGACTTGTTCGCGTATACTGAGGGACATTATAGAATGAATGATTTAGATCCACCGAGTTGTCCGTGTGTACTGACTGAAAATATAGGATGAATGAATTAGATCTTCCGACTTGTTATTATTACGACAATGTTGTCTAATATGCTTTTTTTTGTTCATGTAAACGAACTGGTAAAGTTAAGGTAGGAAATATCTAGGATACGAATCATTTTCGGTAGAACTGAAGTTGTAAGGATTGGGTTGGTTCGGCGCAGAACTTCGGCTGTTCGGTACCGAACAGGTATTCAAATAAAAACAGCCTAGTATGATTTGTTTTGTGTTTTATTAAGTTCCCTTCCCAAAATAAATATGCTTAAGATGTGTTCTGCATTGAGAGTACGCCGTTCTACATCAAAATAACAATATAAACGCTATATAAAGCAGTTTCAAAACTGCTCAAAATTAGTTCCGTAACAGTTGTCCATTCTTAACACTGCATAGTTTCAAGATTGCTTCCGACATATACGTAGGCTAAGTGTTGTTACAGAATCTCATAACTATGGCTTGATTCAAACCGTAGTTATGAGATTTTATAACAAAACATAACAGTAAACCAAGCCTATTGATAGCAGAAAATTCATTGCTATTGGGTTTATTGAATTCACAGCTTTGGTGAAAAAATAGTAGCGATATTGTTTTGCTAAAATAGACTTGGTTTACTGGTATGTTTCAAAAACAGTCGGTGTTATTATAAAATCTCGTAACTACGGCTTGACTCAAGCCGTAGTTATAGATGTTCTAAAATGAGTGACAGATAAACAGTAGGCGGTTGTCAGGCTATTGATTTGTGATCAAAATCGAGTTGAGATAAATAACATGTTTAACGTATACAACCCATCATTAGCACCAAAGAGCCAGATCTTTTTGTTTTGGGCCCATCTAGGTATGTGCCAAGTTTCATGCTTTTATCAAAAAGTGCACAATTTTTCACCTATTTCCTCCACTAAGAGGCGAAATTTGAAAAGTGCCAGTAATCCTAAACTGTGTTATATTTCCATTCCAAATACAAACCTAAGCATTTTGAACGGTTTAGAATATTGAATTAATGCATAATTATGGAAATTTTTGGCAAAAATGTTATAAATTACCTCCCTTGCATATGAATATAGTGTGAAAAGATATTTGTAAATCATTTTCTTCTTGAAGCATAATCTTGAAATCCGGCACGGTGAATCAACTTATTTGAAGTGTATTTACAAGTGTGTATAATTTGATGCATGTCCCATGCCTAGAAAGTGGTGTTTTTAATGATGGGTCATATACCTTAAGACGGGTAATCTATCATTGATGTATAGTTAATCGGGTGAGTTAAGGTATAATTTATAAAAACAAAATGTAACCATCTGCCACTCGCGATAGACGAACTATACGAGATTTCATGACAAGAACACAGAGGGAAACATTGTGTTTCTTCGAAATTGCGTCACCGTTTACTTGATAAAATCGTTCCCTGTATCACTGTTTTGAAATGCACATTGCCTTTATATTTGAGCCGGGATCTGGAAAAACGTCCCTTATAGCATTTTCAAAAATTGAGTTTGAAGATTAGCCTGTTGTCAAATGCAGTCCAATATGCAACCATGCTGCTCTCTTTAAGTTTCTACAGGCCACTAAGAAGCTATTAGAGAACAACATGGATCCTGATCAGACTGTGCGTATGCACAGGCTGATCTGGATCTATGTTGGACTCAAAAGCCTTAAGGGACGTTTTTCCGGATCCTGGCTCATTTGTTTTTTCGTACAACTTTGTACTTTTATCATTCATACGCGAAAATAAACTATAGTTCGTCTATCTGGAGTGGCAGATGTTTACATTTTGTATTCATAAACTAAACTGTCGTTACGATATTTTATAACATCACCAACGGTTTGGTTTTTTTTTTCTTTCAATACACTCACTCGAACTTCTGAACGGCCACCTCATTCAAAACTCGTGTTGTTTTGGTTATGTGTAAAATACATCCATTCTTGAAAAATATGACAAAGTTTCACAAAGTTATGTTCGTAATTAATTAAATGGTGAATTTTAGAAGTGCACCCAATAAATAAAAAAGTCACATATCACAATTTAATATCCAATGTGATCTGTGTGTGCATTTATCATGGCTAAGAATCCTATTCTCGTGTATGATATGCATTCCTGAAGATACTGTAGGGTATGGTGCAGCGCAGAAATACCAGGTTTGTTGGATTTCCGAGTCAGGTCTTCTAAATCATTTACAGTCGACACTCGTTATGTCGACATCGGATAAGTCGAATTTTCGCTAAAGTCGAAGTAAAAGTCTAAACCATTTCTCACCAACGGACATAAAAAAGTTAAAACAAAAAAATCGTAATAAATATGACCATTGAAATTTAGTAGGAATAGGATAGAAATTGCTCGTCTGGAGCAATTTCTTTCCTTTTCCTACTATATTTCAATTATGAACTCTCTTGATGAGCAAAAAATGATCAAATGTCATTCAAGTCGAAACCTTACATAAATCGGATGAGTCGAACTCTTGATATGTCGATGTATTTTGACGGCCCCTCTCGACACAACGAATGTTGACTGTACTTTGGAAGTGCTTGTCTTCGCCTTTTTAACAAGTAGAAGACGTGGTTCGTGATTAAGTTACGAAACATAGTGTCTGTCAAATCCGTTATACGGTACATAGGGGATGTCTAGTACACTGTAGGCTTCAAATATATGAGTCACAGTGCTAAGGCTTGGACATTTCGTTGGCGATGCGGCTTAGGATCGCATTCATTTAAGCGCTTCATAGCCGTGTATAGTGGATTGGGTGGCTAGGATTACCCAAATTTCGTCTATTTTTTAAATGTGCATGTATGAAATTATTTCTAGAAATAGCTTAATAAACCTGCCCGTCTTGTTGACGAAAAGAAGTCCTTTAGTGTGGATGTCGTCGTGTATTATGCACACTTCCGGTACGCCTGCACTCATTCTAAATTTGCTTATTCATAAAAAAGCCGCAAATATTAGATTCGATCCTTCGACAAACAAGAAAAACGATAATTTTACCCCAGAAACAAAATAAATCGAATGATTGCATTAAGATTTTGTTAGAAAAGGAAATTATTGAATTGGCTTTTCTAACTAAAGTCCCACCATCAAACATTCCGAAGGTCATTTCTCGAGTTTCAATGATAATTCTTGTTATGTTAAATGTTTTTTTTGGCCGGGCTATCCATATGGATAAGTTATAAAAACAGAATCGATTTTTATCACGTAATTCAAAATACAAACGTGCAATTTTAACGTCAGTTTCGACCAAAGTGACGTCACGTGCTTCCTTTTTCACGTGGCACTACTGTAACTTGTTCGAAAATATAGCCTCTGACTTCGTTAATTACAAAAAGCAAACACACACTCCAAATGAATTGTAATGAACTATTTATTCAAAACATAAAAGTGGCCGTTTAGAAGTTCGGGTGAGTGAACATAGGGTTAAACCCAGTCATTTTTTAGCACACAATTTATCGGCATTTACTTTTCCATAAACAGCCCAGATCGAAGGCAAGAAGCTCAACTGTTACCTTGGCATTGCTGGTCATCTATATACAGAATATTGTGCAGGAACATGTTTCGTTCAATATCGGTCACGCAGCTGTAAGTATGGTTCACGATGTATCACATCGAAGAGCATCTCTAGCTATTAGCTGTGTAGGCTGAGGAGTTGACAATTAACCCATTCCCACATATTAACTCTTTTTCACAGCCTGAAAGGAGGAGTCTTTCGAAATCATTGTGGGCATGCATTCTTTCATTTCCCACAATGTTATCTACTACGAAAGACCAACAATTTGAAAATTTCAGTCACTTGGAGTGGTCGTATGCAACATTATTCAAATTGGAATAGTCCAAAATTATGTCGTCTGGCAATGGGTAATATTTCCTTTCCAAAGACACAACTCCTTCCAGAGTTAGGATCAAACTCTAGTCCGCTGGGTTACAAGCAATGCGAGTTAACCATTGCTATTGGAACGATTATTTTGTTGTTGTTAGAAAGGAAGTGTAGTGTGCATGCCTCAATCGTGTAGTGCGAATTCCTCAATCGTGAAGTGCGCATTCCTTGATTGTTTTTTAGATGTAACTGAAAAGTTAACAACGGATTTTAATCAAGACTGTCATGGAACAAAGTTTTGAGAATCAGGCCCCAGTTTCTCAAAAAAAAAACTTAACTACATACTCATGATTACATGCTCAACTTCAATGGAATACTCTCCAACGTTGAAGGGTATTCGATTGAAGTTCACGTGGATTTCGTGTAATTTGACCACGGTGCTCAGATTTGAGTCTGAGAACGTACTTAAGTTTTTTTCGAGAAACCGGGGCCAGATGACACAAACTGCAAAATTGACATACATGTACATATAGATCTAGATAAAGAAAATTGTCATAGAGTGAAATGTTTCGATCCTGGACAGTCTGCAAGAAATTCCCAAACTGACTAGAGTCGATACTTTTCACACTTCTAAAAGCTTCTTATTTATCTTGACGATGAGTATTTTATTTTATTCATATTATATGAGCCAGGATCTTGAAAAATGTCCTTTGAGGCTTTTGAGCCCAACATATGTCAAGATCAGCCTGCGTATACACGAAATCTGATCATGAACCAATTTTGTCTCCTGAATGTTCTTGATGACTTGTAGCAACTGTAAGACAGCAGTATGGACTTCCTTTGGACTGCATTTGGCCTCAGACTGACCTGGAATCTCAGTTTCCTAAAATGCTATAAGGGACCTTTTTCCAGATCCTGGCTCATTTATTCTATTATTATTATTTCTTGTTGGTTTTTATACGCCGCCGGAGGCGGACGTATATTGGCGTCATCTTCTCCGTCTGTCCGTCCGTCCGTCCATCCGTCCATCCGTCCGTCCGTCCGTACGTCCGTCCACTTTTCTTGTCAACGAAGCACGAAGGATAAAATACCAAGCGGATGCAGACTATATTTGGGAGCACAGACGTGTGTTTGCAATGATCATCTCTGTAACCATTAAACCATTACCAAACGACAAATTTTGAACTGGTCCAAATTCAAAGATGCTGCAGACGACAATTTCAAGTTAAGGGAAATTTAAAATATTTTGGTCTTTTTTGGTAGAAAACATTGTGGGAAATGAAGAAATTGCTTGTCTCAAGCAATTTCTTCATTTTCCACATTGTTTTCCCAAACCATTATCTTGTAAGGAGTCAAAAGGAGTCACTGTGTGTTAATGGGTTAAACCGTTAATCGAGGGGCCAATGTAACACTATTGTAAGTGCCTTTATTTATATAGGTACTTACAATAGTGTTGCACTTACCCCTCGTAATTTTCCAAACGACAAAACATTCGACTGGTCGAATTTCTCAGATATTGAAGATGACTATTTAAACCATTAAATTTCCAAACGACAACACATTAGCCTGGTCAAAAGCCTAAGATTTTGAAGATGACTATTTAAACCTTTTCCAGACAAGACCTGGTTTGGCGTCTTTAAGAGAAAAGTTTGGGAAAACATTGAGACAAAAGAAGAAATTGCTGATTATTAGCAATTTTTCCTTTTGCCTCAATATTTTATGCACTATAATATAAACAAATTCTATTTTTATCGATATCCATTTTGTTGTCAGCAGCAGCTTTCTAGTTGGACATTTTGCCATTTGGGAAAGGGTTAAAGTAAAAGAAATTTTACATTTCTGATCTTGTTTGGAATGAAGAAAGGGCTTATTATAAGCAATGACTACGTTTTCCTTTAAGTTTTCCAAAGCCTTTATCTTGTGTGGCTCCAAAGCCTTTATCTTGTGTGGCTTCAGAAAGCGTTAAAGGATGGGTTGCAATAAGGGGTCAAAAAATAGATTTTCTTTAAATTTTGTGGATTGATAGGGTTACATAATATCTTTAATTTGTATGTGTAAAAAATCTGTTTTCGGCTTATTTTTTGAGATATGGGTAAATAAAGTGGGTGGGGTAAGATGGACTGAAACACAGTAGGGGTCATTCTAAGTCGCTTATCTTTCTTATTTTTAGCCCCAGATGCGTGAAAATTTGTATGCGTGTCTTGTGATATATGCGTTAAACATTTATGGGCTTACATTTGATATTCCATTTATATCTTTTCTGTAATATTCATTCTTCTTTCTTTCGCGAAATTTCGCTATTTTTTAACGACCAACTTTACCAAACTATCTCCACACGTTTTATTTGAAACTCGATTTCTATAAAACTTTACAGATGTATTATCCAGATATTGATATAACTTTGTGTGAAAGTTGAAAGAAAAGCGTTGGCACGTTGTTGAGATATTTGACCTTGACCTTCAAAATAACATCAAATTCGGGAATGTACGTTAAAACTACGCATTGTTGGGAAAATGGTTAGGGTTCAATGGCATGTGACAGCCCGTTCATACAAGAATGCATTTCACACTTGATTGGGTTTTTTATTGTATGATTTTACCGTTAAAATTGATATACTCAATATAATAAACTTGGTCACCTCTCAGAGTTACCCGATCATTTCATCTAATGAAATCATTGATAGACAGATATTTGTTTCAGGCATGTCTATACATTTAACATTATTTTCTTTTTGTTGATATTATATAATATAAATATTTAGCTTAAGTTAATTAATTGTAAGCACATTTTGTCATTTAGTAAAATCATTCACAATGCGTCTTCTTTATAACCATATAAGAAATACAATCTGAAAATGATTAGTTTTCTCCTAGCAAATTGATAATTCTTGTCCATCATGAGATGAGTGAATATAAACTCTTAGACAATTCAAGATGCATATAAAGCTTTGATAGTTCTAGCAATCTTAACATAATGCTAATATTTAATTTCACTCACCTGTGGTAGTAATATTAATCACAGCGCTTTCCTCGTAGACATGTTTCATGTGCAATATTTAATATACAAGGTGATAAGAAAACTGAGAAGTAAAAAGAATTTCTTTTCTTTCCCATTCTTCCGAATGGGTTGTACGATACAAAAAAGTAAATATTGCTACAAAACTCATTAGGAACAATAAAAAGAAACCATGCTTCCAATCCTTATGAATAAAATTGGCGCTTTAACTATCACATTTTGGCATTTCCCGAGTTTTGAAATCATTTTGAAGGTCAAGGTCAAATATCTCAAAAACGGACCAACACTTTTCTTTCAAATTTCACACAAAGTTACAATAATATCTGGACAATACATCCGTAAAGTTTCATAGAAATCAGGTTTCGAATAAAACGTGTGGAGATAGTTTGGTAAAGTTGGTCGTTAAAAAATAGCGAAATTCTTCGAAAGAAAGAAGAATGAGTATTACGGAAAAGATATACATAAAATATCAAATATAAGCCCATAAATGTTTTACGCATATATCACAAGACATGCATACCGATTTTCACGCATCTTGGGCTAAAAATAAGAAAGATAAGCGACTTAGAATGACCCCTACTGTGTTTCAGTCCATCTTACCCCACCTACTTTATTTACCCATATCTTGAAAAGTAAGCCGAAACCAGATTTTTTACACATACAAATTAAAGATATTATGTAACCCTATCAATCCACAAAATTTAAAGAAAATCTATTTTTTGACCCCTTATTGCAACCCATCATTTGGAAATGTGTTTATGTGTGTAAAGGAGTGAAATATATGTTCTGCGCAAAGTAAGAATTAGTACAATTCTAGAATTGTCCTGCGCAAAGTAGGAATTCTTACTTTGTCCGCCAATTCCGAAATTGTACCGGACAATCCTAGAATTGCGCAGAGAGAATTTATTGTTATCAATATTTTCTCCTATTACCTCAATGTGTTATCAATCCCTTCTAATGATGACATCAAAACAAGGTTATGATTGGGAAAAGGGTCATTTAGATTCTGCTTGACACGTCATGCTAAAAGTGTACTTCGGTGAAGTCAACAGAAGACCATATTTCGAGAGACAGACCACATTTAGCAAGCGTCAACGATATCCGTATTTAGATAATAATATATAGGGTGATAGGAAAAACATGTAAATCCAGAGTATCAACTAGTGTCAACAGTTTCGATCCTGATCAGTCTCTGCTTTCCTCGCAGACTGTTTAGGGTTGCTACAGACTTCCCAGAAGGTCCCTTTTAAGGAGACATCTCATATTTTTTAATTTTTTACTGTTTATTCTCTGACGTCATTCCTCTCTATTTAAAAATAGATTCCGTAGACGCTCGCTTTAAACCGCTCAGGACTCGGATAATTCCGGCTCGCCCTTGACATTGTAAACATGACATACTGACATATATTGCAGGAAAGGGAAATGTACGAATGTACAATTCTTTGACTGGTTTTATGCAGTTGGAATATGCTTTGTTCATATCATCAGATAATAATAACTCGGTAACAGAAAAACATCAAATCATGACAGTTATTCGGACTTTAAATAAGCTGTAGTTATGACTTTTAAGAACATGGCCGATGATATGCTATATTATAGCGCTATACAGCCTTTGCAATGACATGCGTGCTTTATTTTGTCTTTTTTGTTTTATTGGGGTTTTACGCCGTTTCCAACTACTAAGGTCATATTGCGGTGGCTGGAGCACCTTACCATGGATTCCTGTCGTGTATCATGCCAGTACTACCACAACACGCTTACCGAGCCTCCAGCTGCTCCCCCACATAGGTTCACGATATCAAAGCATTGATTGGTGATATTTGTGTCAGTAAGGGTGTTTGTCGCGGTCGGGTATCGAATGAGAGGCAGATGCGCTACCAACTGCGCCATGGCCGCGGCCTTTTATTTTGTCAATAATTAACAACGGTATATAATATAATTATAGTATCAATAATGTAATAATCAAATATATGATGTAATTATATTCTTGTTGCCTTTAAAGTGACATTTCACAATTATTTTTACATACATTTTACTTTTATTCTATCTGAAAGTGCATAATTTCTTATGAAATTTCTGAAAATTTCAAGCCAAAATATTGAACCGTTAACAAGAAATAATTATATATTTTGGTTCTAAAATTTAATAAATTGTTGTGGACAACAGTATGGCGTGTGGAACGTTGCAAAATTCGATAAATATTTTTATGTGATATAATTTTATATTTATATTCTATATTTTTTTTATTTATAGATCTATTCTAAAAATATTTTTATGCGATTTTTATTATAATTTTATATTTATATTCTATAATTTTTTATTTATATTGTATATTTTTTATTTATGTTCTTTATTTTTTATTTATGTTCGATAACGCGAAAAAAATTTATGTGATATAATTTTTATTTATATTGTATTTTTTTTTTCATTTATGTTCTATATTTTTTATTTATGTTCGATAACGCGAAAAAAATTATGTGATATAATTTTTTTATTTATATTCTATAATTTTTATTTATGTTCGATGATAGCGCGAAAAAAATGTATGTGGTATAATTGCATCATGGGATACTCGTGACATTGATTGGACAAGGGTCGATTTGATCGGAATGACAGATGAAGCAGAGGACGAGTTAATCGCAATAGTGTCTGGATTCACTCGAATATCAGTCGAGGTAGTCTAGTTTAGGTTGGGTGCTGGTCGAGTGAAAGATATTAACCAGACCACACTCGATTCCCAGACACTATCATTTCCTGATCGGGTCGATTTTCTACCCGATCAACAAAAAATCAACACAAAGCCGCTTTCCGATCGATTTTATACTCCATCGCACGCCAATTTGTTTACAATTAAAGAAATCCGAGATAAAAGCCGTGGCGTTTCCGATCAAACTTGATTACCAGACAATTTCCGATTACCTATGCCGATCGAATACGATCTGAACTCGATCGCCTGCTTGGGCTTGATCGAGTTGATCTGGTCGGCAGTCGGAACCTAGGATTCTGGATCTGTAGACAATCAAAACATAACATCTACAGTCGTTTTGAGAGGGTGAATCGAGTACAAGTCGGGGTGACCGAATGCAGGTTGGGTACAGGCCGGGTAAAAATTATCAATCCGATCACACTTGACCTCTAGACACAATTGACTCTCGAGTAGATCCATCTTCTAAGCGACCAATACACAGTCGTTTCCAGATCAATCTCCTACTCGATCGCACACGATAATTTTTGACATGTCAAAATATTTGAGTTGGAGGTCCTAGCGATGTAGATAAAGGTCGATCACCCAAACTACTCCCCATCACCAAATGTCACTAGTATCCCATGATGCAATTATACCACATAAATTTTTTTCGTGCTATTATCGAATATAAATAGAAAATATAGAACATAAATAAAAAAATATAGAATATAATTAAAATTATATCACATATTTTTTTTCGCGTTATCGAATATAAATAAAAAATATAGAACATAAATAAAAAAATATACAATATAAATTAAAAATTATATCACATAATTTTTTTTCGCGTTATCGAATATAAATAAAAATATAGAACATAAATAAAAAATATAGAATATAAATAAAAAATTATATCACATAAAAATAATTTTAGAATATAAATAAAAAATTATAGAATGTAAATATAAAATTTTATCACATAAAAATATTTATCGAATTTTGCAACGTTCCACACGCCGTACAACAGTTCAGATTTATATAGAATATTTCATTTCTGTCTTGACTTTAAAGGCGTATTTTTCGCTTATAAATAGCAACTTCAAAAAACTGATAACATTTCTACGCATTGGAATAAACAATCTTTGCATCAAGACATACTTTAAAAAAATGAAATAAATGTGAAATGTCACTTTAAACGAACTTTGAAACACCTGTTCCTTAATGACCAAAATGTAATGAGCTTTTTAGTGTAATTTTACGAACAATTTCTGAGTCAAAATGAAAAAAGTGTGTAAGCGAACGAGTGAGAGAAGAGGGGGGAGGGGGGAGAAAAGAGAAGTGTATATACATAGAGAACGACTTTGTCATTTTTTGTGCTATGAAATGCAGGCCCTTATAAATAGTCTAAAAGAATGTTATTGTAACACAATGAATGTGAGTGGTATTTTGTAGTTACATTTATTTGTAGATATACAAAAATGCATATACTGTGTGAACGACCGTTGAATAATATTAATAAATGTTGACCAAACACAAATAGAGTTATTACTTTTTTTTCAGGATTGGGAATTAAATCACATTAAACAACTCTAAACAGTTTCGATAATTTCCAATAACAGCAATGGAATGTGTGCTACAATAAGACTTGAATCAGCGTTATGTATTGATAGACCGTCTGTGTTGTTATAAAATCTCGTTACTACGGCTTGTAGGCTATATAGCCGTAGTTACAATATTTTATTACAACACCTACGAATTACTATTGTTTGTCCGAAATTACGTCACAGTTAACTGGATAAAACCATTCCCTATTCTGTGATTAGCGATTGATTTGAAAAGCAGGCAGGTTAAACCACAGTAATCGAAAGAAAAAGAATTCAACAAAATGCTTTCTAACTCAAAATGGAACGAATTTCAAACTTTCATCAACTTGAATTTTTTGTCTGCAACACTTTTCAAATATTCAACCCTTTCCCAAACAAGACCTGCTTTTGACGTCCTTATGCTTAAAAGTCTTGGGAAAACATTGATGCAAAAGAAGAAAATGCTGATAATCAGCATTTTCTCCTTTTGCCTCAATATTTTGTTGGCTATATTGTTCACAAATCAAATCTTTAACAACACCCATTTGTCGTTTGCAGCAGCTTTTGAATTATACCAGACTAAAATTTCCCATTTGGGAAAGGGTTAAGAGGTTTGATAAGATAACAAGGCAATAGGTAATATAAAGGTCTGTGAGTTTTATTCTTTCGTATTAACCCTTTATTTCAGAACACAGTTTACTCTTTCTCAGACAAAATCTGGTTTTACATCCATTACAAGAAAAGGTTACGAAAAAAAAGAATAAGCAGAGGGATAATTATAATTTACGCTGCTAAATCTTTTCATCTACAAAAGCTCTCTGAATTTCGATCATGTTAATTCTTTGCCATTAGAGATAAAGGTCAGCAAAACCATGAAACAATAGATCTAGTGAAAAATAATGTCTTTGTTTCATGTAAAACCTATGACAACAAAGATGAAATTTGAAACATGTAACAGAATAAGTTACGACAAAACGAAAAAGAGTTTGTTTGCGCAAAAAGATGTTTAGACACAACATCCATCAGTTTTCTTTAGTATTTTGATTTGTTGTTTTTAATCGTCTCAGTAAAAGAAGAGACCTAGATCCTTAACTTTTAGTCATGAGGTGAGTTCTTTGGAGCGAGATTTCTTGAGATGTCTTGAGGTTTCTTAAGATTATTTAGGAAAAACTTCGTACGGAACCCCTCTGTCAGCTCTGTACAAACAATATAAAAGATATTTGACCGAGTTGTTCCGAACACGCCATATTTCATAAACCGCGGTTTTCCGAATTCTCCATACTTTATACAAATGACGTCATAATGACGTCATTTGTTATAATATGGAGCATTCGGAACAGCTCGGTCAAAGTCTCGGTCTTTAAAACGCTTTATCCAAAACACCTTAAGGGGGAATGCTCCAGTTTTTCGGAACACTCGGTCATTACTGTAGTAAATTAAATGTTTCGTACCAATATGTTTCGCTACCATATTTTCAATAATATAACACATTATTACAATTTACCATTTTCGACGGTAAAAGTGTATTTATTATTCGAAACTGATTTCCTCAAGATGGAAATCGATTATTTAGAGCAAGACTGTCGTAAGTGTGTATGCAGTTACCACTGTTTTGCGTCATTTTATTCATGTGTAGCTGATAAAAAATGCTGTAACTCATTAATAAGTGCGCTGACCTATACATTTTCTTTTTGAATTATTACCAGGACATATTGCTTAATACAATGAGGGAGTTTTATCAAATTCTATTATGTAGAACTTGAAATATTTCCAAAAATATGCAAATTTTGACATAAAATACACCAGTTTCGTTGATCTAACCGAACACGTGAGCATGCTGTTTTATACATTTACGTGTTTATAATAGCACGTATTTTGGGTTTTCTGTTCTTATCAAATGTAAGACATTACTTTAAATCCGTTTTCGGGACTAAACAATGAATACACAGCATTTTATTAGCATTTTAGTGACCTTGGACATGTGCAATAAATTGTGCATTTTTTCGCTGTAGGGGTATGTGATACGAATGCCCATAAAATTCAAACAAGATCGCTGACCATCCATTTTTATTTTATTTTTCAATTGGTAATAACATGTAATTTCAACATACAAAATATAAATAAATTCTATTATTGGGAAAAAGTTTAGGAACCTGGAGCATTCCCCCTTAAGAAATCTTAAAAAATCTCGCTCTAAAGAAAGCGCCTATGGTTCTACATGTACGTCAATGGCCTTCAATCCTTAAAAAGACCGAAAGCACCTTTAGTTTGACGTTCTTAGTTTAGGATTCAGTACAAATAATTTGAAAGAGGAAACCGTGGATATCAACTTTCCTTTTTTCAAAAGGAATGAATGCAATTTACTTTTTCACGCAGGCATGAAAAAATATCTAATCAGACTGTATGATATCGCGAAGCGGTTCATACAAAATTGCGATTCCAAAGATATTTTTTTCTGGGAGTAATTAAAGTTTCTATTTAAAGTCTATTTTCACAAGTTTGCGTGTTTAACCGACTTTACACTTTAACCAACGATCACTGAGTCTCAAGTCGGCTGTTAACAGTCGGCGCCTTCGGCAGCCAGCTCTCTTCCGTGTACTCATTTATACACCTGGGTGAATTGTCAATTTTTGTGTTTTAAAGTAACTTACCATGATCGTTTCAATCTTATATCGCTGTTTTCCATCATAAAACTCGAAACTAGAGCTAAGAATAAAATTGATGTTGAGTAAGGTGGATTTTGTGTACAATATAGAACACACAATATTGAGACAATGGGAGAAAATGTTGCCTTTTCTATCTGGTATTTCAAACCCAGGTCTTATTTTGGAAAGGGTTAAAGCTGAAGTTACTAGGTCTTTGGTGAAACACATTATATTTAGTCACCACTAGGCTTACTTAATCTATGAGATAAAGGCATAATTTGACGGACTTGAAAATAAATAGGTCCAATGGAAATCTCAACATTTTTAAGCAAAACCTCGTAACTTTTGCTTAAAACAAGCCGTGGTTACGATTTTTACATGCAGGAAAGCGACGACATAATTTTAATTGAAGAGAACATAATTTTTCATACAAGTACCCTAATAACGGAATATTTTGTTATTTTATTGATCAAAATGAAGGCCGGGATCTGTATTGTCTTGGGTTTCGTAACTCTAGCATCTTTTGCAGGTAATGATTAAAAACTTATTAAAACTTATTTACTTTAATTTCATTGTTTACTAATAGCCCTCTCCCAAACAAGACCTGGTTTTGACGTCCCTAAAAGAAATGGCTTGGGAAAAAATGAAACAAAAGAAGAAACTGCTGATAACCAGCAGTTTCTCCTTTTGTTTCAATATTTTCTTTGCCATATTTTAGAGAATCTACACAAATCCTATCTTTACTTACATCCAGTTTGTCTTTTTTGGCAGTTTTTGGAGTGGATCACCCTAAAATTTTGCTGTTTGGGAAAGGGTTAAAATGTGTCAATCTAGTTTCTTTTTTTTATATAATATATTGTTGAGTAAATTGAAAGATTTTCTGGGAATAAGACTGATTTGTGAGTACAGTAGCCCTGGCAGAAGGAACGGTTCGTCAATATTGAATAGCAATTAATTTTGTTCTAAAAATAGACTGGGGTTTACTGTTATGTTTTATTAAACCGTCGGTGTTTGTTTTGAAATATCCTAATTACGGCTTGATATTTAATAAAGCCGTAGTTACGAGATTTTGTAACAACACACACACACACAAAATACATTTTGTTTGTCCGAAATAACGTCACGGTTAGCTGTATAAAATCATTCTGTATTGGGTTGACTGGATTCACATCTTCCGTGAATAATATGAGGTTATTTAACATGTCTTTGTACAATACTGAATTCTATTGGATGAATACTTTGCAGAACGAGGCTATATTTGGACGAGCCGATAGGCGAGTCTAAATATAGACTTGTTCTGCAAAGTATGAATCCAATAGAATTCGGTATTGTACAAAGACATGTTAAATGACCTCTTTATTTCACATCATTTTTTTCACACAAAACATGACAAAGATTAATTTTGTATAAAAATTAAGATCTAGATCTAATTACTTTTAAATAGAATTCCAACGTGAAATCAAAAAGGAAGAAAAACAACATAAGCCTATGCCATGAAAAAATATGGGCTACATGTACATTTTTAACACTGTGAAATATACATGGCATCTGACATTTAATCTATTTTTATCGATTTATGTTTGTCTCAAAAGATTGAATAGACCGTCATATGATAGTGTAAAATGAACATGAAATTTGTCATATAAACTATCTATCATGTCATGCGTAAATCAACAATGAAAACATTGACAGAAAAGGAGAAATTGCTGATAAACGGCAAATCTCCTTTTCTCGTAGAACTTTTTTGTCAAGCCTTTTAATGGATATCAAATCCAGGTCTTGTTTGGGAAAGGGTTAAATGTGATTTGTATCATTGCTGCAAATTAAATGCGCTACAATTCATAAATTGAAATGAAAATAATCTCTTTTGTGATGTTTAAAATCATTTTCTCCTTTTGCCTCAATGTATTCCCAATGTGTTTTTTCAATCACAGAATCAAAGCTATGTCTTGTTTAGGACAGTGAATTCAAAATATGTTGAAACAAACATTCAACTCTAATGCACAATTTTGCTTTTGCAGACGAGAACTCTACTAAGGGAGATTACTCTTTGATGCGAATATGGATATTTTGTATCGCAGCCTCGATTTGGGAAAATCTATATTTGTACGGTTCAATCAATATTTGTAGGGTTCAAATGAGTGCAATGCATATTTGGACGGTTCAACCGGTGCATCGTACAATATCGATCTAGCCGCTTTGGAATATCGAGAATCCCGTGCGTCCACGCAATTATCTCGTGCGTGTAATACGGCTCTGGGTATTGTATACTCACGTGGTACGAATGGGGTGATTTGATTGGTTTTCTACTTTCGGGTGTGAAATAAAGAATTCTAATGGCCAGCAGTTTTTGTTAAGATTATTTTTTTGTTACCATTGAATTTCATTAAATATTCTCACAACGTCTCCTTAAACGCAAACCCGTCCGAACGTTTTTCTGTCGTTAAGAAATGAGTTATTGTAAGTAATCTATGCGGACAGTTTTACTTTTTTATATTCTACGCTTCATAATGCTCATATGACTGTTTTAATAGAAGTCATATTGTATTCGTATTTGTCTTTTTGTAGCACTGTATATACAGTTACTCCACCAAAAAAATCCAAAATTAACCCGGAACAACTAAAATTTCGTGTACAAAGTCTGTTAGTTGGACACATCACTACCGAAATGGGGTCATTACACATGCAGATGTCCCGGGTTAATTTGTCTGGACTATATTCCATTTAACCTATCTTATATATCGTCGGTTTTCAACAAAATTCAATTCAACAATTTTTCGTTGTAAATGCAAAACCTCGTACACGTATCTCGTTTTTGGAAAATTTTAAAGGGGAGGGAAAAAGTGTTGTCACTTTTCCTAAACTGAAATGTCTTACTTGAAATTTGGGCATATTGTTCACAAATAATGTGTCAAAAATACTGATCAGTAAAACTATCTCAAAACCTGCAAGAATCGTCTACACTGGACACACAAGTTTGTACTTTGAAAATCGCACCAATCGACATACGAGGTTTGCATTTACAACGACGAATTATTGCAGCTTGTTTCCAGCTGCTGTTAGGAGGTTTTCGTTGAAAAACAGCGTTATTTTACAGCTAACATCGAAGGCAAGAAGCTCAACTGTTTCATGGGATTTACTGGCAATCTACATGTAGACTCTTGTGTAGGAACATGTTACGTTCAAAAACTGGCACATACAAGTAAGTATAGCTCACGGTGTATGACCTGGCAGACCATCTCTAGCTATCATCAACTGATACTCTGTCAGGTCATTTACCGTGACCTACATGTACATGAATTATAACACACTTGAAACTCATCTTCATCGGGTAAGTCGTATTTTTGCTTAACCCTTTCACAAACGACAAAATTTTAGGGCAGTCCAATTTAAAAGCTGCTGCAGACGACAAAATGAATGTTGCGAAAGATGATGTTTGTGTAAAATATAGCACAGAAAATATTGAGGCAAAGGGAGAAACTGTTGATAATAATCAGTTTCTTCTTTTGCCTAAATGTTTTCCCAAGACTTAGTATTTTCTATAAGGGTCGTCAAAACCAGGTCTTGTTTGGGAAAGGGTTAAGTCAAAGTAAAAATGTTGTCTCGTCCTCTTCAATTATGGTTACCAAACATTTCAAATGAACACATTTCGAAATAGGTATAGCCATGGAAACATAGTAGAAAACGGAATGAAATTGCTCGTGTAGAGCAATTTCTTTCCTATTCCTACCATATTTCAACAATTAAAGTACTTGGTAATGGACAAAATGATCACAGTCATTATCATTTAACTTGAAACGTACATCTGATGAGTCGAACTGCGGGTGACACGAAGTAAAACCAGTGTTCCCTACCACTTGTCCACATACAGAGTTTTAACTGTACCTCTTTCAAAACAACACATAAGATTTGACATTTCACGAATCAAAGGTTTTCTGAAAGGGGGTTCAAATTTATTAACTCTCCCATGCGGCAAAGTGTTAGGTTGTTCCAATTCGAAAATTTGCTACAGACGACAAAATTATTATTTGGATGACGATAAAGATCGAATTTGTGTAAAATATAGTGAGGAAAATATTGAGGCAAAAGGAGAGAATGTTGGTGAACAGCAGTTTCTTCTTTTGTCTAAATGTTTTCCCAAGCCTTTTCTATTAGGGATGTCAAAACCAGGTCTTGTTTGGGAAAGGATTAAAGTGACATTTCACATTTATTTCATTTTTTAAAAGTGTGTCTTGATGCAAAGATTGTTTATTCTAATGCGTAGAAATGCTATCAGTTTTTAGAAGTTGTTATTTATAAGTGAAAAATACACCATTAAAGTTGAGACAGAAATGACAAATTCTATATAAATCTGAACTGTTGTCCACAACAATTTGTTTAATTTTACCTCAAAAATATTATTTCTCGTAAACGGTTCAATATTTTGGCTTGAAATTTTCAGAATTTTCATGAGAAAACATGCTGTTTCAGATATAATAAAAGTAAAATTTATGTAAAAATAATTGTGAAATGTCACTTTCATAGGGGTATTTATTTTCCTGGTATAACATAATTTTGACTGAATTTCTGCATGAAAAAAAAATCAAGCTGTAGATGGGGGTTCGTTTGTACCCCCAAGCCCACCTATGGATCCGCCGCTGAGTCGTCAATGGCTTCCCTGATAGAAAACACTTTGCAAAACGTTAAGGGAAATGAAAAATGCTGATTAGCAAATTTTATTCTATTTTTTTTTTAAATCTTTTCTTGGCATTACTGTACACAAATTCTATAATTCATTGATACCAATTACTCTGCATGAAAAAAAATCAAGCTGTAGATGGGGGTTCGTTTGTATCCCCAAGCCCACCTATGGATCCGCCGCTGAGTCGTCAATGGCTTCCCTGATAGAAAACACTTTGCAAAACGTTAAGGGAAATGAAAAATGCTGATTACCAAATTTTATTCTATTTGTTTAAATCTTTTCTTGGCATTACTGTACACAAATTCTTTAATTCATTGATACCAATTACTCTGCTTTACGTCTTTGCACAGCATCTTTCAAAATTGGAACTGTCCAATTGTTTGGGACAGAATTTTAACTCATTACCAGACGACACAATTTTAGACTTGCCCAAATTCAAAGATGTTGCAGACGACATATTAAAGTGAATGAAATTATACCGTGTTTATGGTAAATGAAAAAATTGCTTCTGACAAGCAATTACTTCATTTTCCACACTGGTTTCCAAAACCATTATCTTATTATAAGTCAAAAAGAGTCACTCGGTGGAAATGGGTAAAACAACATATAGACTACTCTTAATTTATACGGACCACTTATTGTAACGTTTGAGCTGTTATTTAAGCCTTTATCACACGATACGTCATTTTACGCACTTGAAAACATAAAAAGCTAATAAGAATGACGCTTATACTCAACATTTTCTCATTTTGTTTCAGTAATCTCTGTACTATCTTATCGTAACATTTTCCATCCATCTTTTGATGAAAACCTTGCAATTCATGACCTCCATCAGCATCTTCGGTATTTTACACGACAACGGAAACTGACGAAGATATCCGGATTTTAAAAATCCGGATATCCTCGTCAATCTTCGTTGAAACGGATGACACCGAAGTTGAACTGAGTGTTTATAATCTGATCATGCGCGAAGCCAGACAGTGCACATGCATCAATCATGGAGTGCGCATGACTCAATGGGCTTTTAGATGTTACTAAAAAGTTAACTGAAAAGTTAACATCAGATTTTAATCAGACTGTCATGAAACAAAATTTTGAGAATCAGGTCGGACTAAGTAGACGTCAATCAGAGCCGCGATCTTTAGAGCGAGATTTCTTGAGATATCTTAAGATTTCTTAAGATGGTTTAGGAAAAGCGCTCTTTTGAGCAAGATTTTTAAGACGATCACTGCGAGCCGCCATTGCTTTATACTTCTTTCGGAAGCCCTCCGTAAATTCTGTAGAATCTTTTTGGGAGAGAATTAACCGAATTGTTCCGAATGCTCCATGATTCATAGACCGCGGAGTTCCGAATGCTCCATACTTCATAAAAATGGCGTCATGATGACGTCATTTGTATGAAGTATGGAACTTTCAGAACACCTCACTTATAATCTCGGTCTCAAAGACGCTGTATCAAAAACATCTTAAGAAATCTAAAATAAATCTCGCTCTAAAGAACGCGCCTCAGGTGTCACAAATCGGAATATGAAAATACATGTAGATCTAGATAAAAAAAAACTGTCATAAAGTGAACCGTTTCGATCCTAGTCAGTCCGTATCTAAAATTCGCAATCTGACTAGGGTCGATACTTTTCACACCTCTAAAGCTCCTTTTTGTCATGACGATGGCCATTCTTTTTTATTTTCATTTTACATTATTGTTATTATTATTATTATTATTATTATTATTATTATTATTATTATTATTATTATTATTATTATTATTATTATTATTATTATTGTTATTGTTATTGTTATTATTATTATTATTATTATTATTATTATTATTATTATTATTATTATTATTATTATTATTATTATTATTATTATTATTATTATTATTATTATTATTATTATTATTATTATTATTATTATTATTATTATTATTATTATTATTATTATTATTATTATTATTATTATTATTATTATTATTTCTTATTCGTTTTGTTTCAGTGTTGCATGGTTGTACCAAGGATAAAATGCCAAGCGGATGTAGACGATTCAAAAATGTGCCAACCTGTTTTTGCAATGATCGTCTCTGTAACAATTAACCCTTTCCCAAACCGTAAAATTATAACCCTTTCCCAAACAGCAAATTTTAGGGTGATCCACTAATTTTCCGAAATTGCTACAAATGACAAAATGCAAGTTATTGAAGATAGAATTTATGTCAAACATGGGATAGAAAATATTGAGACAAAAGGAGAAACTGCTGATCATCAGCAGTTTCTTCTTTTGTTTCAATATTTTCCCAAGCCTTATCTATTATGGACGTCAAAGGCAGGTTTTGTTTGGGAAAGGGTTAAATCTTTTTCCAAACGACCAAAACATAAGTCTGATCTAATTTCTCATATTTTGAAGATGAAAGTTTACAGTAAAAGAAATTTACATTTCTGCTCTTGTTGGGAATGAAGAAAGGGCTTATCGCAAGCAATAAACTTCGTTTTCCTTTATTTTTACCGAAGCATTTATCTTGTGGGGTGTCAGAAAGTATCATAATTCGGAAATGGGTGTATGTGCATGTATGAAAGAAACTGAGAGAAGTTCGATAAGTGTCCCTATCACGATGGTAAATCAAGTGACTCAGAATTTCATATAATCATTAATATTTTGTTATTTCTTGACAAATTTGAATTTGGTCGGCAGGAAAGAATGTGGAAAAATGCCAGGAATAAGCCTTTTTGAAATATCAACTGATAAAAAGTTATTGAAGATCAACGAACGTTTTGGATCTTCAATAACTTTTTTATTAGCTGACTTTTCAAAAGTCATCCACGGCCATCTAATGCGTGACGTCTGTCAGCCTTTTGTGTTTCAAACTGAATTCTAAAGCCCCGTTCCCACTGTCACGGTTTGGACCCCCGATTAGTCCCGGATGAGTGGTCCGGGAGAAACCGTGACAAACCGGGAGTACAACCGTGGCGGCACCGTGAACATCCTGGACCATCCGGGATGAACCTTGTTAATCCGGCAACCGACCCCGGATGTTTTAAAATGTTTAATACAACCGGCAGTCACCGGGACTCACCGGGAGGATGTCAAGAATCGCCTTAATCCGGGGAAACACCGGCATATTCCGGGGCAAGTCCGGTTCTCTACCCTGGCTCAACCGTGATAGTCCCTGATGATCCGTGGACATTTTCAGCTTAATCAATGTAGTTTCATTTTCTGATGCAAGCACAAGCAAACAAGATGAACTATCTCATAAACCAGAACTTCAAGAGACGAAAGAGAACTGATGCTGATCCACGAGTGACCAGCGGGAAACATCGGCTTGTCACCGGCGCACAACCGTGATATGAAAGGGCGATGCCGGCGGCTACCGGTGCGCTACAGGCGACGACCGGGGTTACACCGGGATCAACCGGGATCACGCCGGCCCCTGCACCGTAAATACACCGCGGCAAACCGGGGACAAATCGGGATAGTCCGGGGTAGAACGGGAAGATCCTGCTAGTAATAAACCGGGGGTACACCGGGGCAATGTCGGGAATATGGGAATATGAATCATTTGTTAGAGAAAAGATCCCGGATCATCCCGGAATACCGGCTCTTTCCCCACCGGGAGGTACCGTGGGTGTCCGGGACCAACACCGTGACAGTGGGAACGGGGCTTAACCAGTCCCGTATTAGCAAAACAATTGAAGATGTTCAAAAATTGCGGTATGACGTGATTATCCACCGTGCGTATGGTACTTAACCCTTTCCCAAACAAGACCTGGTTTTGACGGCCCTAATAGAAAAGGCCTGGGAAAACATTGAAACAAAAGAAGAAACTGCTGATAATCAGCAGTTTCTCCTTTTGTCTCAATATTTTCTCTTTTTTCTTTCATTTTTTCCGATTCAATGTCTTTTATCCTGGAGTTTATAATACCGGAACTAGTTTTAAAAAAAAAGAAGAAGAACGCAAGAAAAACACGCCATATAGCAACATCATATTTAAAACATTATAATAAGTATTTTATGTAATGAAATATTTGTATACTTTTGATTGTGTGTAACAATACAAATAAAGTTGTAAGAACGATTCCACTACAGAACAATATGAAACTACACCAGATTGTGTATGCAAAGGCTGATCTGGATCCATGTGTGTTTCATATGCGATAATTGGCTTTTCGAGAACACAGCATATATTCCTTCTTATAACACCTTCCGTAACGGCGAATTTGTGAAAATTCTAAATTAAAGGGTGCTGCAGATGACAAAATTTCATTTGATAGAAAATAGTGTAGTTAGACAATATAGCTAATAAAATATTGAGACAAAAGGAGAACATGTTGTTCATCACCGTTTTTTTTCTTTTGAATAGAACCGTGTGTACTAAAACATTTTCTATAACGCCAAAACGAGGTTTATTGTGGAAATGGGTTGAATGCAGGACTAGTTCATCGCATATATATGTATATTGAACGCAGCTTAAGATTAGTCGCACTTTTAAAATCCTAATGTAATTTTCATAGAGAATAAATCGTCGCTTTTCGACAAAATCCTCGTAAATGCAGCTTTTTTCAAGCTGCAGTTACGATTTTTTTGTTGAAAAGCAGCCATACTGTATCGCTATATAGCCTTTACAATGGCATGTGTATTTTACTTCATCATTTTTTCTTCATTTTTATAATTAACTGTAATATAGCACAATAGTATATAATCATTAATACTATAATGAAATATAATTATAAATTGCAAGATACGCTTAGCTTCATATAATTGTATTCTTGTTGCCCTTGAACTTTGAAACACGTGTAGGCCAAACTATAGTTAGCTTTTTTCGTGTAATTTTCTGAGGGTGAAATTGAAAGAGTGCGTAAGCGAACGAGTTGGAGAAATAGTGGGAAAAGAAGAGAAGTTTATGTAGGGCCTACATAGAGACTTTGTCATGTTTCGTGCAATGAATTGAAGCCCCTTATACATAAATTCTTTACTAGTCTAAATAAATGTTCATGTAATAATTATGCTAGTGTTATTTTGTAGTTGAATACTTGTTTATATATAAAAATGCATGTACTATGTAAAATGAGAGTTGTATTATTTATTAATAAATGTTAACCAAACACATCTGTATAAAGTTAGAGTTATTATTTTATTCAAGGTGTGGGACCACACACACAAAAATATTGGACAGTTTGAATATAGCCGTAGTTACGAGATTTTATAACAATACCTAAGAATTACTATTGTTTGTCCGAAACTACGACACAATTAACTGGATAAAACAGTTCCCTATTCTGTAAATAGCGATCGATTGGTATTAAGCACAGTAATAGAAAGATAAGCCAAAACTCGAATTGGCAATATTTTTAACCTCAACTTGAAACTTTTGTCTGCAACACTTGTTCAAATTGGAACAGTCCAAAATTTGGCCGTTTAGTAATGGGTTAACCCTTTCCCAAACATCGACACCTTTTTCCGAACCCAAAAGGAAAAGACTTGCAAAAACAATGAGACAATGTCAACGAACAGGAACATCTTGTCATTTTGCCAGAATATTTCTGTGCTGGTTTATAGTTTTCTGTTGCTGTGCACACCGTCTTAGAAGGAATTCCACAGGATCTTGCATGGTTTACGATCCTTCCAAAATCGTCGTAGATATGCTTTAATTAAGCGGGAATTACTGTAGAAAATAAAATGGTTCATACAATTTATGTTTCGCTACCATGTATTAGATAGAGGCTGTATAGTAGATTCTACGCGATATAAACGTTCAAAAGGCGCAGCCTTTGAACGTTTATGTCGCGTAGAATCTACTATAAAGGCTTTATCTGACTTAGTGTTCGTCAACCAATGAAAACATACGTCATTCTTCAAACCACGCCTCCGACCGGAGCTACTTTCAAGCGGATCGTACTGGAATTACATCATTTTCCCACAAATTACATCATTTTCCCAAAAAATACATCATTTTTTATAACTGCACAGGAAACGGGGGCGTGGCTATGTATATCCATGACATAAACTGACCGGTAGTGAGTTTATGTGAAATATAGCGCCGACATTTTCAAATATACTGCAATTTCATTGGTCCAAAAACTAGGACGAACACTAAATTTACAATAACACACACGTCATTACAATTTACCATTTTCGATGGTACCAGCGTATTTATTATGCGAAACTGATTTCCTCAAGATAGAAATCGATTATTTAGAGCAAGACAGTTGTACGTGCACGGGTATGCAGTTACCACTGTTTTGCGTCATTGTATTCATGTGTAGTTGATACAAATTGCTGTAATTCACTAATAAGTGCGATGACCTATACATTTTCTGTTTTTTTTATTATTATTACCAGGACATGTTGCTTAATACAATGAGGGAGTTTTATCAAATTCTACTATATAGGACTCGAAATATTTAAAAAAAAAAAAAAATGAAATTATGACATGAAACACTTCAGCTTCGTTGATCTAAATGAACATGTGAGTATGTTGTTTAATACATTTATAGCCCTGTCCCACCCAACCGAAGTCCAGAAACGGTTTATGTTCTGTATGTTTTCGGTGCTTTTCGTCGACAGTCTGCGGTGTTCGCAGACGCCCAAAAAGTTTTTGAGCATGCACAAAATTTTTCAAAGAATGCGGCGAATAAAAATTTCGGAATGAGTTTTTTTAATGGTTCGCAGAGGGATCTGTAGACGCGCGTCTGACATTCGCTGCTTTCGATTTGGTGTCGGTTATAATTCGCCGAAGAATTCCTAGGCGGTATGTTCGTTATGATCGCACCGAAGGACTAACGTTTCCACTCCGATGAAGGTGCGTTTATATACCAATCTGACCGAAAAGGCAACCAAACGAACACACCGATCCTCACGATGCCATTTCGAATATGACGTTATATTCGTAACTTAAACGGTAGGGGTTCGTTGATTTTTGTGAGCAAATTGGGGTATACTTCAGAGAAACATCGTTGGCTGTTCGGCTCAGTCGCAATAAGTTCGTTGCGTGTTCGGTGCATGATCGGTACAAAATCTTTGAAAACCAAAGTTCACCGAATAAAATGACAACGAACACTGCGAATTTCGCACTTGACACTCGGTACAAATTCGCTAGGGATGTTCGGTTAGGTGGGACAGGACTATCACGCGTTTACATATTTTGGATTTTCTGATCTTATTAAAAGTAAGACGTTACTTTAAATCCGTTTTCGGGACTAAACGATGATTATACAGCAGTTTTTAGCATTTTAGTGACATTGGATCGGTGCAAGAAACTGTGTATTTTTCGCTACCGTAGGGGTATGTGATACGAATGCCTATAACATTCAAACAAGGTCGATGCCCATCCGTTTTTATTTTATTTTTCAATTGGTAATAACATGTAATTTCAAAATATAAAACATGAATAAATTCTATTACTGAGAAAATATTTAGGGAACTGGAGCATTCCCCCTTAACCCTTTCCCAAACAACAAACTTTTATGGTTGTCCCGTTCAAAAGCTGTTGAAGCAAACAAAATGAATGTTGATAAAGATTGGATTTCTTTAAAAAAAAGAGAAAATGCTGATTACCAAAAATGTTCTTCTTTTGCTTCAATATTTTCCCAAGAAATCTCTATTAGAGAGGTCAAGACAATAAGTCTTGTCTGGGAAAGTGTTATAATCACTCCAATAACTTAGTGTTCGACCTACTTTTTGGACCAATGAAATTGCAGTAAATTTCAAAATTTCACCACTCTATTTCGCATAAACTGGCTGTCGTTTATGTTTATGTGACGTCTATACATAGCCACGCCCATTCTCCAATGAACCGCTAGCGAACACTAAGCCAGATAGAGTCTGTATTGCGGACGAGAATTGACCTGGCAGAGCATTCCTTTCGATTAGCATGGACTGCTCTGCCAGGTCATTTATCGTGAGGTATATAGTAGATTCTACGCGATATAAACATTCACACGGTGGGGATTGTGCATGCTGGGATGGGTAAATCTACGGACAAATTTGCCTCGCTTCAGGTAAGACATTTTGCAATAACTTCCTATTTCTGCTTCAATTCAAATACGGTTTGTTGAATGTACCCCGCCTTACTGAGCTCTTTCCTCCGATGTATGCTTTACACGTAACCTTTTTGTACTTTTTGAGAAAAGTGATCCCAACCGACCAGAAAAACGACAAAAAATCTGATCGTTTTTCAGGTCAGTTGGGATCAATTTTTGGGAAAAATATGGGGAGTTTTCAAATAAGTAATACACCTGAGGAAGGCGCTGAGTAAGGCGGGGTACATGCAACAAACCGCTTGAAAATTGACACAGAAATAAGAACATTATTGCACAATTTCCTACCTGAAGCGTGGCATATTTTGCCGTAGTCGTTATCATTTCGTTTTCTGGTCAGTTGGAAAAATTAAAAGGAAACCACAAATATTCCATGTATCCGAGGAAAGAAATTTTCAAGGCGGGGTACATGCAACAGACCTTTTGAAAATCGACAAAGAAATAAAGGAGTTATTGCAAAATATTTGACAAGATTCGAGATTATTTTTGTCCGTATTCGTTATCCATCCCAGCATGCACAATCCCCACCGTGATTCAATGCGCTGTGAGCATTTGAATGTTTATTTCGCATAGAATCTACTATACAGCCTCTATCTAATACATAATGGCATTCCGTTAACGGTGAATAATGCGCAATCCATCCTGGTCACTCGGCGCTTCATGCACAATGTGTGCAATCAATCTTCGCAACCTGAACGTAATGCACAATCCGCTCTGGACAGTCTGAGCATGGATGGATGGCGGTTTACACTCGTGTGGCGTATAATAGTCTCTGTATCTGGGAATGAGCCAAAGACTTCTATAAGGATAGGCTTTAAAGAGATATAATTCCCATTTCATATCTTAAAAGTATTAATGTCATGATGCCAAGATTAGTCATTCTAATGTGTTTATATACTAGATCTATCATTTTTTTTTTAAATTGTTCCTCATAATCTAAAGAAACTTTAAAGTTGAGACGAAAATTACAATTTCTATTTTAATGTAAACTACTGTATACACCATTTTTATATAAGAAAAAATAAATTTCTCGTAAACGGCGCAATACTTTGCTTTGAGATTTTCAGAATTTTCATAAGAAAAAATGCTCTTTCAGAATGGAAAGAAAGTTAAATTTCGTGAGAAAATATATGTGAAATATCTCTTTAAAGCCTGTGTAAGTATATAAATTACAAAAACAGACTCGACCATTTCCCAAAACAATGTATTATTCAACATAACAATAAATGAAAACTTTGAAGAAAAAGGGTTAAATACTTATCATCAGGTTTTTTCTTTTATCTCATAAATTTCTGTATAACGATTGCTTAGGTTTTATATTTATTGGTATTAATTTTATTGCAAACAGCAGCTTTCGAAGGAAAGATGTCTTAAAATTCTTTTGCCCTATTAAGGCCGTCGAAACCAGGTCTTGTTTGGGAAAGGGTTAATAAACCGCCAATGTCTCCGAAACAAATCTTAGTACTTTTTTATGACGATTTTTTTTTCTTTTCTCGTATCCTTTTTCATCATTGACTTCAATCCCATGGCTTATTTGTTGAAAGGGTAAAGAGCGAAATCAAGCATCTTAAAGCACTGATTTACCATTATACAGCAAAGTCTTTACCTTTTCCCAAACAAGACCTGGTTTTGACGTCCCTATTAGAAAAAGGCTTGTGAAAACATTGAGCCAAAAGAAGAAAATGCTGATGATCAGCATTTTCTCCTTTTGTCTCAATATTTTCTCGGCTATATTACACACAAATCTTATCTTAAATAACATCCAATTTGTCGTCTGCAGCAGGTTTTAAATTGGCATAACGTCGTTTTAAATGCAAAACCTCGTATCTCGGTTTTGGAATATTTAAAGGGGAGGGAAAAAAGTGTAGTAACTGTTCCCAAACTGAAATGTCTTACTTGAAATTTGGACATATTGTTCACGAATAATATGCCAATAAAACTGATCAGTCAAAATAGCTTAAAACATGCGAGAATCGTATACACAGGGCACACGAGTTCGGGCCCCGCTCGGGGAAGGTGTGTCTTTGGGCAAGACACTTAATTGTCAGCCTCAGTCTACCCAGCTGTTTAAAGTGGGTAGCAGTGAGGTAAAACTTACTGCCTCTTCTCTTCCACTTGTAAAAATGTTTCGAGTTAGAAAAGTTTGTTTCTGTAAAGTATGTTTCTGTTCAAAGTTATTCACTGTATATAGAGCACTAGTTACATGTAGATTAGTTACCATACACTAGTTCAGCTAGTGGTGCCTCGATAAGCGGGGGAAAATACGCACAAACAAACAAACAAATCGCACCAATCGACATACGAGGTTTTGCATTTACACCGACGATAATCTAAATTTTCGGCGTTTGGGAATGGGTTTAGGATGCTTGATTTCACTCTTAAATAAAAAGATCGTCTGATGGACTATGATTCATCATCCACCAAGCTTGTATTACCTAAGTTAACCCATTACCAAACGGCAAATGTAAGACTGGTCCAAATTCAAAGATGATGCAGACGACAATTTTAAATGAATGAAATTTAGTATTTTTTGCATTTTTGCATAGAAAACATTGTGGGATATGAAGAAATTGCTTGTCACAAGCAATTTCTTCATTTTCCACTATGTTTTCCACAGCCATTACCTTATTGAGAGTCAAAAGGAGTCACTGTGTGGAAATGCGTTAAGAGAAAAACTTTCCCCAACACGAAATGATTTTAATGTCCTATGTTTAACGCAATGGAACGTATTTAGGTAGAAAAAGAAAATGCTGAAAATATTTTCTGTAATATTTTGTACAAATATCCTTTCTTTATAAACTTATAAGTACCGTCTGTAGCTTTCAAATTGAGCCAACCTTAGAAATATGTTGCCGTTCGGGAAAGGGTTGAATATATAAAATTAGACTTAAAAGTTGCTAAGTATGCATAGACATGACTTTAGTGAAGAAAAAAAGTGTCGAAAAGTTACGTGTAAGATGGATTAAGTGTACATGTATTTGTAATTGAATCAAATTGTCATAGATTCGTCACTATAGACTTTGATTTTTGTGTTCTGAATTTTCCCAAAACAGTGCGATGTTAGAGTGTATTAGAAGTGGAATATTTAAATTCTGTTTTCTGTGGAATTTATCATTCATTGTGCAATGTTAGACCAGTCCAGTTAGACGGGAGTTGAATATGACAAAGTAAGTGATATGAATCGTAGAAAATGTGTCATGTATTTTGTAATTTTCTATGCAAAAAGGAAAATTGCATATTACCGGCATTATCTGTTTTTGCTTCAATGCTTCTTTCCCAAACCAGTTCTTCTAGGGACGTCAACACCACGTTTTCATTTAGATAGATTTAACTCATTCCCACACAATTATTATGCCCCCTTTTTGCAAGTGTCTGTCGGTCGGTCGGTCGGTCGGTCGGTCGGTCGGTCGGTAGGTCGGTCGGTCGGTCGGTCGGTCGGTCGGTCGGTCGGTCAGTCGGTCGGTCGGTCGATAGGTCGGTCGGTCGGTCGGTCGGTCGGTCGGTCGGTCGGTCCGTAGACCAAATCTTGTCCGGAGCATAACTCGAAAAGTATTAAAGGTAGAATTATGAAACTTTACAGGTGGATAGATCTCATTATGGAGAGGTGCAGTGCACAAGAACTGTAACTCTGCCGATGAAATTCTTGGAGTTATTGCCCGTTGTCGATTTTCAACCTTGATTCTTGTCCGGAGCATAACTCAAAAAGTATGTTAGATAGAATCATGAAACTTTACAGGTGGATAGATCACATTATGGAGAGGTGCAGTGCACAAGAACTGTAACTCTGCCGATGAAATTATTGGAGTTATTGCCCTTTGTCGATTTTCAACCTTGATTCTTGTCCGGAGCATAACTCAAAAAGTATGTTAGGTAGAATCATGAAACTTTACAGGTGGATAGATCACATTATGGAGAGGTGCAGTGCACAAGAACTGTAACTCTGGCGATCAAAATTAATTACTTCCCCAAAAGTCGAAACGGTAAACCCGTTCTCTTTTTAGAACAAGTTCATTGTCATTGGAAAAAAAATCTATAAACTTACATTTGAACGCAAAATATCTTTACCTTGTTGTAGCGAAAATCGTTTTAGTTCACAACCAGTGGTAAATAAATTGAAAAAAACGTGTCCGCTTTATAAATCTCAGTTCGTGTTATAACGAGCTTATGGACACGAGGCAATATTCTGTTTTAAAATTTATTTCCTGATTTTTATTAAAAGAAATGTTGATGAATGCATTTCATAATGTTGGAGAAAAAGGTGACGTTGCATGATATATCAATAGACACGCATGATGTAAGAAAAGAAAATGTTTGATATTACCACATTCTCCTTTTCCAACAAAGATTTTTATACACCAGACCTATGCTATCTATAACTTGAGTTGGTTCTATATTTAGTTTACTAATATTTACTGTTTCTGCATCAACTTTCAGTGGTTAACAGTCTATAATTGCGCCGTTATGGAAAGGTTTAGAGTGAAAATAGTTAAATACATGTGCTAATGAGCCAAAACAATAATTTATACATGTATATTTAGATAAACCACAATGGTGCATCATTCGCAATCTCGTGAATCGTCGGCGGAACACAGTTTTATAAATGACGCGATTGACGATGGAATCATCAAAGACGCGGCTGTAGGAGACCACTGTAATAACAACACGGAGAGGAAAACTCTTGTCATAACGGACGAAAAGGGTAGGTCAATAGAGAGTTCAAAAATTGTCATATGAATTAAGGATGGTTCTAGAGCATGTAGTATCACTGGTGGTGAACTCGGCCAAAGCGTGGGACGTTTTTTCGCGATCATTGTATTCCGTCAGTGTTGTTTTAAAATATCATAACTACGGCTTCGATACAGCCGTAGTTACGAGATTTTATAACAACACCGACGGTTTGTCAATAGATATCGTTAATCCCGGTCTATTTTTAGAACAAATTCATTGTTATTAGAAAAACTATCCAATCAGATATTTCAACTCACATTTAAACGCAAAATATGTGTACCTTGTTGTACATAGCGGAAACGTCCATCGCTTTGGCAGAGTTCACCACCAGTGAGTATGTATATCGTCGTTTCTTGTCATAGATTTCGTTACTTCAGCTCGATTGCCTATTTACCAAACGGTCGATTTTACTGACAGTGGTCTAATTTGAAAGCTGCTTCAGAAACCCCAAAATTGATGTTGATAAAGATACGACTTGTGGGCAAGAAAGCATGGATTATATTGAGGCAAAAGGAGAAATTATTAACATAATCTTGCCTCAACTTTTTCCAAATCCCTTTCTATAAGAGAAGTTAAAAGAAGATAGCATTTGAGAAAAGATTTAAGATGTATGTACGAGTGGCGTTCATTAAAGATTTCCCCTTACCTACTTCCAATAAGTATAGAGAATTTAAACTTGGCACAAATAATAATCTTTCTCTGCATGGCCTCTAGCAAGAGAGACACACTTCTGTCGTCGTTTAATGCAGTTTTGGAGACCTGTTCTGTAGAACACCGTAGATTGTGCCCGAAACCTTGCCTTGACTTGATGGTGGCATCATTAATGGCGGACTTTGGGCGCCCAGGATTCGGGCTCTTTCCACAGACTTACGTCCACACTTGAACTGAGTATACCAGTGTTTGACAAAGTCATATGATGGGACATCATCCCCACAAGCTTCTTTCATGTCATCAAATTCCTTCTTTAGAGTGTGACCTTTCAAATACAGGAATCTGATGACTGCTTGCTTCATCACGCTACCTTACTTAACTTCAGCACTTAGAAATGAGAAACAAATTACATTTCAAGTGACATTTCAGAATTTTTTGTCATAAATTTTACTTTTATTTTTATCTGAAAGAGCATATTTCCTTATGAAAATCCTGAAAATTTCGAGCCAAAATATTGCGCCGTTTACGAGAAATTTATATTTTTGTGTTAAAATTGAACAAATTGTTGTGGACAACAGTTCGGATTTATATGCAATTTATCGATTATGTCTCAACTTTAAATGCGTGTTTCTCGCTTATTGGCAACAACTTCAAAAAACCAATAGTATTTATACTCATTAGAATAACCAATCTTGGTATCAAGACATACTTTAAAAAATTGAAATTGGAATGAAATGTCCCTTTCAGAGCTGCATTTTTTCATGTGACCTATAGAGGTATTCGGATATGTATAGATAGACAACGACATGTGAATGATCAAAGATGAGCGAGCCTAAATTGTCGGGGAAAGAGGGATTTCGAATTATAAAAATAGGTGACTCGAACCCGTATCCCTGTAATAAATCGACGAAGTACTATCTGGATACAGCTACTGAACTCACACGGCATCATGTACTGCACGCAATACCTGTCATTGTTCGCTTTAATTCAGTGGAAAATAGTCACTCCCCCCCTATTTACATGTATTGGAATATACCGTAACCTTTCGTCGAGGCTCACGACTCGATGTCCAATTATATGTGTACAATTTCAACTTCCTACCTCAACTGAAAGTAGGTCAGAGAAAATCTTTAATGAACGCCCCTCGTATGAGATGTGTGATGAAAAGCAGCAATATAATCACGGTGGGGATTGTGCATGATGGGATGGATAACGACTACCGACAATAGGGAACGATTTTATCAAGTAAATCGTGACGCAATTTCGGACAAATAAATAGTATTTCGTTGGTGTTGTTATAAAATCTCGTAACTACGGCTTGAATCAAACCGTAGTTACGAGATGTTATAACAACACCGACGGCTTATCAAAACATAACGGTAGACTCAGTCTATGTTTCGCACAAAATTTGATGCCAACTCGCCTCGCTTCAGGTAAGACATTTTGCAATAACTCTGTTATTTCTGTATCAATTTTCAATCGGTTTGCTGCATGTACCCCGCCTTATCGAGCGCTTTCATCGGATGTATGACATATTAGATAACTCATGATACTTTTTACGAAATATTGTCCCAACCGACCAGAAAGCGAAATGGTAACGCCTACGGCCAAATTAACCACGCTTCAGGTAAGAATTTGTGCAATATCTGTCTTATTTCTGCGTCAATTTTAATGCGGTTTGTTGCATGTACTCCGTCTTACTGAGCCCGTTTCTCATATGTATTATTAATCTGGAACTTCCCTGTACTTTTCTCAAAAACCGATCCCAACCGACTAGAAAAAGGACCTGAATTTTTTGTCGTTTTTCTGGTCGGTTGGGATCAATTTTTGGACAAAGTACAAAGATTCTACAAATAAGTCATATATCCGAGGAAAGAGCTCACTAATGCGGGGTACATGCAACAAACCGCTTGAAAATTGGAGCAGAAAAAAGAAAATTATTGCACAATTTCTTACCTGAAGCGAGGCAAATTTGTCCGTATACTTCGTATTTGTTATTCATCCCATCATGCACAATCCCCACCGTGTAATGGTATCTTTCGAACGAAAAGGATCTCCGTCATGGGGCCCTTGTTCGGACCTTCGGTGCGGCGAATATGTACATGTTCGGTCAACTGTCTCCTGACAATGTAATGATAAGGATTTAACCGATTCGGATCAGCAGCTGGAGGTTGTTAACCCTTTCCCAAACGACAGAATTCTAGGGCGGTACAAATTGAAAGATCCTGTAGACGACAATTTCAAGTGAATGGGAATGGTAATTTTTAGGTCTTTTTGGACGGAAAACATTGTCAGAAATGAAGAAATTGCTTGTCACAAGTTTCCACGATGTTTTCCATTGCCATTATTTTGTGAGGAGTCAAAAAGAGTCATTGTGTGGTAATGGGTTAAAGGAAGATTTCGTTGTACTTGAAAACAAAATACAAGGAATGTCTGATAAGGTCGCGAGCTGCCTTGGTGTGCATGAAAAAAAAACTTTAGAAGTTAAAATACAATTCGATCATCTAAACGAGAAAATGAAAAGAATTTGGTGGATTTGCAAATTTGTTGTCTTTGTAAAGATAACGACTCACTATAGGATTGAAACATTTCGCTCTGTGGTAGCAATCTGGGTCTTAATTTCTAACATTCACATTGTTCTATAATGTATATTTTACGAATGCGAAAAACGTGTGTTGTCTCAAATGTTGGATTTGTAGATGGCCCAGAATGTCCGTTTTTACGAGGCACCCAGATAAAAAAGAAACGAACCACCTAAATGTCCTGAACAATCATGAGGAATGCTTCGTTTACCCTTTCCCAGACAAGACCTGGTTTTGACGTCCTTTATTGAAAGGCTTTAAGAAAACATTAAGGTAAAAGAAGAAAATGCTGATGGTCAGCATTTTCTCCTTGTGCCTCAATATTTTTCTGCTATATTGTAAACAAAAGACATCTTCATGAATACTATTGATGATGACTTAAGCAGCTATCAAATATGACTACCAAAATTTGTTGTTTTTTGTAAAGGGTAAATATGCGCTGGACTTGTTAATATTATTACAAGTAGGGTGATAAGTCATGCAAGGGACGTGTCAGTCCATAACGAATTATATCGCTGCTTTTCAACAAAAACCTCGTAACTGCAGCTTTAAACAAGCTGCAGTTACGAGGTTTTTGTTAAATAAGCGACGATGTAATATCCCCTCCCGAATAAGTTTTATATCTCACGAGAAATGACCTGGCAGAGCAGATCATGCCAATCGAATGGAAAGCTCTGCCAGGTCAATTCTCGTCCGCTATAACAGCCCTAGACAATTGTGAATTAAACAGGCTTAGCACTTTCCTAAACAACAGGTATTTTGACTTGTGTAATGTGAAATATATTGCAGACAAAAAGTTGTTCAAAAAGTAGACAATGTGTGTGTTAAGACTCAGAAAATATTGAGAGAAAGGGAGAAATTACTGATTATATCAGCGTTTTCCATGTCGATTCTACTAAGTTTGGTTTATTTGGGTTTAACGCAGTTTCCAACTTCCATTGTCATATCGCGGCGGCTGAAGCACCTCACCGTGGATTCCTGTTTTTTCTTATACCAGTACTACCACAACACCCTAGTCAAGCCTCCAGCTTCTCACTCACATACATGTAGGTTAACGATATCAAACCATTGTTGGGTGACTTTTTTGCCCAATGTATATTTGCCACGGTCGGGGATCGAGCCCGCAACTTCTCGAGTCAGAGGCAGATGCACAACCAACTGCGATATGGCCGTGGCCAGCGATTTCACTAGGAACGCCAAAAGCCTACCTTTTTCGGAGAGCAGAGTCATTTTGACTTTTAGCACAATCATCTCTTTTATCAATGGTTTCTACAGAATACCATTTAATGTACGCTGTTTTCAGAAGCATTTTAAATGTCGATTGTAACATATTATTTAAGGAATTAATGCAATTTTATTTTTTTCATGCAGGTATGAAAAATAAAATCTAATCACACTGTATGAATCCGCGAAGCGGTTCATACAAAAGTGTGATAAGATTTATTTTTCATACCTGCATGAAAAAAAAAAAAAATAATAAAATTGCATTCATTTCTTATAATTTAATATTCTGCAATTCGAAAAACAATAAAAACACAACTTTTCATTATTAATTTTTATCAAAAAATGGCAGGTTAATAATGCGGCGTAATACAATGTTTTTAACCAATCAGAACGCTGGGATTTTAATGAAATCAACTAATATAAATTGAACATAAACATTAATTGTTTTGTTTTGGAAAGTATTTTATTTAACATACCTCTATTTTAAAAAAGGTAACGAATACGAAATATTATAGGAAAAGAAAGAAAGTGCTCGTAGCTGTAGTGAAAAAAGAAGTGTTATTAACGGACATTTTCTGATCTTATTCTTTGTTAGTAAATTCCATTTCAGAGAAGCGTCTAGAATGGAAGATACGATGGTTTGTGTATGCAAGTCATTTCTTGTCCGCCTGGGTAGGTATCAACACGATGGATAATCACGTGATACAATATTTTCAGACAATCTTCAATAATTTTGTAAATACTGGGCCGATTTTAATTCGGTTTGAAGCAGAGAATGTGGACAGATGTCACGCATGAGATGGGCGTGGTTGATTTTTTGAAAATCAACTGATAAAAAAGTTATTGAAGATAAACCAAAATTTTGGGTTATCTTCAATAACTTTTTTATCAGTTGATTTTTCTAAAATCCAACACGTCCAGCTTTTTCCTAGCATTTCCCACATTCTTTGCTTCAAACCGAATTCAAATCGGTCAAGTACTTAAAAAGATATTGAAGATTATCGGAAATTCTGAGTCACGTGATTATACACAGTGATCAATCTCGCGGTTTCTTTTATTTTGATACGATTATATTAGTACCTTTTAAAATCTTGAATACTTTACTTGGAAAATGGTCCTTTATGAAAAATTGGATCTGTATTTTGATACAGTTTAGTTGATATTTTAGAGTTGATAACAGATAAGAAGAAGCTATAAGAGATTCGATGCCTCTTTTACAATGATAGTTTAAATTGGCATCTTTTCTTATGGAAATTCTGAAAATTTCAAGTCAAAATATTGAACCGTTTACGAGAAATATATATTTTTGTGCTAAAATTAAACAACTTGTAGTGGACAACAGTTCAGATTTATATAGAAATTGTCATATCTTTCTCAACTTTAAAGGCACATTTTTTCGCTTATAAATAACAACTTCAAATCAAAGTGCTGTCAGCACTGTAGATTGGACATCACTGAGAAATTGATATTGTGACAAAAGGACAATATGCTGATTTTCAAAATTGCCCCATTCTCTATTCGATGTTTTTTAAGCATTTTCTATGAAGCGAGTAAAAAGGCGTCATGGTTTGGAAAATGGTTAATCAATGTGTAGGCAAACGTGCATAGGTGATAAAAACAAGTTGAATGTACACCCTCCAGGTGAATCCAAAAGGTGAGGCTGTTTGAGAAAAGGAAATGTTACACTTTACCGGATTTTACATTAAGTCAACATGTTGAATTATTCTTATTCTTAGCCAATCAGAATAATACCAAGTACGGACCCATTATAGAGGCTAAGCCTTACTGATCTCTGATCTGCAACTCGGTCTGCAAACATATTTCGATTAAATAGAATGCATTTGTTCATTGGATCAAATGATCAGTCTAAGAACAGTATATGTGGTAAAAATGTTAAAATTCTACAAAACGGCAAAACTAAGACGATGATTTTACTTTGATTAACATAATTTAAAATCACAGTGTTTATACTCTATAGCCTCGAACCATTCGTCCTTTTCCAAACAAGACATTGTTGTAAAGCAAATAATATGAAACATACAAAGATAACAGGAAATTTCTCCTTTGTCCCAATGTTTTCTGTGCTTCATTGTACATAACATGATTTCATCTTTATCGTCACCCGTTTCGTCGTCTGCAACTCTTTCTAATTTGAACCACTCTAAGATATTGTCGTTTGGAAGAGCCTTTAACACACTGAGTTAAAAAAAAAACAATAAAGATAAAGCGATCAATGCAGAATAAATCCTTAACCCAATTTCAAGCAAATAAATCGTTACTTTGTTTGGTCTTTCTGAGAAGAAAACATTGTGGGAAATGAAGAACTAGCTTTTCACAACCATTTCTTCATTTTCTACCATGTTTTCCAAACACATAATATTTCATGGGAACCTAAAGGTGTCAGAATAAAGGAATGGGTAAAGCGCACACATTGTATCTAGTGAATGGGCTAAGGTGGCAGTGGGCTACAGTGGCAGTGTCAAGTAGTGACCCAGTTAAACACCTGGCAATGCATTGACTGGTAAACGACCATTGAAAGTCAGAGCAGTAATATTGTAACTATATGGAATTTATCTGAGAGTTACACTATTTTGCTTTCAAGCTCTTTACTCAACGGATAAGATTGTAAAAACGCTGAAAATACTAATAGGTATTTAATTTAAGGGACAATTTCGTCAAATGTAATTATTAACCCTCTCCTTATTTGTCGCAAAACTGAAAGAGATGAAAAACTTTGAAGATATTGACTGATAAAGGATGTTTCTGTGGTGTTTGAAATAACATAGTTTGGCTAGAACACATAGCTCAGCGGGTTAGCGTTAGAACGTAGTGTCTGGAGTGATGTCCGGAGTGAAAAACTGGTTATAATAGATTGGGCTATAAATAGCCCAATCTAAAAACTGATAACATTTCTACGCATTAGTATAAACAATCTTTGCATCAAGACATACTTTTAAAAATGAAAGGAATGTGAAATGTCACTTTAATAGGATCAACTGAGATCGACTTTGTCGATTAAGGTAGAAGACCCATAATGAGCATCAAAGAGCCAAAGGCGAAATTTGAAAAATGCCAGTAATTTCTAAACTGTGTTCCATTTCCGTTCCAAATATAAACATAAGCATTTTGTAAGGTTAAGAATTTTTAATTCATGCATACTTATGAAATTTTTTGACAAAAATGTTCAAAATTACCTCCCTTGCATATAAATATAGAGTAAAATGGTATTTGTAAATTATTTTCTCCTTGAAGCATAATCTTGAAATCCGGCACGGTGAATCAACTAATTTGAAGTGTATTTACAAGTGTGTGTAATTTGATGCATTTCGTATGGCTAGAAAGAGGTGATTTTCATTATGGGTCTTCGACCTTAAAACGTGTAACCGTTCGATCGATGATAATATTACCATGATGGTTTAATCCTTTCCCAAACGACAAAATTTTATGGTTGTTCAATTCAAAAGCTGCTGCAGACGACAAAATGCGTATTGATAAAGAAAGCACTTGTGTACATGTTTGTAAAAAAAACATTTAAGTACAGGAAAAAATGGTTAGCATCATGTTATATCTTTTGACTCATTGTATTATGTAGTCCTTTTTATTAGGGATGTCATGACAAGGTCTTCTTTTGGGAAAGAATTGATATGTTATTTGACTATTAAAGGGAGACCGTATGTGGCAGTTCGGTGTTGGACTATTTCTAGTGATTATTTCCCCTGATTCCTTACTCGAGACTGCAGCCTATGGATTTGCTATCGGGTTCTCTGTGTTACTGTTTGGCACGCTGATCGGGGACTGGATAGATAAAGTGCCCAGACTAAGAGGTAAGCTACAGTTTTCACAACTCGAACTGAAATTGGGCACGTGTTATGGGTTATAACCAATAAAAACGACTCGTGGAAGGAAAATATAATCCAAGAAATCGTGACGTTTGAATCCTTAACACGAAGTATGCAAACTGTGTTTAAGGTATGCAACCCATCATTAGCACTAAAGAGCCAGAGTCGACATTTGAAAAGCGCCAGTAATTCCTAAATTGTGTTAAATTTTTATTCCAAAAAGGAGGGGTTTCCATAAGGCCATTTTCCTGGGACCTAAATTTTCCAATGATATTTTTAGTACAAATAGATACATAAAGGGGACGTGTTTTGCCGAAAAGTCTGAATCGAACGGACCTTTGGTTTGGTGTATATTGTATATAGAAAGTGGGTGGGGTAATTTTTTTCAGGCGCTACCCAAGGTTCTTATCAATCAATTTTCTATCTAAATGTAAATAGTTGGCGAATTTTTTTAAACCATTATCTTTTCTATATGAGCACATGTTAAGATGACATTAAATTCATTGGCTTGCTTATTATAAATATCATTAAATTCATTGGCTTGCTTATTATAAATATCAAAATATTAGGAATTTTATGTCATTTTTCAATTTTTTGTATATTTTCATCTCCCAACTTTGGGGAAAACATCAACACGTTTTTATAAAGTGGCATAATGGAATAATATTTAAGATGAGAACTTGTTAATAATTGGTCATTGCAAAATTATGAGGGATTTTTGATAGCTAGTCGGGTAAATGAGTAACGGGCCCTTGAATGCACGAAAACCCATGACAAATTGTGAAATAAATAACAAATTACATTTTTTCTGACTTTCTTTCGTACAGAAAGGCAGAAATGTTTAAGAGAGCCTGACACGAACCATCAAGCTTTTTTGGAAACTCAAAAATTTTCGATATTCATTTTTTTACTTTAAACTAACCACGGCAATGAAACTAGACATATGATGCCATTCGTTTTCATTTTTTTCCCTTTTTTCTTTTTTTTGGGGATTTTTTTTGTTGTTGCCATGGATACTGAGGAAATGAAATGATTTTTCACGATTTTGAAGTAGATTTTATTTACATTTACAAATATACAATATACTTCAATACATTATATCATAATTCAATAACATATCAAATTTCACAAAAGAATGTTTTTAAAACTTTAAACCTTATATTTATGTTGCTATGGTTACCAAAAGTTGACCTACTTTTCAATAATTCACAATTTTGAAAAAATGCCCTCATATAAAATCGTTTTTCAAAAATCTGCAACCAGATACACATAAACCACGCTGTGTCTATAATTGAGGAAGATTTCCTTTACAAGAATCATTAATAAAATTTTGAGGCACTCTGAAAGGAAATGTGTAAAAAATGCCCAAAAAACACAAATTTTGGAAAAAATGAGAAATACCATGAATAGATTTAACCGTAAACATATGCACAGTTTTGATCATTTTACCTCAAAAACAGCATAAAAACAATTTATTAGGTTGAGAAACATGTTATAAGTACTTGGACATTTCCATAGCAACCGTTTTTATTCCCTAGCAACCGTTTCTTTTCCTTAGCAACATCATGAAAAACGGAATTTTAAGTAAAAAAATGTTTCATTCTGACATATGAAATAGGTAATCTTGAAAATAAAATGACAAGATTGATAATCTATAATGTATGAAATTTCACCATTGAAACATTGCAAAGGTTTACAACATACAGGTATGTTGCTATGGAGACCATAAACAACACATATTCAGACTTTCTCGAATTTGAGAAAAAAACACTTGTATTATGACGATTATTTTTCAAAACTGCAACTAGATGAACATGAAATACTTAGTGTTTTATATTGAGGATAAGTATATTTACAAAAATTATCAATATAAATTTGAAGCATTTTTGGGAAAAAAATGGAAAAATTGCATGAAATATCACGATTTTTGGGAAAATCATAAATATCAATACTGAAGTTAAACTCAATCATATGCACAACTGTGAACTAATGTACTTCAAAAACAACAATTAAACAAATAATTATGTTGAGAAACAAGTTATAACTACTTTTGCATTACCATAGCAACCATTTCTATTCCTTAGCAACCGTTTCTTTCCCTAAGCAACGTCATGAAAAACGGAATTTTTACGCGACAAAATATTTCATTCTGACATATAAAGTAGGTAATCTGGAAAATAAAATGACAGGATAAGTAATCTATGATGTATGAAATTTCCCCATTGAAACATTGCAAAGGTTTACATCATGCAGGTATGTTGCTATGGAGACCACAAACAGCACATATGCAGACTTTCTCGAATTTGAGAAAAAACACTGGTATTATAACGTTTATTTTTCAAAACTGCAACTAGATGAACATGAAACACTTAGTGTTTTATATTGGGGATAAGTATATTTACAAAATTCATCAATATAAATTTGAAGCATTTTTGGGAAAAAAAGTGGAAAAATTGCATGAAATATCGCGATTTTTGGGAAAATCATAATTATCAATACTGGAATCAAACTCAATCATATGCACAACTGTGAACTAATGTATTTCAAAAACAACAATTAAACAAATAATTATGCTGAGAAACAAGTTATAACTACTTTTGCATTACCATAGCAACCATTTTTATTCCTTAGCAACCGTTTCTTTCCCTAAGCAACGTCATGAAAAACGAAATTTTTACGCGACAAAATATTTCATTCTGACATATAAAATAGGTAATCTTGAAAATAAAGTAAAAAAAATTAGGGTTAAGAAACATGTTAAAAGTATTCAAAAATATTGTATATGAAATCAAGTATGTAGATACTGTATGAACATTCAAAAGCTAATCAAACTTTTCTTGTTAAAAAATGAAGTGTTTTGTTACTTAAAAATATGTTTTTAATGCTGTTGCTAAGAGAGAACAAGAGCCGTCATAGACGGATTATGCTCCCCGAATAAGTGTTTGTCACAAAATAAAAACTATCCTACATTAAGCCCCCTTTTCCCATGACAGATTTTTTGTACACACATTATCTATAGAATATGGTCTAGGACATCTCGTTTATCAGATAAGCACAAAATTTCATTTAATTCTGTCCATTAGATGAAGAGAAATTAGAGAAAAACTAATTTTGACATTAAGGCCCCTTTTTCCATGACGCAGCCTCAAATTACAAAACGGAGAAAAAAGTCCCTAGGGATTATCCAAGGGAGATCACATGTGAAGTTTCATTGAATTTGGTTCAAGGGTTACTGAGATCTGGCTGTGGACGGACGGACGGACGGAAGGACAGACGGACGGACGGACGGACACACGGACGGACGGACAGCGTGGCGACTATATGCTCCCCCGAATTTTTTTCGGGGAGCATAAAAACTGTTGCTAAGGAATAAAATCAGTTGCTATGGTAATAAAGATGTATAAATGGACATCGAGTCGTGAGCCGTGACGAAAGGTTACGGTATATTCCAATACACGTAAATAGGGAGGAGTGCCTATTTTCCACTGAATAAAAGCGAACAATGACAGGTATTGCGTGCTGTCCGTGGTGCCGTGTGAGTTCAGTAGACGTATCCAGATAGTACTACGTCGATTTATTACAGGGAGACCGGTTCGAGTCACATATTTTTATAATTCGAAATCCCTCTTCCCCCGTCCATTTAGACTCGCTTATCTTTGATCATTCACAGGTCGTTGTCTATCTATAAGTGTTTTTTTGTTTATCAACATAATAATTTGTTTATTTGTTTCTTTTGCAATGAAATTAACAATGCTGAGCTCATGATAACCTTTAACTAGTAGTATTGATATTTATCATTTTTCCACAAATTTAGAATCTTTCATGATTATATTCTTTTCAAATTTTTTTAGCAAAAAATTTTTTACAGTTATATTTGTGATTCTTGTAATGGGACTGTTCCTTTGTAAACATTTAATGTATACCTAAATGCAGATATGAAAAAAGAGTTCTAAATCAGTTTTTTTTAAATTCAATATTTATTGGAAAGAGTGTCAACTTTGGGTTACCACAGCAACCATTAATTTCAATTTGTTCAATATTTTTTTTTTAAAAATATTTTTTGGTAGAAAGACAACCAATCCAAAGTTTACATTTCAATTTTCATGCTCAGAAATGAAGCTAATTTTTAATCAAAATTCGTATTTTAAAGCTGTTGCTAAGAGAAAGAAACGGTTGCTAAGGAATGAAAATGGTTGCTATGGTAATTCCTTAGTACTTTTAACATGTTTCTTAACCCTAATTTTTTTTATTTTATTTTCAAGATTACCTATTTCATATGTCAGAATGAAATATTTTGTCGCGTAAAAATTCCGTTTTTCATGACGTTGCTTAGGGAAAGAAACGGTTGCTAAGGAATAAAAATGGTTGCTATGGTAATGCAAAAGTAGTTATAACTTGTTTCTCAACATAATCATATGTTTAATTGTTGTTTTTGAAGTACATTAGTTCACAGTTGTGCATATGATTGAGTTTAACTCCAGTATTGATATTTATGATTTTCCCAAAAATAGGGATATTTCATGCAATTTTTCCACTTTTTTCCCAAAAATGCATTAAATTTATATTGATGATTTTTGTAAATATACTTATCCTCAATATAAAACACTAAGTATTTCATGTTCATCTAGTTGCAGTTTTGAAAAATAATCGTCATAATACAAGTGTTTTTTTCTCAAATTCGAGAAAGTCTGAATATGTGTTGTTTATGGTCTCCATAGCAACATACCTGTATGTTGTAAACCTTTGCAATGTTTCAATGGTGAAATTTCATACATTATAGATTATCAATCTTGTCATTTTATTTTCAAGATTACCTATTTCATATGTCAGAATGAAACATTTTTTTACTTAAAATTCCGTTTTTCATGATGTTGCTAAGGAAAAGAAACGGTTGCTAGGGAATAAAAATGGTTGCTATGTTAATGCAAAAGTAGTTATAACTTGTTTCTCAACATAATTATTTGTTTAATTGTTGTTTTTGAAGTACATTAGTTCACAGTTGTGCATATGATTGAGTTTAACTCCAGTATAGATATTTATGATTTTCCCAAAAATCGCGATATTTCATGCAATTTTTCCATTTTTTCCCAAAAATGCTTCAAATTTATATTGATGATTTTTGTAAATATACTTATCCTCAATATAAAACACTAAGTATTTCGTGTTCATCTAGTTGCAGTTTTGAAAAATAATCGTCATAATACAAGTGTTTTTTTCTCAAATTCGAGAAAGTCTGAATATGTGTTGTTTATGGTCTCCATAGCAACATACCTGTATGTTGTAAACCTTTGCAATGTTTCAATGGTGAAATTTCATACATTATAGATTATCAATCTTGTCATTTTATTTTCAAGATTACCTATTTCATATGTCAGAATGAAACATTTTTTTACTTTAAATTCCGTTTTTCATGATGTTGCTAAGGAAAAGAAACGGTTGCTAGGGAATAAAAACGGTTGCTATGGAAATGTCCAAGTACTTATAACATGTTTCTCAACCTAATAAATTGTTTTTATGCTGTTTTTGAGGTAAAATGATCAAAACTGTGCATATGTTTATGGTTAAATCTATTCATGGTATTTCTCATTTTTTCCAAAATTTGTGTTTTTTGGGCATTTTTTACACATTTCCCTTCAGAGTGCCTCAAAATTTTATTAATGATTCTTGTAAAGGAAATCTTCCTCAATTATAGACACTGCGTGGTTTATGTGTATCTGGTTGCAGATTTTTGAAAAACGATTTTATATGAGGGCATTTTTTCAAAATTGTGAATTATTGAAAAGTAGGTCAACTTTTGGTAACCATAGCAACATAAATATAAGGTTTAAAGTTTTAAAAACATTCTTTTGTGAAATTTGATATGTTATTGAATTATGATATAATGTATTGAAGTATATTGTATATTTGTAAATGTAAATAAAATCTACTTCAAAATCGTGAAAAATCATTTCATTTCCTCAGTATCCATGGCAACAACAAAAAAATCCCCAAAAAATAGAAAAAAGGGAAAAAAATGAAAACGAATGGCATCATATGTCTAGTTTCATTGCCGTGGTCAGTTTAAAGTAAAAAAATGAATATCGAAAATTTTTGAGTTTCCAAAAAAGCTTGATGGTTCGTGTCAGGCTCTCTTAATTAGCTTAAATTATTGCTGGCCTCAGCAAATAGTTCTATAAATAAGCTATTGTGGTCAGTTTCGTCTGTTGTCCGTCCGTCTGTCTGTCTGCCCGTCCATAATATCAGGATTACACTCTAGAATCCACAAATATTATCAGATCTTCACCAAACTTTGTCAAAATGTGTATGGTCATAATCCCTTGTGTTAGATAAATTTTGGACGGAATTTCTGCAGAAAGTGCTGAGTTATGTGCCCTTGAATGTCAAAAAATGCTATTTTTGACAATTTTTGCGATCAAAAATTTTCAAATATTACCCAATCAAATGCAAAACCAAGTGAAAATGTTTGCATTTATAATATCTTGGGTGAGTGTGATTTACATTCAGATTGAAAACGTAGATTTTGAGTTATCCGCCCTTGAACTTGGCAAAATTGCATAATTTTCGGCTTTATTTTCCCTTTAGCATCCACAAACATGGAGCTATTAAAACCGATAGAGGACAAATTATTTCTGTCTATAATATATCAGACTTGTAAGAATTTAAGGCAGATTGAAAATGTTTATCTTGAGTTATCCGCCCTTGAATTTAACAAAATTGCCGTATTAGCCCTAGATTTGCACATAAACCCACAAATTTGTCTAATTCAAGGGCAGATAATTTGTGAAAAGCATTTCAAATGATGCCAAAACTTTAACCTATAAAAGATCTAATGGACATCAACAATTTGTCCAAATTTTGCTTTCATTTTTTAAATATTGGTGGATGCTAAAGAGAAAAAGAAGTCTAAAATAGCAATTTTGCCAAATTCAAGGGCAGATAACTCAAAATTTGCGATTTCGATCTGGATGAAAATCACACTCACCTAAGATATTATGAATGCAAACATTTTCACTTGGTTTTGCATTTGATTGGGTAATATTTGAAAATTTTTGATCGCAAAAATTGTCAAAAATAGCATTTTTTGACATTCAAGGGCACATAACTCAGCACTTTCTGCAGAAATTCCGTCCAAAATTTATCTAACACAAGGAATTATGGCCATACACATTTTGACAAAGTTTGGTGAAGATCGGATAATATTTGTGGATTCTAGAGTGTAAACCTGATATTATGGATGGGCAGACAGACAGACGGACGGACAACAGACGAAACTGACCACAATAGCTTATTTATAGTACTATTTGCTGAGGCCATCAATGATTTAGGCTAATTAAACATTTCTGCCTTTCTGTACGAAAGAAAGTCAGAAAAAATGTAATTTGTTATTTATTTCACAATTTGTCATGGGTTTTCGTGCATTCAATGGCCCGTAAGTCATTTACCCGACTAGCTATCAAAAATCCCTCATAATTTTGCAATGACCATTTATTAACAAGTTCTCACCTAAAACATTATTCCATTATGCCACTTTATAAAAACGTGTTGATGTTTTCCCCAAAGTTGGGAGGTGAAAATATACAAAAAATTGAAAAATGACATAAAATTCCAAATATTTTGATATTTATAATAAGCAAGCCAATGAATTTAATGTCATCTTAACATGGGCTCATATAGGAAACATAATGGTTTAAAAAAAATTCGCCAATTATTTACATTTAGATAGAAAATTGATTAACAAGAACCTTGGGTAGCGCCTGAAAAAAATTACCCCACCCACTTTCAATATACAATATACACCAAACCAAAGGTCCGTACGATTCAGACTTTTCGGCAAAACACGTCAACTTTATGTATCTATTTGTACTAAAAATATCAGTGGAAAATTTAGGTCCCAGGAAAATGGCCTTATGGAAACCCCTCCTTTATTACAAAAATAGACATTTTAAAGGGCGACGGTAACAGATGGTCTAATTGCAAAAAATGAATTTTTTTAAAAAAATATGCAAAACTTTTGTGTTGACCACCTCGGGATGGTTAATAATATGTGATTCAGACAGAGAATGAGCCGAAATTACAAGACAGATAGCTGAATTTAGGGAGAATCCAAACCTAAATTCAACCCCGTCTCAGATGGGGTTAGAATTATTTTTAAATTGTTGCACATGCGCATACAGCGCGGACCATGATTCAAACGAGATTCATACTTGAATTTCAATATGACGTCATCATGTATGTTGTGACGTCATTTAAGAAAGTCGCATGTCCTACTGTTTTGACCTACTTTCGACATCGCTTCATGAATTTGGTATCAAATTGCGAAAAAATGAGTCGTTGCTTCAATAGTTTGTCGTAATCATTTAATCAGGTCATATATAGCTTAAAAGGTGTACATTTCGTTTGTATTTGACAATTTTTGGGTCCAAATCTGGGAAATAGTAGCTTTAAACGGTGTAGAGCTTTGAATTAATGCATACTTATGTTCAAAATAACCTCCCTTGCATATGAATATAGAGTAAAATGATATTTGTAAATTGTTTTCTTCTTGAAGCATAATCTTGAAATCCGGCATGGTAAATCAACTTATGTGAAGTGCATTTACAAGTGTGTGTAATTTGATGCATTTCGTACGGCTAGAAAGTGGTGTATACCTTAACAAAGTGCTTTTCTGCAGAAAAACATTACATAAAATTGATTGGTTCCATTCAAGAACGAGTCTAAATTTATTTAATTGATCCAAACTTGTGTTGTATTGTTGTTCTCGACTATTCCATTGATAATGCAGAAACAATGTGGGAACGAAATAGATCTTGATCACACTTAATACAACCTGATCTTCATCTACGATGATTTCAATTACTATAACTACGGGAATTTTTTCTAGTAGTCATCGCATATAACCTTTGCCAAACATTTTTATATAGTTTTCTATGCTTACAGCTGCGCGAGTCTTTCTGTTTTCGGGTAATCTGAGTATATTAGCCTGCTCACTCGTGCTGTATTTCGTGATCGTCTACAAGCATGAGATCGTGGCTTACTGGCCGAATGAGGGCGCCCTGACCTTGTCCTACGTTGTTATAATCCTGATTGCTATTGTGTCACACCTGGCGAGCATCGGCTCAACCATAGCTGTAGAGAGGGATTGGATAGTGGAAATATGTCAGGGCGATACAAATTTGCTGGCAGGTAAAATTATATCATCACTTTACTTACAAGAATTGGAAACTAAAGCTTGTAACAACAAATAGTTACAAAATTATTTTAGAAAGACGGTGGTTCTTATTTATTTAAACAGCACATTTAAGCTTATTCAAGTTGTAAGTTTTGAGTTCAAGTTGTGAATTCCAATTAGTACACATGTACATACAAAACATAATTTGATCAACAATTAAGTATATTGTTTATGAAGGTCATATACCCCTCTCTACATTCATTGTTTTTGTTTTTTGTTTTGTTTTGTTTTGTTTTGTTTTTTTTTTTTGTTTTTTTTTTGTGGCTGAATCATTTGATTCCTTTAATTCTATCACCTCGTTTCAGCGACCAGTGCGACATTAAAAGGAATAGATCTCGTGACCAACATTGTAGCGCCAATAGCGACCGGTCAGATAATGTACTTCTTTACTGAGAGCATTGGTGCCCTGTTTATTGGAGGCTGGAACCTGGCTTCTCTCGTCGCCGAGTATTATCTACTGTGGAAAGTACATGAGCTGGTTCCGAGACTCAGAGAGAAGAAATTTAAAACGAAAAATGGTAGGCCCTATTTTTTATTGTGACCCGTCACGCTAAAAGGGACCTTATCCGAACTCCAAAAATCCAAATATTGACAAACTTGTCAGACTCAGCACAGGTCAACCAGATCCTATTGCGAAAAATGAAGATAAAGTGAGATAGGAAAAACATTCCGGATTTAGAGAATTATATAAAAGTGAAAAGTGTCGGCCCTAGTCTGGCTGCGCGGACTGCGCAGACTGACTAGGGTCGATATTTTTCACATTTCCTATAAGGTCCCTTTTAGCGTGACGGGTCTCTATTACTTTAAAAAAAACTCGCAAATACAGCTTAATGCAAGATGGTGTTACGTTTTATGTTTCATACACCCGAAACGACATAGACATGGATTTCTAACGAATAGAAAGAAATACCGAATAGGCCTAGTTATCAAACCTCGCGTTGACCGTTTACGGTAAAAGAGCCTACATATTCTGTTTTGGTCATTGTAATTTGTCGACTATTCTGTTTCAGAAATGGAAGAAAGAATTCCTAATTTTTATTCATTTCTGTCTCTTTTAATGCTCCTTTTTTGTGTAATTTTTGTCGTTGAAAAAAATTAGTTCGTCTTTGTCGAGGCATTTTAACCGTTCATCTTATTTCGACACAACGAGTGTAGCCTATTTTTTTGTTGTTGTTTTTGTTTTCTTTTTTTTTTTTTTATTTTTATTTTTTCAGGCGATGATTCGGACGGTCGGACAAAATGTGCCGCCTGCACGCGGTCGATGTTTTCTGGGTTTATAATCCTGTTTGACGGCTGGAAAACATTCACCAAGTACACAGCCGCTTGGGCAGGTGTAGCACTGGCATTCCTATATATGACAGTGCTTGGGTTTGATAACGTCACTGTTGGTATGATTTAACCCTTTCCTACATAACAAAATTTAAGGGTTATCAACTGCAAAAACTGCCACAAATGGCAAAATAGATGTTATTAAAGTTAGAATTCTTGTAAAATATGGCACAGAAAATATTGAGACAAAAGGAGAAACTGCTGGTCGTCAGCAGTTTCTTCTTTTGTTTCAATGTTTTCCCAAGCCTTTTCTATTAGGGACGTCAATACCGGTCTTGTTTGGGAAAGGGTTAACAATCATTTGTTCTTTCTCTTTCGGAAACAATATGTTGTCGCTTTTCAACAAAAACATCAAACTGCAGCTTTAAAGTTACGAAGTTTTGGTTGCAAAACAGCGATGTGTTCATGTTTCAAAATACCTCTGTTACAACCCGTTTTGTAATAATCACCCGTTTTGTAATAAATATAACAAAGTGGGGGATTATTACAAAACGGGTTACAATGTCTAACCCGTTTTGTAATAACCCGTTTTGTAATAAAATTATATATTTTCCCGATAACTACTATTTGCATTCAATACTCAATGTTAGCTATTTTAATCACTCTCAGAACAGCTGTGCGAACTTTAAATAGAAATAATTTTCGTTTTGCAATAAATTATCAAATGTAGAAAAAATGATATAACGCAGTTTGTGATAATGTATTACAAAGTGGGGGAGTTTTACAAAACGGGTTACAATGTCTAACCCGTTTTGTAATAACCCGTTTTGTAATAAAATTATATATTTTCCCGATAACTACTATTTGCATTCAATACTCAATGTCAGCTATTTTAATCATTCTCAGAACAGCTGTGCGAACTTTAAATTGAAATAATTTTCGTTTTGCAATAAATTATCAAATGTAGAAAAAATGATATAACGCAGTTTGTGATAATGTATTACAAAGTGGGGGAGTTTTACAAAACGGGTTACAATGTCTAACCCGTTTTGTAATAACCCGTTTTGTAATAAAATTATATATTTTCCCGATACCTACTATTTGCATTCAATACTCAATGTTAGCTATTTTAATCATTCTCAGAACAGCTGTGCGAACTTTAAATTGAAATAATTTTCGCTTTGCAGTGGAATTATCAAATGTAGAAAAAATGATATAACGCAATTTGTGATAATGTATTACAAAGTGGGGGAGTATTACAAAACAGGTTACAATGTCTAACCCGTTTTGTAACAACCCATTTTGTAATAAAATTATATATTTTCCCGATAACTACTATTTGCATCCAATACCTAATGTTAGCTATTTTAATTATTCTCAGAACAGCTGTGCAAACTTTAAATTGAAATAATTTCAGTTTTGCAATGAAATTAACAAATGTAGAAAAATGATATAACGCAGCTTGTGATAATGTATTACAAAGTGGGGGATTATTACCAAACGGGTAAGAACGCATAACCCGTTTTGTAACAACCCGTTTGGTAATAAAATTTTCACATTGTTTTCAATAACTGATATTTGCATAAATCATGCAGTGTAACGTAATCTTAACACTTTTTGAACTATTGTACATCTGTAAAGAAAGCAATTTTCATCTTAAAAAGAAACTTCCATCCGCAGATCATTGATATAACGTAGTTTGTGATAAAGTATTACAAAGTGGGGGATTATTACAAAACGGGTTACAATGTCTAACCCGTTTTGTAATAACCCGTTTTGTAATGAAATTATATATTTTCCCGATAACTACTATTAGCTTTCAATACTCAATGTTAGCTATTTTAATCATTCTCAGAACAGCTGTGCGAACTTTAAATTGAAATGATTTTCCTTTTGCAATGAAATTATCAAATGTAGAGAAAAATGATATAACGCAGTTTGTGATAATGTATTACAAAGTGGGGGAGTATTACAAAACTGGTTACAATGTCTAACCCATTTTGTAATAACCCGTTTTGTAATAAATTGATATATTTTCCCGATAACTACTACAACCTCTACTGATTATTATTTGCATACAATACTCAATGTTAGCTATTTTAATCATTCTCAGAACAGAATGATGTGCGAACTTTAAAATTGAAATACAATAGAATAATTAAATTAGGTAACATTGAGTATTGAATGCAAAAAGTAGTTATCGGGAAAATATATAATTTTATTACAAAACGGGTTATTACAAAACGGGTTAGACATTGTAACCCGTTTTGTAATAATCCCCCACTTTGTAATACTTTATCACAAACTGCGTTATATCAATGATCTGCGGATGGAATTTTCTTTTTTAGATGAAAATTGCTTTCTTTACAGACGTACAATAGTTTAGAAAGTGTTAGAATAACGTTACACTGCATAATTTATGCAAATATCAGTTATTGAAAACAACGTGAACATTTTATTACCAAACAGGGTGTTACAAAACGGATTAGGCGTTTTTACCCGTTTGGTAATAATCCCCCACTTTGTAAAACATAATTTCAAACTGCGTTATATCATTTTTCTACATTTGTTATTTTCACTGCAAAACTAAAAATTATTTAAATTTAAAGTTCGCACAGCTGTTCTGAGAATGATTAAAATAGCTAACATTGAGTATTGAATGCAAATATAAGTTACCGGGAAAATATATAGTTTTATTACAAAAAGGGTTATTACAAAACGGGTTAGACATTGTAACCCGTTTTGTAATAATCCCCCACTTTGTTATATTTATTACAAAACGGGTGATTATTACAAAACGGGTTGTAACATACCTCCACAAATAATATAATTTTATTGATCTTGTAAAGACAATTTTAATGGATTCAGTGCATTTAAATATCGTCATTGAAATTGAATATTATAATGAATATAAAACGTTTGTCGTCCACTTTGCGTCCCGAAAATATCGGCACCCATTCTCAAACGGAAATTAGTATATTTATTTATAGTCCGTCACAATATTATGGCACATGTTTACAAAATTTACAAAAAATCCACAATTTCAAACTAGCAGAAGGCAAAATAGGTGTCACTTGAATTTGTAAATACCATAGCACAAAACACATTAGGACGCAAGGAGAAAATGCTGATTATCAGCATTTTCTACTTTTGTCGCAATGTTTTCCGAAACACATTTTAATAAGGCCGTCGAAATCAATTCTTGTTTCGGAGAGGGTTATTAGGAGCATGTTGTCTTTCAGGATATGCATACACACAAGGAATCAACGAATCCATCATGGGAGCCCTAATGGCCGCCGGGGCGGTGGTGGGGATTCTGGGTACCCTTATATACCCACGTATACGGAGACGGGTCGGATTAGAACGGACTGGGCTGGTGGGTATGCTGATCCAGATCGCGTTTCTGGTCCTCTGTGTCGCCTCGGTATGGGCACCTGGTTCAACGTTCGACCCTTACATCCGGTCTAGAAATTCCGCATCGGCTTCAGACCCTATAAAGCCCGCAGACAATGGCAGCACTTTGGTTAATTACACAGTCGCCGTAAACGAGCCTAACAACGAAACAGACTCGTTATTTGACATTTATGGGAATGTTACAGCATACGATAAAAACTTCACCGGTGCGCCTGACCTTGTACCAGAAAATCACCCTGATCCGGACCTTGTGAGAACGGATAAAGATTGGACCAGTTATATATCGGTAGGTTTACTTATGTTGGGCATCATCGGAGCGAGGGCTGGTAAGTGTTTTGTGCACCGGATTTGAAAACCGGTTTAAGGTTTACGAACTGAGAATGAAATGCAGAGCCAGAGGCGAAATTTGAAAAGTGCCAGTAATTCCTAATCTGTGTTACATTTCCATTCCAAAAAACAAATATAAGCATTTTGTATGGTTTAGAATTTTGAATTACTGCATACTTAGGGAAATATTTGACAAAAATAATTCAAATTACCTCCCTTGGATATGAAAATAGAGTAAAATAATATTTGTAAATAATTTTCTTCTTGAAGCATAATATTGAAATCCAGCCTGGTTAATCAATTTATGTTAAGCGTTTTTACAAGTGTGTGTAATTTGATGCATTTCGTATGGCTAGAAAGTGGTGTTTTCATTCTCAGTTCGTAAACCTTAATGCATCATTCTTTTAGTTATGGTACGGCTGTTTTATATCTTATAATGACTGATTCTGGCCTTCCTTGTAACAGTAAGAACATAGAACTACAGATAAGAGGGGTTTATGAAGTTTCAAATTGCCATTTATCATTTATCAAATCCTATGTTGAGGGTACTCATTGGAATCATCCCTTCGAGACTATTCCAATGAGCACCCACAACATAGGGTTTTGAAGAGATTGGATTTAGAAAGCATTATCCCTCTTATCTGTTAATGTTAATCTGGACACCATATCCAGTCCGAGCTTAATCTACGGTAAAATATATTCAAGAAATGACATAATTATGCTTTGGTCAACCTGAATGGGTAGATCAATTCTGTCCATGGAAAATGCGAATGATGTTAATTCAGTCCTTCTAAATCATGTCTCCTTTTTGCTTTAGATACAATGTACCACATAATAATGGAGACTCTCTTTGTCCCCATGTTGTTCTTACCCATAGAAAAGCTAGCATAGATCCCCTTTAAAACCTACGTAAAAGGCTTTATAAAATACTAGGATTTGTTTGCTTTCCAATATCCATATCATAGGGAATATTGTACCTTATTTGATTAATATGTGATAATTATTAACGTCATTCTACCCATTAATCGATTGCAAAAAGCGATGAATAGATACATTTTTGTGTGAATATAATTGGAAATTCATAGAGCGAGTATCCTTTGATAATTGAATACTATTTTACAATAAGCGTTGACATATTGAATGTAATAGCTGCAGAGCAACGGATAAGATAGGATAAAGGCATTCTAGAATTGTTATTTTTTTCTAAATAAAATCCAAACCATGGCCAACTATGTCAGTGACTAGGCCTACCCAATGACATAGGGCTTGATAAACGATAAATGAAATATTGCTGTTTGAAAAGCCATCACCCCTCTTATATGTAACTCTAAACTAGCTAACCTTTTTCTAACAGCATTTTGTTCTTTAATATCAATATTTTTTTTAGTTAATATAGACGTATTCACAAATTCCATTTTTGTTTATATCCAAATTCTTGTTTGCTACAGCTGTTGAAATTAAGTATTCTTAAGTTCTATTGTTTGTCAAAGTCGAATTTCTGCTAAAGGTAGTCCAATCTTTCCTAATGAGATTCGCGCGACGTCGGAAGTATTCGGACGACGTCGAAAACATTTGACGGTGGAACACCCCACCGACAAATGTTTACGGCCGCACCGAAGGAGGTTCTGATACGTAACGACATTACTCGAAAAATCCGTTTTATAAATTTCAAAATGGCTACATCACGTGTATTCTAAGTCGAAGTGAAAATCCCGTTATCAGCAACGGATATAACAATGTAAACCAAATCATTTTGAAGTAAATTATGGACATAGAAATATAGTAGTAAAAAAATCTTGTACCGGCAATTTCTCTCCTATTTAAACTAGAATAAGATTTCAATTCTAAACATGCTTGGTGATCACTATAGAGAAATGGATTAATTTCAGCTAAATTGAAACAAAACGAAAATCGGATTAGTCGAGCTCTTGATATCTCGAGGTAAAATTAATGATGTCCCCTACGACTTAGACACACCGAGTTCTAATTTCATATCGTCGGTGTTATTGCAAAACATCGTAACTACAGCTCTAATCAAGCTGTAGTTACGAGGTTTTACAATAACACTAACGATTGCCATTTTTTGCCCCTATTTTCAGGTTTATGGATAACGGACCTTACCATTAACCAGTTATTTTTAGAATCCGTCGAGGACACAGAACGAGGCATCGTCCTTGGAGTGCAGACGTCCTTAAATCAAGTGATGGACATGTTGAAATTCATCATGGTAATCATCGCGCCAGAGCCCGAACTGTTCGGAATATTGGTCGTGATTTCGTTTGTGTTTGTCTGTAGCGGTTGGGCTTTCTATGTTAAATTTTCTTATTGTGCTAAAAGACGCCCGTTAAACTTTGCTAACATTGTGGTCAGTCGACAAGGATATGAGAGACTTTCGTGACGTTTTTTCACATACTACCAGAATGGCGAAATTCTAGACTGGTCTAAATCCAAACATTTTGCAAATGACAATTTTAATGGAAGGAAAATTTAAGTTTGGTGGTCTTCCCGAGTAGAAAACATTATGGGAAATGAAGAAATTGCTTGTCAAAAGGATATGAGCGAACTTAATGTTTTCATGAGCTATCTTGAAAAACAGTATGTAAAACAAAGAAATGAAGAAGAATTATTTATATACACTGACGGACATAGGAAACGCGTCAGTCCTATTAAATGTGTGACCTTTCAGTATATCTGATTTAAAATTACAAAAACTCATTTCCATCTGTAAATTTGAATATCTGTTGTTGAAAGATGATGGTAAAGAAATTATCAAATTGCTACAGTCTAGAACAACAGCTTTGTCTTATTGGGGTTAAATACGCTTAGAACAACAGCACATTTAAACAGAGCGGTATCATAATTTCTATTTAGAAACCAGTAGCACGTGCTTCACACTTTACATGTGACACAAACAGGTGACGTAAAACAAGTTATTTTGGCGCCCAAGGTCAGATAATACTAAAACGTGTCGTCGATCCAAACGTCATAAACATGAAACGCATACATGACGTTAACGTGAGAAATGTTCTGGTATAACAGGCGTTATAACAGGTCTATCTGACTTTTGCCGATATGCAAATGTTCCTGTAAGTCTAACTCGCCGATCAAGATGCATAACCGTGCAATGCATGGCGGTAAAACGTCAGACGGTTTGTCTTTGAGTTTCCCGTATTCGAAAATGGATAATTTATGGGCTTTCCAAAAATGTGTCTGTTTCAAACGTTACTTGCAACAACAAGAGTTACCAAAACCACTTATTATGCCACCACAGTAACCGACTACTCAACACAACGTCGATCCCAACGTGACAAACCTGAAACGTACATGACGTTATCTTCATTCACATGGGCGTTACACGAGGTCTAGTTGAGCGTGGCCGATCGATAAACTTTATCAACACCTATTTCGTCATTCGCAGAAGCTTTTTTGCTTGTTTGCCGTTTGGGACAGGGTTAAAACATCGCCAAACTGCAATGTGTAATGACTACCCATATGTAGAATCTGCTACAGACGACGTCAAGATTATTAAGGTAGTTCACCCCTAATGAGATTCGCGCGACGTCGGAATTATTCGGACGTCGTCGTAAACATTCGGCGGTGGAACATTCCACTGCCGAATGTTTTTGGCGTCGACCGGATAGGTTCGGATACGTAGCGAATGTCGCAAATTCAGACTTTGTGTGAATCTCATTCAGGGTGGTCTACCTTAAGTGTTCGCACACACCAAAATGACTGAAGGTAAAGTATAACGTAATGTGTTCACACACTAATGGGCATAAAATTCCACGGGATGGATCACTTTATCTTTTCAATCTACATATTACAAAGAGACACATTTTCTGAAGAAATAAGGGAATTTTACCACACTTTTACAATTTTATGACAAAAAAAGGCTACCAAGCTAGGCATTTGATTTCCCCGTATATTGGAAGAAAATCGTTAAATGAACGTGTGTTATAAAAGATCCGTCGAACTCGGTTGTTTCTGCTTTTTTAAGTCGTTACTTGGATTAAGAAATACTGAATTAAGAGAAAATAAAGATCGGCAATTTCCATAAACTCGCCACGAAGTGACGTCATACAATGGTTTGACTCCGCCCCCAATCTAGTACATGGCATTTCTGACAAAGATAAATTGGGTGACTTTTCTGCCATAAAGCGAAGTTTCAGTTTTTATCCATTTCTCGATCTAGTCCGTCTGATGACCCAGGTAAAAAATAATTTCGCTGCACCCCCGAGGTACCAAGGTTATTATATACCATTTTAAAGCTTGAAATGTGCTGGATTCGATGCACGATGTTGTCAAGTTGTAAACCTGTGCAGGTCCCGTGTAAACATACAAATCCTTGGGTGGGGTAAGATAACAAATAAAATATTTGAAATATATTTTTCAAATAAAAATCGTCTTAAACCCAATTATATAGGAATGTACTCATTCGAATTCATAAAATTACTACCAAATAAACCAGAAAGAGATATACAAAACACATTTCAATCGATTATACGCTGAAATAATGCTCCAATATCTCGACAATTTGCATATTGGGGATGGGGTAATTTATTCACAGTAAAATACTTAGCCACACAAACAAATAATCGCATTATTGTTCCATGAAACGTTTGTACAACCATTTATAGTTTAAATACAACTTATTTAGATCTTAGTAAAACATCTTCACCCAATATCTTAACAGATGTAAATAAGACACAGTTCTATGCAGATCTTTAAAATGCCTCCTCTTTCCCTGTATCCTCTTTTATAGTCCGTCAGATGATATTAAATAAGGGCGCTATTTAAGGAATTCTCCGCACTCCTTACCCATGATGTACCAAGGTTGTTATATACCATTTTAAAGCTTGAAATGTGCTGGATACGATGCACGATGTTGTCAAGTTGTAACCTTGTGTAGGTCCCGTGTAAACAAAGACATATGTGGGTGGGGTAAGACAACAAATACATTACTTGAAATACATTTGCCAAATAATAATTTTCTTAAACCCAGCCGCTTAAGATTGTGCTCACTCAACTTAATAAAACTATCATCAAATAAACCAGATGGGATATAAAGAATACGTTTCAATTGATTATAAGCTGAGTAAATTCGTCAATTTGCATATAGTGGGTGTGGTGTTTTATAAACAGTAATGCATGTATAGCCACACAAACAAATAATCGCATTATTGTTCTGTGAAACGTTTGTACAATCGTTTACAGATTAAATAGAACTTATTTAGGTCTTAATCAAATACCGCCAGCCTATATCTTAACAGATATATACAAAACACAGTTTAAGACTGCACTTGAAACCCCCCTCCTCCCCTGTAACTTACAACATGGTCCGTTAGATGATATCACACAAGGGGACTATTGAAGGAGTTACTACATCCCACCCCGATGTACCAATGCTGTTATATACCATGTTAAAGCTTGAAATATGCTGGATACGATGCACGATGTTGTCAAGTTATAAACCTATGCAGGTCCCGTGTAAACACACACATATGTGGGAATGAAATGCAATTGTCAAATTTAAATTGTCTTAAACCTATCTTTTTGGAAATGTTCCCACTCAAATGCATGGCATTATGGTTGAAAAAACCAGAAGCCATATACAAAACCTATTTCAATCGATTTCACTAAGAAAAAGACAACGACGGATCCACGATTTCTTAAAAGTGGATTCAACTTTCTTCAAGATTCGACCTTAAGAATTTAGAAATTAACTAAGCTTAATTCTAATGAATAAGAAAGTGATGGCTGGGCCCAGAGGTCTTGCTACAATTTTTGTTTGGGTCCTGGGCCAGTGGAATTGGGAAAAATATCTTTTTATCATACATTCGGGGAAACTAAAACATGCATAAAAGATACAAATTAGACATACGGTATATAAGATACACTTGTAAATACGTTTATTTAATAAGAAACTTTATCAAAACTGTTTGAAAATGAAGATATTGTCTTATCGTGGAGAAATATGTGTGCTCATTGGGACTGTTCACTCAAGAATTGGAATTATCAATCTCAATCTAATAACGATTAGATAGTGTCCAGAAAAATTATTATACATTCTTTTTGTGGTGATCACACCAAAGATGTGCTATCGGTGCACATAATCGCACTTTGAGAGCTTATATTCGTGATGGCTGTAGTGCTCATGATAACCACAGGCTTCAGCCACGTTATAGCTATTTAACTAATTGTAACATGATTTCAGATTTTTTTTATTCGTAAATTGTGTGGTAAAATGGAATCTGAAACATCAGTTTTGCTAATTCAAACGAAGTCAATTCGAGACTTGCTGCTCCTTAATGGCACAAAATGAGAATATGTCTTAAACAATATGGATAGTACAATGCTTATCAAGGTTGTATAATTATATTATAAGAATTTATACGCTGTCGTTGATGAGAAAAAAATACCGGTATATTCATTAATTGAGTGGGGATGTATTGGGATTTATTTGTCCGATTCGGACCTAAACTTCCAGAAAAATATATTCAAAATAGTTACCAAATTCGATGGAACAGATGAAATGTAATGGTTTTTAGTGTACAAAACCATATTTTGAACGTATGGCTCAACGTCAAATTCATTACGAAAGCCATTGCGTTATAAAAACTTCACAATATAATCATTATAATATTTCTATAATAGGTAACCCTTCCACCATTGAAATAAGGAATGATCAAAGTATATCTATATATACTGATCAATTCGCCATCAAAACTTTTCAACTAAAACTACTTCTTTCTCTATGACACTTGTTAAAGCTAGTTTTTTTATATTGTGAATCGTAATTTCGACAAGACATAATTATTAGCATCACTGGAAATCAATGTGAATGTCCATGGAAAGCTTATAAGGAATACTTTTATTATAAAGATCTTGCATCAAATTATAAGTGTTTACAAGTAACAATTATATCGTTAAAGTATAAACAAACTAGTTGTGGTACACAAGATTGATGTGGCAAAATTTGAATGACCAAATTACAAAGAGGATCCAAAAGTATACGACACACTATAAAAAAAACCCAATGAAATTAAGATCTATGCGCAATGCCCAAGCCATCCTCAATTTTGTGACAAATCAGTAACCTAGCGTTTTCAAGTTTTGTCCAGTTGTGCATTTTTCTCGTGCTGAATTCCAAATCAAATGAATTTTGATATACAACAGACATTATATGATATAAATTAATGACAAGAGAGACCACGACGGTGGTGTATGCTTACATGGAGTTACAATATAATGAAACATCCCTTACTCGTATATGCCCTGGGTCGTATGATCAACAATGTCTTCCCAACTTTGTTAAAGATTGGTCAAAACCATTATCGAAGACCCAGGTAACTCACACCATCCTGTCAATAAATAGCTGCTAATCTTATGTATTAACAGACGAAAAAGCATGCAAAACGTTACACCGATCCGTACAATCAGATAAGTGCTCTCTTTTAAGGACCGTTCTGGTTGAATCTTCCACCAATAAGTGACGAGAGAATCAACGAAATGACAGCATTCGGTCAGCTGTAATACCAATTGAATTTTAAGATTTTGTAACAGAGGTTAAACACAGGTTGTAGCATATGCAGGTCTCCGAGGTTGGGTAAAATATATCATATGGATGTAAACTTAGACAAAAAAAAGCATTTTAGCATTTTTTCGAGGACAGTAAACTCTTGATACAATGGTTTGATTAATTCAAAAGTGCAATATTAAAAGAGTTAAATTGCAACATCTTCGATAAAGGCATAGAAGGCCCATTTGATTACAATAGTTGGATTGTGCCCCTCATTTTTTCTAAATTTATAAAAATAGATAAAGATCAACATATATATGTACATAATAATTTGAGAAAGTGGAATTATGAACTTAACAAAACGATTCTCCAAAAAGAGAATTTTTCATAAGCCCGTGAATGTATTTTACTCCCAATGGGTCATTCAGAAATTAGTTACGTCCCTTTATTAACCATCAACGGGGCTGTATTAGTAATTTCAAGTTTACAAATACATCTTTGTGTGAATCTGTACTGTCCTCAAAAGTATTTGTATTCATTTCCAGAGCAATTCAGAATCAAAATGAATGTTCTATTTATTTATTCCGTGTGTATATCTACTGTTGGCCGCCATAATGGACACTATCATATTATTAGTGTGTTGACCAATGATACCACAATGAAATCTTTTGGATTCACCGATCAATATATTTCTTATATCAAAGAATGCTAAAATATATTCATTGGATGCTCTTGCAAGGATTGGTGATCCACACAAAATGATTTTTGTTATCTGACTATGGATAGTTAAAGCAGAGATTATTGCAAGCTACAGGGAAAGAGGGGGGATTTGAGAGCAGCCTAGAACTATGTCTTGTTTATTTCTGTTAAATTGGGTGAATATGTTGTACCAAGGTCCAAATACGTTGTGTTTAAACTAGAAACGGTTGTACAAATTGCGGCTACGTTTTTTACTGTGTATTACAATACTCTAGCAACCATATGCAAATTAACTAACTACCTGGAATTATAATCAATTTGAATGTTTTTTGTGTATCGCTGCTGGTCATTTCAATCATAATGACATGCATTTGAGTAAGAACGTTTTTAAAAGGATGGGTTTAAGACGATTTATATTTGACAATTGCATTTCATCTTTTGTATATTACCCCACCCACATATCTGTGTGTTTACACGGGACTTGCACATGTTTACAACTTGACAACATCGTGCATCGTACCAAGCATATTGCAAGCTTTAAAATGGTATATAACAGCATTGGTACATCGGGGTCAGACGTAGCAACTCGTTCAATAACTCCCTTGTGTGATATCATCTAATGGACTATGTTGTAAGATATAGGGGATGTGGTGACATTTTGAAGTGTAGTCAAGAACTGTGTCTTATATATATTTGTTAAGACATAGAGGGAATGTGTTTAACTAAGATCCAAATAAGTTGTATTTAATCTGTAAACGGCTGTACAGGCGTTTCACAGAACAATAATGCTATTATTTGTTTGTGTGGTATATAGTATATTACTGTTAATAGAACCCCCCATATACCATATGCAAATCGACGGGATATCTGAGCATTATTTCTGCGTATAATTGATTGAAATGTGTTTTGTATATCTCTCCTGGTTTATCTGAGAGTAATTTAATAAATTCGAAAGAGTACATTCCTACATGATTGGGTTTAAGGCGATTTCTAGTTGGCAATTGTATTTAAAATGATTTATTTGTTATCCTACCCCACCCACATATTTGTGTGTTTATACGGGACCTGTACAGGTGTACAACTTGACAACATCTTGCATCGTATTCGGCACATTTTAAGCTTTAAAATGGTATATAACAACATTGGTACATCGAGGCCTAAAGGTGAAACGATCTCCTTAAAAAGCCAGCTTATTTGAAATAATTAGATGGACACTATGTTGTAAGATACAGGGAAAGAGGGGGCATTTTCAAAAGTAGCCTAGAACTGTGTCTTGTTTGTATCTGTTAAGATATTGGTTAGAGATGATGTACTAAGATCTAAATAAGTTGTATTCAATCTAAAAACGGTTGTGCAAACGTTTCATGGAACAATAAGGTGATTATTTGTTTCTGTGACTAAGTGTTTTACTGTGTATAAATTACCCCACCCACCATATGCAAATTGACGAGATATATGAGAATTATTTCTGCGTATAATTGATTGAAATGTGTTTTGTATATCTCTTCTGGTTTATTTGATTGTGATTTTATGAATTTGAAAGAATGCATTCCTAAGTGATTGGGTTAAAAACGATTTCTATTTGACAAATGCATTTCAAATTATTTATGTGTTGTCTTACCCCACCCACATATTTGTGTGTTTACACAGGATCTGCACAGGTTTACAACTTGACAACATTGTGCATCGTGCCCAGCAGATTTCAAGCTTTAAAATGGTATATAACAACCTTGGTATCTAGGGGGGGGGGTGCAGCGAACTCCTTAAATAGCCCCCTATTTGATTTCATCAGACGGACTAATCGTCAGAGTAAAACAGACAAACTTTAACCGTTCTTTGGCACATTCCTTCACTCACTAACGACACATTTTTGACTGTTTTAACATTTTTTTAACATTTACTAAGGATGAATTTCGTGTTTTGAGTATCGATTGGGGAAATCGCTTTATGACAGAAAAGTCAGACGTCTAACTTTGTTAGAAATCTCAGGCTTTGCGGGAAATGGCCAATGACTTCCTGTTTTCCCGCCATTACGTCGTTATTTGGCTTGTATAACGTCATAACTTCAAATCGGTAGTTATGCGTTTTTTTCTTAGGCAAAGATCGGAAAAGACCAAAATATCCAATTCAAAAGACGAAATAAAAACTCTACTAAAGTTTGAAAATTGTGGAAACTTTGATATTTGGTTATTAGAAAGGTGTTTTTTTTTTTCGACACAGGCGTTTAATTTTGCCAATCAGCGGACACTTTAAGATTTATCACACCGATATGAAAAATGGGCATTTTGCGCACTGAGTAACATATACTCAAAACAGAATAAAAAGTGATATTTCTCAGAAATATCTATAATTTATGCACCAAACAAGAGCTTATTAAATTTACTACAATAGAAAATAACTCCTGACATATTGTGTCAACAATAATATTAGAAATCAAAGTGCTGAGAGCACTGTAATTTGACGTCTCTGATTGATTGAGCGGGATTGTACATGAACGAAAGATATTTTTTTTCATTCTTCTGTGTTTGAATCTATAAGATCGCTTTCGGACATACGAAATCGGCTTTATTACCAGAAAACCCTTCTCAGACTTCAAATTGATTTGATTGCCGTTTCAAGACAACTGATTTGTCTCTATGAATAATCACTATTAATTTGATTACCAAATTCAATTAAGGCCATGCGATTAGCACTTTTGCCTTCTTGTTTCGGTTTACTATGAGTATTGCCGTCAGTTATACTTTTCATTGATTTTATAAAGTACGCCACAAAGCTATTTATTCAAAATGTAAGCCAACGCGCTACATAAATGAAAGCCGCGATAGCTCACTTAGCAGAGCACTCACCCTGTACTCTTCACACGTGTTATATCCGGAAGGCCCTGGGTTCGAATTCTACTCAGACATTGTTCTTTTTAATCATCTTTTTTTCAACTTCTATCTCCACCATCGTTAGCGAAAAAACGACCGCGGTGATTTAGAATCGATCTTAACACAAATTCAACGAAATAAAGTAATGAAACGCCGATCATTTACATACAATTCCGCTCAATCAATGAGAGGCGTCTAAATATAGTGCTCCAAGCACTTTGATTTTTATTCGTGTTTAGAGTAAAAAAAAGAAAAAAAACACGGTAGCAGTTTTCCCTGGTTGTGGTTACAAAACAAAATTCAATACATACTGTTCCTGAAACAAAATACCAGATGAATTGGAGCACCTAACCATGGATTCCTCATACCAGTGCTACCGCAGCATCCTTACATCTAAAGATGTGCATACAAAGAAGAAATTGGGAATGTACCGTCAGGAAATTGGCAGTGGTGTACAATAAGCAATTTAAATCTTCATATCATTATCAACGAAATTTTGAGAATAGCAATGTCCCTATCTGTACACATATTCATACGATCATCCAGGTACCATTTTCTCTGCTGCAGGCCCATTGCTTCATCTTCTTAGCTCAATACACGTAAACGGGTCACTTAAACGAAATAAATACAGATCGCTGTCACTTAATCTTATACTAGTAATAATCATTGTTGTCATGATCATCGATCAGTATGTAAACAGGTCATGATACTGTCGAATATCAGTGATACAGATGCTGAAGAAAGAATGAAAATAAAACTCGTAAGAGCAACTATTTTTCTGAATAGGTGAATTTCACTAGCGTCTCATCTGAGGCTGTTCAGATGGAACCCCGATTTGTCATCGAGTCGAACCCGAGTTGCGAAATGAACTCACTCCCCGATAATTAATTTCAAAACCCTGGTTCCAAAATACGTCTCGTGGAAACCCCGTTACTTTAAATATGTCAAAGACTTAAACAACAATGATCAAAGAAAAGGAACCTATCATACACAATACGTGCATTAAATTGGGTAATCAATCTAAAATGTCTGTTTTCAGTAAACACACCAAGAAAAACAAACGTTTTAACAAATGTTTTACAGAAGAAATAATCCGAACTGGGTTTGAACCAACGGCGTTACACATTTCATACTGGAAAAAGGTTGCGCGGTTAATCCTTTCCCGTTTGAACTATCGCTGCTGCTGATGATATAGGGTGTCTGTTTACATTATAAACATAGTGTATGCATGTATCGCTTTCTAAATATCTTACCCTTTACACAATATTACGAAAGTCAAATAACTACAAGAAAATGATTAAATCGAAAAAAGATCGTAAAGTTTGTTAAGACGTGGCATGAATTGAATCGGCCAATGAATCTGATAGTGTTTGTTAGAGAACACATAGAAAGTAGGAAAAGATACGACAGTTTTCCTGTATGGTCGCAAAATCTATTTTGAATTTTGGTCAACTGGCAATTGAGTCTGAGAAAGGTTTTTTTTGGTAATGAAAACCCATTTCGCCTGTCGAAATGTGGTTATAAGAATTGTACGTCCTTTCGGACGTCCAATTAAAAATGCAAAAGTCGGAATGCATAGTAACAAAATTCTCTTGAAAAGCTGTTTGAAATCTCTTTGGTTGTCCTATTTACAAACTCATTCTACATTCAGTATTAGTGGGGCCTTTCTAATCAGAACTTGAAAAATATCTACACAGGTATAGGAAGTAAATACATAAGAATAGGGAAGTTTCGCCAAACATGCTAGAACATGTTTATTATTTGGCTTTCAATATCTATCCTTTCGGACATGATATTGTGAAGAGGATCAACTGAAAATTAAAATGAAATCCACCTACAAATCACCCATTTACAAATCTATAAACCGATTTCCCTACTATTTGGTATTATTTGTATGACAACAAGCTATACACGCGTCGACGTCAATTATACAAAACGCGGGAACAACGTCGTATTTTTAGGCGGCGACGTTATGACGTCATCAAAACAAAACCTTAACTTTAACTTTTGTTTCAAAATAAATGTAGTAAGAGGTTATTTTTTCAACATTAAATCTCTCCTTAAATCTCTAAAATATTGGAAAAAATGGATTTAATCATACTAACACAAATAATTTCCTGTGGAAAAAAATATTAGAAAGAAAATTCAGAAATTGTCGACATATGTCGACATTTGCCGATGATTTTTGACGTTCATTAGTGTGCGAATACCTTAAAAAACGAGTGAGATAAAAAATGTCCGCCATTGTTGTTTTGTTCTGATAAATCTTCCGAAAATGTTTTGTTATGAGTGACGTCGGTAAAACGACGTTACGTCATAATTTGGTGCCAAAGGGCGAATGTCGCTTATTTAATGTAAGACTTTGAGAATTTGCGGGAAAAGAGACAATTATTTTTTGGAGGGTCAAATCGAGGACATTAGAGTGCAAAGCCGGTCCGATATCGCACGAGAATCTCCCGAATAACGACCGATTTTTTACGATATCAGCCCGGTTTCTTCTCGTTATGCAATGCTAATAGCAGCCCGAAAACACACATTTCATGCAATAATAGTGGTAACACTATGCTTTCTTTACCTTAAAGTATAGAAGATGTTGAGACAAATGAAGAATATGTTGATAATCAGCAATTCATTCTTTGTGTCAACGCTTCTCAAATTGCCTTTTTTCAAATAAGGTCGCCAGAATTAGGCTTTGTTCGATGAATCGATGACAATAAAAATGGAACTACATGTATATTGTTGTGTCAGCAATTTCTAGTCCATACACCCTATTTTGATGAGACAATGTGATAAATTATTCATACTGGTATTAAATTCTCGAAGTCTGGTCTATGTTAAAGTCATCGTAATATACATGTATAAGTACTCGCAGGCATAGCTTCGTATATCAGTGACATTCTGTTCTAAAGAAAAGACCCTTCTTTGTTAGTTGAAGACTTGCATGTTTAAGGTAAGAAGGGCCTAATTAAAATCACCACTTTCTAGCCATACGAAATGCACCAATTTACGGACACTTGTAAATACACTTCACATAAGTTGCTTCACCGTGACGGATTTCAAGATTATGCCGCAAGAAGAAAATAATTTACAAATATCATTTTACTCTATATTCATATACAAGGGGGGTAATTTTGAACATTTTTGTCAAATATTTCCATAAATATGCATTAGTTCAATATTCTAAACCGTACAAAATGTTTATGTTTATATTAGGAATGGAAACGTAACACAGTTTAGGAATTACTGTCACTTTTCAAATTTTGCCGCTGCTAATTGAGCCCTTCTTGCCTTAAAACATTTTAAAAGCTTGTACTCTGTTTATTTTAAACTTTTTAAAGCCTAATTCATCTGCCGTCGTCTGAACAGACCATTCAAAAACTTTGTCGTTGTTATTTGGAAAGGGTCATCAAAAAATATTTTTTCTTCCTTCGATTAATTCAAGTGAGTTTTTATCCATTCAATGGCTATGGCCATGCAGAGTTTGGATGATGGTTTCAATTCTCGATCGAAGTGTTTTTCGATAAAATGGTGTAAGACTATTGTAAGTCTGTATGTATTTCATAAACACTTACAATAATTTTGTGCTGCTCTATCGTATTGGAATTAGCATTTATTAGCGGATTGAACGGTCGTGAACCAGGGGTGCTGTGGAAAAGCTTAACATATTGGTAAAGTCAGTCTTTTCAATAGTGTATCAATATAGTAAATATTTCTGTTTAGATTTATTAATGATCAGTGGTTTGTTGTTTCATTGATTTCTGTCTTGGATTTATAGTACATACATGTACATGTAGCAGGTTGGTTACCTTTCGTATACTTTTTGAAAAAAAATGTGTTTATTAATGTTTATAGTAATTTTTCGAAATGCCTTAAATATCTTCAATATTGCTATCCTATCAAATGGAATAGACCAGTTTCAGTTAATATACATGTATATTATGTTTTCGCTGCTGCTTCTTGAAACTTTGAATGTTTCGAAATTGTTTTGTAAGAACGGTCAGTTAAGGTATACTTTTTTCAAAATAAAAAAGAGCTTATACGTGTAATAGTTTTGTTGTTGTTGTTGTTGTTGTTGTTGTTCTTGTTGTTGTTGATGATGTTTTAGTTCTTATAAGATCTTGTTTCGCGGACGACAGTTCGGGAAGCCCGATGCTGTAGAAAAAGTTTATATTTATGTTTGCGTATTGATGTGTTCGCAATTCGCTTTTCAGCATTGTAATCTAACACTTATAATATCAAAATATGTGCAGAGATATGTAAAACGGCCATTATGACGTCGATGCAATCATTGTACCAGAACAACTTTTGGAGCTAAATTGAAGTTTGATAAAAATACATTTCACATTGTGATAGTTACTACAGGCATGTGTTTTTAACAAGCTATATATACTAGTCAAAACTTCTAACCGGCCACTTAATTTCTGTCACAAATGACACATTTCGTGACAGGATAACCACAATCGTTGTTTTTCATTGAATAGAATAATTATTTTGAAAGCGAAAATGGTTAAAATGTTGCCAATATTCTGTTTCGGATTTTAAAAATTGACACAAGTTTAACCATACCCCTTATTTCGATTTTCATAGATTTTAACATTGGTGGGTGGGGTATTTTGTGGAAAATATGTTCATATCTGGGCAATATTCAATAGAATCAAACTCTTCTTTCGAGCATAATGCTTCTTTATCGATTGACTAGCAATGTCGATAGATGAATTTTAAGAATATCAATTTTTTATTTGGTCCTAAATCAGAAATTTTGTCGAATATCGCAGTTTTCGTGATTTTTGAAAATGGGGGTTCTTGCCTTTCATGTTATGCCAAAGAGAAACATTACCTTTTTAACACGCAATGTTTGTACGAAATCCTCTTCAAATGACCAGCCTTTCGATAGAAGTAAGCCTCTTACAAATCAGATAATTGTAAATTTTTCAAAAATGAGCAAAACAAAGTGGCCGGTTAGGAGTTTTGACTAGTATATAACAACATATAAACATTGTTCTTGACCAGATTGTGTGTATACATACGAAGTCTGATCCGGATCCATGTCTTTATCAAGAGGTATAAAGACCCTTTACTTCAGATACCATCCCATTTATTTACGTTTTGTCGCGAGTACAATGATTGCGACACATGTGGTCTTTACTGATATTTTTTATTGTCGACCCAACTGTGTGTGGATTATAGTAAATGTAACAGGTTTGTCCCACTTCTTTTGTACTTTCGTTGTTTATGTCAAAATCACAAAGGCAATGAACAAGCGATGGAAAGTGTTCCTATAAGATTTTACCCTTTTCACAAAAGATTAAGGTTAAGTAATTTAAATTAGAAAATAAAATGCCTTCTCAAATAAAATGCCCTCTCTTTTTGATACGCCAAAACAAAGTGTTGAATTAGCAAGTGTTCACAAGTTGGCAAGCCTTGTGCCGTTGCTCTCTTAATTGCGTTGCACACAAGGAGGACAAAATAATAGGTCAATATTTATGAAGGTAAAGCTAAAAAAAGCCAGATTTGTTTTGTAATACCGAATACCTATATCGTCGCTTTTCAACGAAAAACATCGAAACTGTGGCTTGTTTTAAGCTGCAGTTACGAGGTTTTCGATGAAAGGCATTGATATATTCCCCACCATTCTAGTATACATCACGATAAATGACCTGGCAGAGCATCCCAGCCTATTGGTTATGGCTGCTCTGCCAGTTCAATTATCGTGAGCTATAAACGTCAATGTCCTAACTATCCACTGTAAACAATCATGAATTGATTATAGATCCCACGTGCCTCATTATTGTCTTGCCAAATCAATCGATGAATAGTTATGATCTTAAGGGTATTAACCTGGTATTGTCTGAATTTATGACACAATGGTCTTGCATAAAAGACTTACACAAAACACCTGCATCAGAAATCCTGAATACCCGACAAGTTTCTCCACAATTCCAGTAAGCGTCAATGTCCTGTATGTAGCTACCCATTATAAACAATGATGACTTGATTATAGATCCAGTATGTCTGATTATAACTTGACGAAAGCAATTGCTGGATAGTTATGATATATTTGGTCTTCACCTTGCAATGTCTGAATGTAGGACACAGTGGGCCTGTAAAACTCAACACACCTGCACCATCAATCCTGAATACCCGTCATGTTTCTCTGTAATTCCGGTAAACGTCAATATTCTGTATGTAGCTGCCCGTTGTAAACAATAATGACACGATTATAGATCCCGTATGGCTCATCATTGTCTGACCAAATCACTTTAGGATAGCTATGATACTTATACAGAATATTTACCTCTCGTTGTCTGGGTTTAACAAACAGTAGGGTGGTAAAAGAATTACACCATACACCGTCGTCAGTAATCCTGAATACCGACATTATTTCACCATTTTTGTAAACGGCAATGACCTAACTATTTCTGATAAAAAAACAATCACGATAATAGATCCCGTATGGCTCTTCATTATCTAGCCAAATCAATTGATGGATAGTTATGATATACCGGATACTTACCTCGGACTCTCCTGATAAATGAAACAATACGCTGGTGAAAGACTTACACCATAAAATATTATACCTGTCGTATTTATTTACATCTGTAAGTATCCGGATTTGTAGAACATTTGGTTTGTGAAGCACTTATCTTTGGTAGAAGACCAGAACCTCGTAACTACAGCTTCCTCAAGCTGTAGTTCCGAGGTTTTGATCTCCCACCGACGTAATATCATTCGTGATACATACATAGATAACGAAATGATTTTGAGTTAGTTTTCCAAATTTACTAGCTTTCTAGTAAATATCAGTGTCCTATTTTGGCTGTTGTAAAATACCATAAACTCCTTACATTTATAAAGAATTCATCGTCGATCCTTATGTTGTTCAAATACTGTTCTAGCTGTTAAAATATTGATACTGCCACGGTGCCACCAATGTAGGACTCGCAATATTTAAGAAGCACTTACTACTACCTACTCCATACAGCAGGCCAGTCCAAAGCGATGTCAAAATGATTTTGTACCTCCGGGTCATAAGACGAATGCGCTTACCACTACGTAAACGAGAATTCCATAAAATATACTTTAATATTACTTTCTTAACTCCCCTGTTCCGAGAACAGTTTTAGTCGCTAGGTGTCGCATCAACGACGGATTCTGCGACGGATTGACTGTCTACTTTGTCACATCTCTTTATCCAGGTTAGATTTATATAAGATAATCTGCAACAATTGGCTCTGACATGCATTTGCTCGACGTAATATTCCCCTTACTATACCATAAAAAACATATCAGATAGGTCGGTTTTATGACAAACCTGAGATAATGGCTACAGTGTCCCTTTTCGTGAAAAAAACTCTATCTGAGGTTTACCGACAATGGCTCGAAATTTTAAAAAAAGAAAGATAGAATTTCCCTTTTTTAAGAGCACCCATATGATCATCTGAAAAAAGCTGTCTATTTTAACGCTAAAATTCCAAACAACAATATGCAGTCTGGTCTAAATTAGAAAGTGTTTCAAACGAAGAATCAATATAACAGCCAAAGTAATGGGACAACGAGAAAATGTTGCAATAGAGGCTCTTTAACCAAGACTTGTTTAAGGTTGTCTACCCCTAATGAGATTCAGGCGACGTCGGAATTATTCGGGCGACGTCGAAAACATTCGGCGGTGGAACTTTCCACCGCCGAATGTTTACGACCACGCCCAAATAAGTTCGAATTCGTAACGACGCTGCTCGAAAAAAAATCCGATATTTAATGATCTCAACTACGGGAATTCTACCTTAAAAAGGTATATATGGTCAATCTGAAACATCATCATGTGGAATAGTGGAAAAGGGTTTAATCTTACATGTCGCGGGCTTTCCGCAACACGGTTCTAACTCACTTTTTCATTATTTTACAGGAGAGGCAAAAAACTATTTCATTTTTTTACAAGGAAAAATTTTGTTAAGTAAGAAACATTTCTGAAATTGTTTTTCCATAGCAGATAATATGTTATAAATGAAATCTATGTGATGTTTGTTCAAAATGTTGTTTTTGAAAATCTTTGAGTTAGAACCGTGTTGCAGAAAAAAATGATAAAAATTGACAAAAATGTTACCCGCAAAACAGTTCTAACTCATAAAAATTTCATACAACACTATAAATTTGGCAGGTATTTATGTAGGAAATCATGCCTATATCTTATCCAAATAGTTTTAAATGTTAATTCTGTGTTTTTGCTTGATGACACAAGAAAAATTGTAGCCAAAATATATGAAAAGTGCTTCAATAAGTATCAAAGTGCTGATTTATGCATAATGCTAAAATGAAATTGTTTTTCATCATAAATATTTAAAAATATAAACTTTTTTTCAAGTCTAATATACTTACAAGCATATATAAATGACATTATTTAGACTAGAATGTTATAGAACAATATTTTAGAAGTATAAAGAAGTTCAAAAGCTATAATGTAAGCAGATTCTCTAGGTGTCTCACATATCAAACATCTCAGATTCAGAGGATGGTGAGTGCATGGACAGCAATGCTCAAAATTTAATTACATCACATGAAAATGTTTTATATTGTAACTTAATCTATAAGCATACATCATTCTTCTAAAAAGCAATTATCAATTAATGAAATATGACCTTTAAAGGGCCATTAACACTTCCAGGCTTAAATCCCTAATAATCCAAAGGAGTAATCCCCTTAGGACAAAATCCCCTCGGTCATTTTGATATAGGCGGACAAAATCCCCTCAGTAGAATTTGCAGGGCGGATAAAATCCCCTCAATGAAATACCATGGAGGACGAAATCCCCTCAGTAATATTGCAATGGCCGACGAAATCCCCTCGTTATGTGGAGTTAAATTTTGTTGGTAGAATTGATGCATGTTCATAGAGCTAAGCAAATGTAGGTCACACATATTAATTTTCTTCTTCTGCCCCAATGTTTTCTTGATCAAATACTATGGACGTAAAGACCAGTATTGCTTGTGTTAATGGAAAACTGTATTTAAAAAGTGATCAAGGGATTTTGTCCGCCCTTGCATTCACAATGAGGGGATTATGTCTGTCCCTGAAATTATACCAAGGGGATTTGTCCACCCCAGAAATTATACCTAGGGGATTTTATCCACCCCAGAAAACATACCAAGGGGATTTTGTCCACCCGAGAAATTATACCAAGGGCATTTTGTCCACCCCAGATATTATACAGAGGGGATTTTGCCCACCCCAGAAATTATACCAAGGGGATTTTGTCCACCCAAGAAAACATACCAGGGGGATTTAGTCCACCCCAGAAATTATACCAAGGGGATTTTGCCCACCCCAGAAATTATACCAAGGGGATTTTGTCCACCCAAGAAAATAAACCAGGGGGATTTTGCCCACCCCAGAAATTATACCAAGGGGATTTTGCCCACCCCAGAAATTATACCAAGGGCATTTTGTCCACCCCAGATATTATACAGAGGGGATTTTGCCCACCCCAGAAATTATACCAAGGGGATTTTGTCCACCCAAGAAAACATACCAGGGGGATTTAGTCCACCCCAGAAATTATACCAAGGGGATTTTGCCCACCCCAGAAATTATACCAAGGGGATTTTGTCCACCCAAGAAAATAAACCAGGGGGATTTTGCCCACCCCAGAAATTATACCAAGGGGATTTTGCCCACCCCAGAAATCATACCAAGGGGATTTTGCCCACCCCAGAAATTATACCAAGGGGATTTTGTCCACCCAAGAAAACAAACCAGGGGGATTTTGCCCACCCCAGAAATTATACCAAGGGGATTTTGCCCACCCCAGAAATTATACCAAGGGGATTTTGCCCACCCCAGAAATTATACCAAGGGGATTTTGTCCACCCCAGAAATTATACCAAGGGGATTTTGTCCACCCAAGAAATTATACCAAGGGGATTTTGCCCACCCCAGAAATTATACCATGGGGATTTTGTCCACCCCAGAAATTATACCAAGGGGATCTTGTCCACCCAAGAAATTATACCAAGGGGATTTTGTTCACCCCAGAAATTATACCAGGGGGATTTTGTCCACCCCAGAAATTATACCAAGGGGATTTTGTCCACCCCAGAAATTATACTAAGGAGATTTTGTTCACCCCAGAACTTATACCAAGGGGATTTTGTCCACCCAAGAAATTATAGCGAGGGGATTATGTCCGCCTATACCAATCTATCTATGTAGACTAAGAATTAAGCAGAAATACTGATATCTAAGACAATGTAAACATTGAAATGTTTTTCAATGCTGTAATAATGATGTGGTTTGCCTAATTATAATTCCAAATATGAAGCGGAAGCAATTCAAACGATCATTTTTTTGTTTTAAATGCAAATGGCAACATGGATCTTGAAATGTAGATTAAACAGTGAGACTTCAATCCAATATGTAGGAAAAATATTAATTTTATAGACCATATTACTATAACGGAATGAATCCAATGAAAGTTTCTTAATAAATCCACCAAATCAAACTACTCTTGCAAAAAACAGTCTCTAATTTACACTGAATTTATTAAAATTTAGAGTCCAAGTCATATCTTTCTCTTCTAATGTTTTCAGAATATTGGCTAATAGACCAAAATCATACTGTAAAGTCTGATTTTTAGTCTAAACTAAATATTATGTTCTTGCAAGCCAAGTTTATTCAAAGAATTTATTGTCAAAAGAGTTATATACATACAAAGAACTATTAAAGTTAATATTGTTATTAACCGAAAATTTACGTTGACTTTATAAGGATTATATTTAGCAGGAAAAGGGTTAAAAAACAAGAGAATCAACTGAAAACCATTATTATATGTTTCTTTAACCTGCCATGTTATTTATTGGTGTCATTGATGAAATGATACATAAAAGAAGTTCTAACTCAGATTTTTTTTTCTGCAACACGGTTCTAACTGGGCCAGTTAGAACCGTGTTGCAGGAACACATAATACCACTTTGAGTTAGAACCTTTTCAACAAATTCAATTTTCTCAATCAATATGAGGACTTTTTGAAAAATATTTTAAGGGATAATGTATTGACATTAGTTAGTTTCAAAAATGTAAAAAAGTGATTTTTGATAAAAAGTGGAGTTAGAACCGTATTGCGGAAACCCCACGATGTGTATTTCAGTCTCAATGCTGCGGTCATTAGGTCAATAAACTGAACTGCTGAAAAGAAAGGACAACCGTTCTTTAATCCGTATTAAGCCATTTCAACTGTTATGTTGAAGTAAGCTGTTTTGTTCGTTTCAGACAAAAATGTTCTTTCTCTCTTTCCGAAACAAGACTTGGTTTTGACTTGGGAAGACATTGATGCAAAAGAAGTAAATGCTTATAATCAGCATTAATTTTTCTCCTGATGCATCAAAGTTTTCTGCACAAGATTATTCACAAAACTTACACGTAATATCCATTTTGCCGTGTGCAAATATTTTCGAATTTGGCCACCATAAAATTGTTGTTTCGGAAAGCACGATGGATAATCACGTGATACAATATTTTCAGAAAATCTTCAATAATTTTGTAAATACTAGACCGATTTGAATTCGGGTTGAAGCAGAGAATGTAGACAGACGTCACGCACTAGATGAACGAGGTTGATTTTTGAAAAATAAACTGATAAAAAAGTTATTGAAGATAAACCAAAATTTTGGTTTATCTTCAATAACTTTTTTTCAGTTGATTTCTCAAAAATCCAACACGTCCAGCTTATTCCTAGTATTTTTCCAACTTCTCTGCTTCAAACCGAATTCAAATTGGTCAAGTATTAAAAAAGATATTGAAGATTATCGGAAATTCTGAGTCACATGATTATACACCGTGGAAAGGGTAATTGGCGAGCCTGCGTCGCGCAGCTCCTCCAACTCTTTATAGATGAGTGAGGATCTTGAAAAAGTCCCTAATAGCATTTGCGATGACCATGTTTCACGATCAACAAGTGTACAGGATGACAGGGGGTCAATACTGATCTTGTATGGTTGCTACATGTTATGAAGAAACTATTAGAGAGCAACGTGGATCCTGGTCAGACTGTGCGTATGCACAGGCGGGTCTGGATTATACTTTAATGGGCATTTTCCGGAACCGGGCTTGGATATATTTTGTACGATTCTGTGTGATACATTTAATGATCATTAGCTAAAGTTAATAAGCTAATTTGTTTTCATTAACCACCAAATAGTGGGGGAGCTTAAGTCCAAAAAGTGGCATAATACTTCACTTTGTGATACAAGCACCAAATTTGGCACAAATGTTGCTTAGAGTGTACTATTTTCAAAACAAATGGTATCCACGATGAAAAAGCAATGTGGCGGCCATTTTTCCAAGATGGCCGCCATCTCTAGAGGTAAAAAAATCAGAAAAATACTTCATTTCGAGATAAAAGCACCAACTTTGGCACAAATGTTCCCCAGAATATACTCTTTGCAAAACATATAGTATCCCCCATGACAAACCAACATGGCTGCCAAATTCTGAGATGGCCACCATCCTTATATTTAAAGAAAATCAAGAAAACCCTTCTTTTTGAAGATACAAGCACCAAATTAAGCTCATATGTTCATAAAAGTATACTATTTACAAAAACATATGGTATCCACCTTAAAAATCCAACATGGCTGCTATTTTCCAGAATGGCCGCCATCTTCATAGAAGAAAAAATCTGAAAAAACCCCTTATCTTTTAGATACAATCACCAAACTTGACACAGATGTTTCCTAGAGTTAACTATTTTCAAAAAGCAAGATATCCATAGTGAAATCAGCCTTGTGGCCATTTCCCAAGATGGCCGCCATTTCTGTAACTCAACATATTGGAAAATGCTTCTTTTTGTGATATAAGCACTAAATTTGGCGCACATGTTCCTAAGAGTGTACCATTTTCAAAAATAATGGTAGCCACTGTGAAAACACAACAACATAGTTGTCATTTTCAAAGGTGGCTGCCATCTATATATAGATCCTAATATGGGTAAAAAACATTTTCGATGTAAAAGACAGATTTTTTACACAAACATTTTTTTGGAGTAAATGATCTTTGTAAAATATGTTATCATACGTGAGGTATTGAAATTTGCTTCCATTTTTTTTAAATGGCTTTAGTGTGTATATACATGTAGAAAATCTAGTTTTCAATTCGCCTTACTTCAACATTCATTTCGACATTCATTACAACATATTTCTTCAAAAAATCATGTATAACCTGACTTTGATAACATTTGCAAAACAGTTGTAACGTTTAGTTTGGGTTATTTCAGTGATGTTTTTGCTGTTGGTTATGTTTGTGTTTTTAGAGGATTGTAACTAAATGTGTTACCATTTTGTTTTTTGCAATGCGCATAAAAGTTTCTGCATGTTAATAGCGCGGAGCCGGTCCTATTCATGGAATACTATCCTAGTAGGTGAAGACAAAAACAGCTGGCATTTCAATAGGCCTATATGGTGGCCATTTTTATCATCATCTATACAAGTAAATTAAATAATAATTCAATATAACTAAATTTATAGTGTTCAATCCAACATAAATTGTCATTGAAACATCAAGAAGTAATCTCTTAACAAACTTTGTCATCGTAAAAAGTTTGCTTCCACCAAAATAGTTGTCTTAGTATAAAATTAAAGACATGGGTTCTTCATGGCCAATGACAAATCATAAACTACAAACTATGAACTACAAAATATAGATTGTTTCTGCAATATAAAGGAAGTAACATATTCGTTCTACGTATTCGACGAATATCGTTATTCTGTACAAAATATATATAATGGGCTGAGGGGCCTTAAATACAATTCTGAAAGAATAAACATCAAATGATAATAGAGTAATATAGTTTTCCATATTTTTAAAATAGAAAATAAATAACAAACCCTGTTGTCAGTCAATAGGGATTTAATAACGCTTAACATTTTATGTAAAAAACAGTTTTGGGCCTTTTTAGATATATTTGACAAATCTTTCACTTAATTGAAATGTGCATGCACAAAATATTCCTTACTGTATACTTTGATATATAGTCACATATAATTCGTAGAACATACATCCTTCAAAATGCATGGTATCAACCTGAAAAGTCAAAGCACCTTGTTGATTTCAAATAAGTCCACCTTTACAAAAGTGAAAACAGTGGTCTTTGATTTTGTCATGCAAGCCCCCATTTAGCACAAATGTTTCTTAGATTGTATTTTCTTCAAAATACCGCGCATAGTATCTGCCACGAAACACTAACAAAGCTGCTGCAAAATTTGTGAGATAACTATACAATTTTTAAAGGTTCAAATATTTGAAAGATCTAAAAAATGATCACAATGACACTAAGTTGCAGCTTAATATTCTAAAAGTTGTTGATACATAATTGTGGCTTTATTTGTATTGAATCGCCAATTACAAATTAAAGGAATGATTTTTAAGTGATAGCCAAGTAGTTCTTTAACATACAATGGTGAAAATTTTGACCAAGACAATTTCAAAAGAACAGCGATAGATCTACTGACAAAATTGTTTGGTTAACAGTGAATTCTAATTAGTTCGTCAAATTTGGAAATTATTTTGTTATTGAGCACAAGAACAATTTTGCTATAAATTGTCATAGTCTTAATCACGTTATGACAAAAATATGGCTATGTAAGATATCATATTTCACAAAGAATACCTGATCAACAAAAACTTGAAAAAGATGGTGCTTGCAACATAGAAAATTATTTTGACCCATACGTGATCTACAGAGATGGCAATCATCTTAGAAAATGGCAGCCATGAGGTTGTTTTATCTTGGTGGAAACCATTATGTCTGAAAATGGTATACCCTGAGAAACATGAGTGCCAAATTTGGTGCTTATATCACAAAAAGAAATATTTTCCAATATTTTGAGTATAGAAATGGTGGCCATCTTGGGAAATGGCCACAATGTTTATTTCACCTATGGATATCTTGTTTTTTGAAAACGGTTCACTCTAAGAAACATCTGTGTCAAATGTGGTGATTGTGTCGCAACGATAAGGATTTTTTCAGATTTTTTTCTTATATGAAGATGGCGGCCATTCTGGAAAATGGCAGCCATGTTGGATTTTTAAAGTGGATACCATATGTTTTGAAAATAGTGTACTTTTATGAACATATTTGCTTAATTTTGTGCTTGTATCTTCAAAAAGAAGGATTTTCCCGATTTCCTTATATATAGGGATGGCGGCCATCTCAGAATTTGGCAGCCATGTTAGTTTTTTATGTTGGATACCATATGTTTTACAAAGAGTATATTCTGGGGAACATTTGTGCCAAATTTGGTGCTTGTATCTCGAAATGAAGTATTTTTTCTGATTTTTTTACCTCCAGAGATGGCGGCTATCTTGGAAAAAATGGCCGCCATATTGGTTTTTCATCGTGGATACCATTTGTTTTGAAAATAGTACACTCTAAGCAACATTTGTGCCAAATTTGGTGCTTGTATCACAAATTGAAGTATTTTGGGATAAGCTCCCCCACTAAAAGTACAGCTAAACATATCGTATGAAGCCACTTCAGCCATGGTCTACATGTAGTCTAGAATTACAATGGTCTTGAAAGCGTTTTATATTATTTTATGAGCTAAAAACATTTCTTCTAAGATACGGAAAAGGGGCCTTATTGTAGGTATATACGAGTCCTCCGGTGGATCCGAACGCAGCATTTAAATACGACAAAATTGCTGTATTGGTAAAAAACAAAGAAACTAATCAAGTAAAAGGAGAAAAAGCCGATCGATATTTTCAGCCTTTTTTCATTGTTTGATCGTTTGAAAATTGAAACACGCGGATAATTTGGCAGAGGGTTTTAACGAGTTTTTAAATATATGTATATGAATAACTATCAATGAATTGGAAGTATATTGAACTGCTATTGATTTTCGATACATATCCTTCTTCTTGCATATGAAAAATTTTCTTTTCATTCAAAAACCCTCGTAACTGCAGTTTTTCTAAAGTTGCACTTACGTGGTTCTTTGAAGAAAATTTGAGTTATATCGCATTCTTTTCAAAAAGGGATTAACTGTTATGATAAACTTATAAACATGTTTAAAGAATTGAATTTTTAACCATTTAAACTATTTCAAAAGTCAGGGGGATTAATCTATAATCGTGTTGTTTACAAATGGTTCTTTCAATCTATAGCTAACGATAGATGAGCTGGCAGAGCATCCCTAGCTATTGGCTAGGGCTGCTCTGCCAGACCATTTATCGAAATTTTTACATATATGTGACCCGTCACGCTAAAAAGGGACCTTATCCAAACTCCAAAAATCCAAATTTTGTCAAACTTATCAGACCCAGCACAGGTCAACCAGATCCCATATGCGAAAAATGAATATTAAGTAAGATACATGTAGGGAAAACATTCCGGACTTAGAAAATTACATAAAAGTGAAAAGTGTCGGCCCTAGTCTGGCTGCGCGGACTGCGCAGACTGACTAGGGTCGATATTTTTCACACCTCCTATAAGCGAGACGGGTCACAATTATATTCTCAGCAAAAGAGCTAACGCATCACTTTTTAAAATTGCATAACTTCTTTATTGTCAAAGATTTAGATTTATAATTTGGCACATATTTATCCCACACGTTTCTGCACTCATTCATAAAACAATTTCTATGTTTTCTTTCTTATGTGACAGCGTCATATCAAAGGGAGCCAAAGCAGTTTTTGGCTCCTGTAATTTGTGATCTTTTTCAATCATTTTTGTTTGAATTGATTTTGAAAGCTGGTTTATTGTGAAATTAAAGTCTGAAAAAATCAATTTTCTATCTAACATAACAAGGGCTGTTCCGGGACAACGTAGTTCGCATAGAGGCACCTTTTTGAAAGAAAATGTAAATTTTCAAGGTCAAGGTCACAATGTCAAATTTTATAGTGTCAGGTGAAAAGTCTTGTTGGGGCCTGTCTATGTGTGAAATATCAAGACTGCATCTAATACAGTTCATAAGATAAAGACCGATACGTTTTTGTCTACGTAACCTACGTCGCCGTCGACGCCATCAATGACACCAACGGCACTAGTGATGTAACGATGCCTCTGTGGGAATACATTACGCGCCCATAAAAATGTTAAAGCCGTCGGTTTGTTTTTTGAAGGGTAACTTTTATAAACAGAAACTCTTTCAGCCAATGCAAAAGGTTTGAAAGTTGTGCGTGAATTTTCCATTTTAATCAAATTTCAGACTTTATGAATTTTAGAATTAAGGGTGTCCTTATTAAAAGTTCAATATTTTACAAGATACTGTAACATTTACTATGAAATTTCATACATCTCTTATCAAATGGTGGTAGTCAGCATGTGCAAATTTTGAAGGTATTCTGTAGATTCGTTGAAAAATATTAACAAAGATCTGAGTGATGCGTTAGCAGTTTTGCCGAGTATATATTAGATGAAATGATGTGCAACGACAAAAGCTGCAGATGCCATGTAACATTCTTCATGACATTTCTTCAAAGATTTGATAATCTGTAGAAATTCTTTTTTCAGCTATATTCGTATTGTCTTTGTCCGCTTTCTGTCAATTTGGGCGCCTCTAATATGTTGTCAGTTAATGAAAATTCTCCAAATTCAAAGGTGTTGCAGATCACAGTTTCAAAGGATTACTTTCCGGTTTTTTTTGTGACAATTAATGCAATTTCGTCTACATTCTTTTAAAATAATTCATTTTGTTGTTTATCAGAAAATAGCCATTGTGTGGAATGGGTTAAGATACATTTCTCAAGAAGCAATGATAGGCTAATTGTAGCTACAAAGTTACAAAGTCTAATTTACTCTCTGCTATTTTGACACTATTCGGAAATGTAATAGACAGATTCAATTTACTTCGAATACGTTTCATTCCCAATCATTTCGCTGATGAATGACAATGAACTGTGTGCTAGAAATAGACCGGGGTGACTCATGTGACACAACAATAACAATTTTATAAAATCTTAGAAAAATAAAAAGTTATTAAGTGACTGATTAGAATCTGCTTTAAATCAGAGAAGAAGCGGAACGCCAGGACAATATTTTGCTCGTCAATGTTTTATCGAGTGTTAGTATTGTCCAGCAAGATTAACCCGGGACATCTGCATATTTAATGACCCCATTCGACAATGTTTTGTTAAGACTCTCAACTTACAGAATTTTGCACACGTAAATTAAAGGCTACCAAGCTTGGCAGTTTATTGCACCGTATATTGGAAGAAAATCATTAAATTAACGTGTTTTATAAAAGATCCGCCAAACTCGGTTGTTTTAAAAGTTTTATTTGCTTTTCTTTACATCGTTGAAAAACTGATTTTCGAGAAAATCGGCAATTTCCGTAAAATTGCCACGGATTGACGTCATCAATGGCTTGACTCCGCCCCCAATCTAGAGCATGAGGTGTCTGACAAAGATAATGTGTTCGACTTTTCTGTCATATAGCGAAGTCTCAGTTTTTATCCATTTCTCGATCGTAAGAGTAATACAGACAAACTTAAACCGTTCTTTGGCACATTCCTTAATTCACTTACGACCTATTCTTTGACTGTTTTAACATTTTTTCTAACATTTACTGAGGACGAATTCCGTGTTTTGAGTATCGATTGGGGAAGTCGCTTTTTGACAGAAAAGTCGGACATTTAACTTTTTCAGAAATTTCAGACTTTCCGGGAAAAGACCCATGACTGCCCGTTTTTCCCGCCATGACGTCATTCAGTGGCCAGTATGACGTCATAATTTCAAGTCGGAAGTTTAGCGTATTTTCTTCGGCAAAGATCGGAAAAGACCAAAATATCAAATTTAAAACACGAAATTTAAACACTTCTAATGTTGGAAAATTGTAGAAACTTTGATATTTGGTTTACAGTAAGGTGTTCTTTCGGCACAAGACTTTAATTTTGCCAATCATCGGACACTTTAAGTTGTCCTGGGTGAATGTGGGTGGATCTCATCTATTTTGCTGTTTGTATTTAAGAATTAAGATTTATTTTTATCATATGTTTTGTAAAACGCTCTAATAAATCTCACAGTCAGTAAATAATCATACCATTGTGTCTTACCTTTCCACCGATTTTAACAAACATTAGTCAGTTGATCAGTTAAATCATCAATTTGCATGCTGATTATTGTAGATTCGCTGTTTTATGGTGGTATAAGGAAAAGTTTTTGGTTCGAAACCTGACAACACCAAATGATTTTTTGTCTTCGCAATAATGGTGACCCGCGTTTCCTCTTCGCCATGTTTGTGTATTTTTGCGTAGACATGAAAGTTGAAAGCCATGGTGTTGCATCTTCGCAAGCCAATGGTTCTCCCTTCAAATTGGTCATTTCGGATTCGTAAGGAACAAGGTTGAGTTAGAACCATTGGCTTGCGAAGATGCTGTGTTGTTACTGCGACAAAACTCCACTAAACACCCGACTCTGGAAAACGATTTCTTCATGTAATTGAGTCAATTGTGTCTCTAGATAAGCCTGTATTTAAGTGCATTCTGATCTGGACCCTATTTCTCTGTAGTAATCTTAACATGTAATGAAAATTCAGGAGAACTAGGAGAACAACTTGGATCTTGACCAAACTGCCCTTATGCCCATGCTGATTTAGATCCATGTAGCTTTTATCCCGATACCGATTCATATTTACCCTTTGTCAAACAATATTTTAGGCTGATTCAATTTGAACCCTGTTGCATAAGGCAAAAGAGATGTTGACAATGCCATCTATGCACAATATGAAAATATTGAAGCAAAATGGGAAAATTGTATGCTGATCTTCAGCATCTTATTATTTTGCCCCAATGTTTTTTCCAAACCTTAATTGTTAGGTACGTCAAAACCAGGCCTTGTTTTGGAAATGGTTAAATAGATAATTAAAAGCTAAGCAAAAATGGACTATGGAAAGATCAGTGCAAAATCGGAGTAAATGCTTAAAAATACGTATCTTCCAATACGTTTGCTTTTTGTTAGACATTATAAAACAATTAATTACATACTCTGATTTTTAGCCGTAGGATAACCTTGTTAACCCTTTCCCAAACAAGACCTGGTTTTGACGTCCCTAATAGGAAAGGCTTGAGAAATAATTGAAACAAAAGAAGAAACTGCTGATAAGCAGCAATTTCTCCTTTTGTCTCAATGTTTTCTTAGCTATATTGTACAAATATCCTTTCTTTTTCAATGTCCATTTTGTCGTCTGCAGCAACTTTCAAATTGGACCATCCTAAATTATTGTCGTTTAGGAAAGGGTTAATTAGGAACGGATTCATGGTGAGAAACTCACACAAACATCGTGTATGAGCTGGGATCTGAGAAAAGGAACCTTATATCACGTGAGACAAACAATGACGAAACTGTTCGCGATGCAAGCTGCTATCGCTTATTTATAAGCCAGGGTCTCGAAGCTGCTTTGATTGATTTGTGATGTATGCCGTCTACAACTTTTATTGTTATATTGCGTAGGCCGATTCTCCTAACCATGGATACCTGTTGTTTCTAGCACAACATCCTTACCGAATCTCCAGCGGCTTGCCCATATAGGTTGACGATATCAACCCATTAGTGGGAGACATTTTTTCTAAAAGGATATTTTCCGCGAACCTTGGACCTCACAACTGAGAATCCGATGCGTTAACAACAGCGCCTTCGCCATAGTTCGATCATGACCTTTAGCCCTTTCCCAAACTACACATGTATAGGGTAGTCAAAATTGAAAGCTCACTGCAGACGATAACTTGGATTTTACAATAGATAAAATAGCACAGGAAACATTGAAATAAAATGAGAAAATGCTGATAATCCACATTGTCTCCTTTTGTCTTAATGTTTTCTCAAGCATTTGTTATCAGGAACGTCAAAACCAGACCTTGTTTGGGAGAGAGCTAAAAAACAGATTTGAACCAGATACTTATATAGCTTTTATTTAGTTCTATCTATTTTCGAATCTTTCAAATTATGCAGTCTCAACAATTTGTTGAGCTCAGTTATCCGCGACGGTTTCGATTCGACGCTTCACGTACGATTATAATTCAATTTACGTACATAAGCCTACATTGTAGTGCATGCAGACCATATTTGTATGACAGATATACAAATGCAAGGATATTTCACATCGTTCAGGTAATCTACATATTTTTTTCTTTTTTTCATTTTTATTCATGTTTTCACGTTTTTATCTTGTCAATATGATAAATTGTCAATATAAATTGTACAAACCTTTATTTTTAAAAATAGGACATATTCATTTAGATTGCATATAGCATCTTGTTTGGTTTCGGCAGTGAGCGGACAGTATCCACTCAACCAGCACAATACATGTAGCCAACGTACGGACGGACTCCATCCTTAACATTTAAGGGTTTTTTACCCGAAAACGGCATAATCCATTTCATAAAACCACTTATTGCATAAAATGTGTGTTTTTGGGCCGTTATCAACATTGAATAATGAGTAGAAACCGGTCCGGTATCGTGAAAAAACGGTCGTTATACAGTGCGACATCGCACCGGCTTTGCACTCAAATATCCTCGATTTTACCCTTCAAAATAAACAATTGTCTCTTTTCCTGCAAAATGTTCAACGTTTTACGTTAAATAATTTTGGTGCCAAATTATGACGTAACATTGTGACGTAAAGGCGGACATTTTTGATTTCACATCGGTTCATTTTTCGCACATTCCAAGGGGTTTGGGGTAAGTTAACATTGGAATTTTGTGCTTTGTATTCTTCGGTCGTTTACATTCGCAGAGGAACGCAAAATACGAAAAGGATCCTCGTGTTTCGCACTCGGGCGTTAACGTATTTCTTGGGCCTCTGAAAATGTTAGCGACCTCAAAAACGTGAATTAGCCTTATATTATTATCCCTTTCTCAAACAAAATCTGGATTTGTTACCATATAAATATTCTTTGGAAAACAAATGAAGAAAATGGTGGTAACCCGCCTCAATAATTTCTGTGCTATATAATACGATAATCCAGATTTTAATCATCATCATTATTTAAAGCATTCGAGAGCTTCTAGATTGAACAGCCCTAATGAAAAAAATACGTTATATAATCCTGTCCTCAGTTGTATTCTAATTGAGGGGATAATACCCGCCAAACTAGCATCAATGATAACATCCAGTATGTTCCATATACAGGCCCGTAGGAAGCAATTTCATATGGGGGGGGGGGGCTAAAGGCCTTGTCCTTGGATTTTCCCTAAATTTTCAGTGTACAATTAAGAAAATTTGGCATTTTCGGCCAACTTTGGGGGGTATCCCCCCCCCCCAGCCCCCCCAGCCCTCCAGCCCCCCCCCCCCTGTTCCTGCAGGCCTGATATAAACATATTCCTAGAAAAGGTTCTTTATTGCAACCATGTTTCTAGATCAGCATTTACCTAGGTGCAGTCAGATCGGGATCCATGCTATTCTCGTGCAATTGTTATATGCCATAAAGCAGATAATTCGATTAGCATGGGCTGTTCTGCCAGGTCGTTTATCGTGAGGTATACGTATGTAAAAAACTACAATGAACAAGTTTTCTCACATCAGTAAATATATATATATATATATTTCGTCTTTATCTATTATTTCATTAATAAATTATAATTCCCTCCGTTTAACATCCTAGTATGTCGTCGCTTTTCAACAAAAACCGCGTAACTGCAGCTTCTTTTACGCTGCAGTTACCCGGCCCCGGTTTCTCGAAAAAAAAACTTAGAACGTCCCCATGCTTAAATCGCACAAAATCCACGTGAACTTCAATCGAATACCCATCAACATTGGAGAGTCTCCCGTTGAAGTTGAGCATGTTCTCATGAAAATATATTTAAGTTTTTTTTGTTTTTTTTGTTGTTGTTTTTTTTTTTTTTTTTTTTTTTTTTGAGAAACCGGGTCCAGGTTTTTGTTGCAAAGCAACGATGTGTTCTGTAAGTACATGTATCTATATGATAGACAGATTGGTTTATAGAATCTGACTATCAAGTGTTATCTATATGATAAGCATTTATACTCACCTGCTTGGTGGTTTAGTGCTCGGCTATTCGTGATGAAGGATACACGGATATAAACAAAATATAAAGGTAATTCGTAGTTAATCAATTTGTATAACTAGACTAGGAATTTTATACTTTGGATATGAAATCTGGGAAAATGCATTTTGAAATAGCATTTGAGAACACCATAGATACTGATCAGACTGTGCATACGCACAGTCTGATCAGGATCCATGTTGTCCTGTAAAGAATTGTAGCTTTTTCGTGACGTGTAATAATTTGTAAGAAAATATCATAAGCTCTGATTAGACTGCGCTTAAGCACAACCTGATCTAAAAACAAACCAATATCAATATAGTTCTTATAATTGCCCTTTTTCAAGATCCTTACACATTTTTATTTCTATAATTATATTTGTGAGCTTTACCCCCCCTCCCTCCCCCCCCCCCCTCATGCGTGTATCGCATGTGTTATGGGTGGTATCCATACATTTGACAGATTGGTTTATAAGTACGATCTGTATACCAAGTCTTATCTCTATGATGAAAAATTATCATGGATACAGAGAGGAACTTAGTACTTTGACTAATATTAAATCATTTATTGTTACATAAACTGTAGCCCATAAGAATCGTCTCTCTGAGACAACTATATTGAGTACCCATAACATAGCGTTAGAAATGGAATTGAAATATACACGCATTCGTCCCGTCTTGATTACCTGTTAGTCTACATTAAACTTCACCTGCGTAGAGGTTCAGTGCTTGGCTATTCATGATGAGGGATAAACGGATATAAACAAATTATAAAGGTAATTTATAGTTAATCATTTTATATTAAGATATTTTTATGGTAAACGGTTTTACTTAACCATCTCCTAACTAACAAACATTGTGAAAATCTTAATGCTGATGAAAAAATCACTTTAAATGGGAAAAATACAATTATAAAGTCATGGCTTGTACGGCATTTTTGAAATTGGAGAAAAATTTTCCTCGCATTTTATATGTTTCTCTAGTTTATGAAGCGAACACTTGATTCCCCTTTGTGAGTATTTCGCACGCATCAAAACCACTGGTGCTGAACTCGGCCAAAGCGTGGGACGTTTTTTCGCGATCAATGTATTCCGTCGGTGTTGTTATAGAATATCGTAACTACGGCTCTATCGAAGCCGTAGTTACGAGATTTGTATATAGGTAAACTCGGTCTTTTTTTAGAACAAATTCATTGTTATTAGAAAAACTCTCCAATCAGATCTTTAAAGTCACATTTAAACGCAAAATATCTGTACCTTGTTGTAGCGAAAAACGTCCATCGCTTTGGCCGAGTTCACCACCAGTGATTTCGCACGCATCAAAATCTTAGCGGGGATACGGAAAAGGTGTCCTTGTGTCATTTGTTCTGTGATAACTTCTTCATGACCTGCAACAACTACTAGAGATCATATTGGGTCATTTTAAGACACCAATTTGACACAGGGTGATTTCGAACCATGCTATAAGGACTTTTTTTCAGAACCCGGCTCATTTGTAATTACCTATCATAAAGTTAGTAATTTGTATTCGGTTGTCATGGAATTTGCATTTTCCAAACGACAGAACTGTAAGGAAATCCATTGTCAAGTTTTGCTAACAACGAAAAAATCTGCGGGCAACGCTTTTAAAAGCTAATATGGTTTTTTTGTTGTTTCTTTTTTTGTCTTAATGGTTTTCCAAACGTTTTCAAATAGGGTCCTAAAAACCAGGCTTTGTTTTTGGAAGGATATAGACTAAAATACACTTCATGATAATGTATAGGGATAACTCTTTCCCTTAGCAACAATTTCGGGTTGTCAAATTTGAAACGGAGATGACAAAACAAATTATTCCGATAGTAGAAAAATGTGTATGGTGGGGAATAGAGAATATTGATGGAAAGGGAAAAATGTTTATCCGCACATTCTTCTTTTCTATGAATATTTTCTTGTTCCTTATGAAAACACACATTCATATCCAAATATAGACCTAAATTTTAGAAAGAAGCATTTTGTCTGATCGAGAATACATTATTCAAAGCATCATTAGTAACGCTTTTTGCAATGCTTTGACACTTGACTCGCTTGGAATATGACGACATGCACCGCTCATTAGGCGATGATTTACAAGGCAACACTATAATGATCCGTCACGCTAAAACGGACCATTTGGGGAGTCAATAAAACAAATAATTGTGACCCGTCACGCTATAAGGGACCTTATAGGAAGTGTGAAAATATCGACCCTAGTCAGTCTGCGCAGTCCGCGCAGCCAGACTAGGGCCGACATTTTTCACTTTTATGTGATTTTTTAATCCGGGATGCTTTCTCTATCTTACTATAATATGTTAATTTTTCGCATACGGGATCTGGCTGACCTGTGATGAGTCTGGCAAGTTTGTCAAAATTTGGGTTTTTGGAGTTCGGATAAGATCCCTTTTAGCGTGACGGGTCACATATATGAGCTACGGATTAGACTCTGCATAGGTCAACCAGATGTAAAAAACGAACACCGTCGGTGTAATTTCAAGACCTGGTAGCTCCAGTTTCAATCAAGCCATAGGTTTAGCAAAACACAGGCGGCAGGTATTAGTATAAAATTTGCAAATTTTCAACGTTTATTATATTTTCCTGTATATCCCCGAAAAGAAATATGTGGGAAGACTATAAGGCAAAAAATAAATATCAATAACAAGCATTTTCTCCTTTGTCTTAATTAATTCCGTTCTATACCGTACAAAAATCATAATTTTTCAACACCCATGTTTGCATTTAAGCAACGGCATCAGTTTGGATCTCCTAACGTTTTGCTGTTTTGGGAAGTGTCATATCAATATACATGTAATGCAGTCTACAGCAAACCAAGTTTATACATTGTACTCATTAGGCAGCGGGATTGCCTAAAGACAGAATGTTGTTAACACTCTCCTTAACAACCAAAACGTCAGGGCAAAATTGAAGGCAGTTAAAAGCGACAATATTGACGTTATAAAAGTAAAAGATAGCGTAAATGTTTCCAGAGAGAAAAGATGAATATGTTTGTTTGCAGAATGGTCTTCTTTTCCCTCAAAGCTTTCCAATAACCTTCTTTATAAAGAACGTGAAATCGCGGACTGGTTTGGGAAAGGGTGTATATGAGCGTTACGTAATAAATCAACTCTTATACAAGACGGAGGTTAATCCTTTATTTCACAAAAAATCTAAATCAAATTTTTAAAACTAGCTGCAGTTACAAGGTGTCTGCTGAAAAGCGACTTTCAACTTCTGTTGTTGTTGTTGTTGTGTTGTTGTTGTTGTTGTTGTTGTTGTTGTTGTTGTTGTTGTTGTTGTGATGGTGGTGGTGGTGGTGGTGCAGCTTTTTGGAAAGCTTTGACAGAAAGGATTCACCTACATTCATAACGTTTACTTCATTAAAGGGACATTTCATTCCAATTTCAATTTTTTAAAGTATGTCTTGATGCCAAGATTGGTTATTCTAATGAGTATAAATACTATTAGTTTTTTGAAGTTGTTGCCAATAAGCGAGAAACACGCATTTAAAGTTGAGACATAATCAATAAATTGCATATGAATTCGAACTGTTGTCCACAACAATTTGTTCAATTTTAACCTAAAAACATAAATTTCTCGTAAACGGCGCAATATTTTGGCTTGCAATTTTCAGAATTTTCATAAGGAAATATGCTCTTTCAGATAAAAATAAAAGTAAAATTTATGACAAAAAATTCTGAAATGTCACTTTAAACCTTTCTTACATTATACTTGTTTATGAGATCAGAAATTGAGAAAGATTTGAGAAACGCCGAGATGAAAATGACTATAACCAATTTTTAAAGCAATATCTTTTTGTCGAAATACTTTTTCATTAACCATTTCCCAAACAAGACCTGGTTTTGACGTGTCTAAAAGAGATGGCTTCGGAAAACATCGAGGCAAGAGAAGAAATTGCTGACCATCACCAATTTCTCCTTTTGCCTCCATATTTTCCATGCTTTTATGTTCACATTCCTTTCACCAAATAACACTCATTTTATTGTTTGCAACTTCTCTTAAACTGGAAAAGACTATTTTTTTGCTGGAAGAGGGTTTAAAAGATTAATTTCTCATTATATATATGTTTTTATTTGGGTATATAATTATTTTTTGTTTGTGAAATGGTAAAGTAACTTCTACGATTATAGAGACAAGGATGTAATAATTTTGATTGAGTTACGTTTCCGCATTTCGTGATTATGTTTATGGCATTTTGCGTAGATTGCGGTGTTAGATTATGTTCTAACGTCAGCAAATTGCCAAGGATTCATTAACCCTTTCCCAAACAAGACATGGTGTTGAAGTCGATAAAAAAGCTTGGGGAAACATTGAGGCTGATGATCATCATTTCCTTCTTTTGCTCCAATCTTTTCCCAGGACTTTTTATCGGGGACGTAGAAACCATAATTTGTTTGGGAAATGGTTTATCGGGAATCACATGCCGTGCACATTTGTGACCCGTCGCGCTAAAAGGGACCTTATCGGATGTGTGAAAAATATCGACCCTAGTCAGTCTGCGCTGTCCGCGCAGCCAAACTAGGGCAGACACTTTTCACTTTCACTTTCATGCAATTTTCTAAATCCGGAATGTTTCCCCTATATCAATATATGTTCATTTTTCGCATACAAGATCTGGTTGACACGTGCGTAGCCTGACAAGTTTGTCAAGATTTGAATATTTGGGGTTCGGATAAGGTCCCTTTTAGCGTGACGGGTCACATTTGTTTGTCCTGCAACCGTACTTTATCTCTTCGTCTTCTCAAATGAGTGGTTGAGCTCACTAATTAAACATTTGAACTTTCATCGGGAGTGGTACAAAGTACTAAAATAAATCTATTTCAGCTATCGTAGGCTAGGATGGGATGGCACAGATCTTATTTTTAACAGGAAACGATCGAATATTGACAATTTACTGATGTGATCAATATAAATTAGTGTTCGACCTACTTCTTGGACCAATGTAAATGCAGTATATTTTAAAATTTCGCCGCTCTATTTCGCATAAACGGGCTGCCGGCTAGTTTATGTGACGTCTATTACATAGCCACGCCCAGTCTCCAATGAACCGCTAGCGAACACTAAGTCAGATAGAGACTGTATAGTAGATTCTGCGCTGCGCATTTGAGTTTGAGTTTATTGGAGTTTTACGCCGTTTTCAACTGCCAGGGTCATATCGCGGCGGCTGGAGCACCTATCCATGGATTCCTGTTGTTTCTCAAACCAGTACTACCACAACACCCTTACCGAGCCTCCAGCTGCTCGCCCACTTAGGTTAACGATTTCAAACCCATTGGTGGGTGACAATTTTGTCAGTAAGGGTATTAGCCGCGGCCGGGTATCGAACCCGGGACCTCTCGATTGAGGGTCAGATGCTCTATCAACTGCGCTAAGGCCGCGGCTGCTGCGCATTTGAATGTTTATTTCGCATAGAATATATTATACAGCCTCTATCTGATACTTCGATCCAACACTCCATTTGAACCGTTTCTACAGTAGGACTTAGATGAAAATGAAACATAATTATTTCGCATAATATTATTAAAGGGCATCTCCCTGCAATTTGTATTTCCATGTAGAACTATGATGTTTGCACAGGATGGGGAATCAATTTCACTATTCCTCTGGATGGTGCTCATTCTGCATTACTATGCGGAGAGATGGAAAGGGGTAAACGAATTCTAAATTCAGTATTTTTTTTTCAAAGTCGACACTCTATGGTAAACATGTATTACGTATCAGATAGAGGCTGTATAGTAGATTCTACGCGAAATAAACATTCAAATGCGCGCATGGAGAATGGGCGTGGCTATGTATAGACGTCACATAAACTAGCCGGCAGCAATTTTATGCGAAATAGAGCGGCGAAATTTTAAAATATACTGCAATTTCATTGGTCCAAAAAGTCGATCGAACAATAAGAGCTAATCAGCCATACCCCCTTCTAGCATTTCATCTGTATCTATGGGAAAGATGCATTTTTCATTCGATTACAACTTACTTTAACTATTTTAGAAATTTCTCGTTTTAACTGTCATTTTAATTGTGGATGTCATAATAGTGTTGGAAAGGGGAAAAAGGATTTCAGACCAGCATTAATCAAGATCGTAATTATTTTTGATAAGTACAGCCTTATCAGTATCAAAGCGTACCTCTGACAGTTGCTACTTGCATATTATGCTATGGAGAAGCTATTTGATCAGGCAGCCAGATATAAGACACGTAGGAATAGGGTACCCTAGGAGACTAGGAGGGCTTAGCCCCTACCCCCCCCCCCTAGAGGTTAAAAGCTGAATTTTCCTTATTTTACACTGAACAGGGAAAATCCAATTAAGCCCCTCACCCCCCCCCCCCCCCAATATTCAGACACAAGGGCTTGAGCCCACCCAATATGAAATTGCTTCCTACAGGCCTGGATCTAGTTCCATGATTGTCGAAGGTACATTTTCTGAAACATATCTAGATATTGTTGGCACAACAGCAACGTTAGAACAAAATCGAAGAACCGCATTATAACAGAGTGGAATCGCGTGACACAACAATTGCTATAGTTTTTTATTGACGAGTTTAATTTTCGACAAACTAGCACGTAGGTTGTATTCCTATTAACCCATTACATGTACCAAACGACAAAATTTCAGGTTGGTCCAAATTCAAAGATGTTGCAGACGACAATTTAGAGTGAATGAAATTTACATTTTTGTTGGGTTTTTTTTGTCACAAGCAATTTCTTCATATTCCACAATGTTTTCCAAAGCCATTATATTGTGGGGAGTCAAAAGGAGTCACTGTGTGGTAATGGGTAAAGAGCCTTCGATCTAAGTCTCCATGCACAACTTTGAGTTTTTAACGCGATATCGTTTATTGTGTTCTCGAGAAAACGTAAACCCCTTCCCAAACAAGGCTCGATTTTGACGGTTTTTATAGGTCAGACTGAAGGAAACATTGATGCAAAAGAAGAAAGTGCTGATAATCAGCACTTTCTCATTTTGCCTCAATATTTTCATAAAAATATTGTACACACATTCAATCTTGATAAACATTCATTTTGTCGTTTGGGAAAACGTTAACGAACCTACGATTTTCATGCAAAACTTGGAGTTTTGTAACTTTAACCCTTTCCCAAACAACACAATTTTAGGGTGGTCCAATTTGAAAACTGCCACAAATGAAAAAATGGATGTTATTAAAGATATAATTTGTGTAAAATTTAGCACAGAAAATATTGAGACAAAAGGAGAAACTGCTGGTTATCAGCAGTTTCTTCTTTTGTTTCAATATTTTCCCAAGCCTTTTCTATTAGGGACGTTAAAACCAGGTCTTGTTTGGGAAAGGGTTAAACATGGGGTCGTTTACCGTTCCCGAGAAAACTTAAAGACTTAATTAGCCAGTTTAAACCTATAATTAACGTTAAGTTAGGATGCGTTTGTTGTTACCGGGGAAATGTGCTGTGCAATCCATACAATCTGGAGTTCAAACCTTTTCTTTAAGGTGACATTTCAGAATTTTTTGTCATAAATTTTACTTTAATTTTTATCTGAAAGAGCACATTTCCTTATGAAAATTCCGAAAATTTCAAGCCAAAATATTGCGCCGTTTACGAGAAATTAGTATTTTTGTGTTAAAATTGAACAAATTGTTGTGGACAACAGTTCGGATTTATATGCAATTTATCGATTATGTCTCAACTTTAAATGCGTGTTTCTCGCTTATTGGCAACATCTGAAAATCAAAGTACTGAAAGTACTGTTGGAAAGCAAATTTGCTGATTATGTCTAAAGGCCTTTCTAGTTGTTAGCAATATGAATTACACGGAGTTGGATAAAAGTAATTAATTGAATTTGATTCTTTAGAAAGTTACAAAATACAAATTATGAAAGGATAATGTCTGTTCCATATCAGCAAAATATAATGAACAAAAGAGAAAACTTTACGCTGCAAGATTTCTTGTTTCTGAAAAAGTATCGAACTAAAAGCCTGATTTTATTTTTACAATATTTCCATGGCATTCGGCAATCGTTTTGTCGAAGTTTCATTGCCTTGTCTCCTTTAATGTCAGAGTTACGGCCCTTAATGCATTTACAGCTATTTTCATCTAATGCCACATACGCGCGATAAACGATTCATTATTTTTACGGAATTGGTCATATCCGGGTTGCCAAAAAACCACAAAACATCTCTCTTATCACTTGTAGCAAGCTCTAAAATAAAGGTCTAATCTGTCAATTTTGTGAATTACCCCCCTTTGACATAAACAAATAGGGAATTTAAAATGTCGAATTCTCCCAGCCGAAAACGACTATAAGGCATTCTAGCACTCTATATGTTCTCGTATACCCAATGTCATGTTCTGAAGTAGGTTTTCTTGTATAATAGACTAGTGCGACAGGTCACGGTTCATAAATCTATTTGATGTACAGGCCCGTAGGAACAGGGGGGGGGGGGCTAAGCCCCTCCAATGTTGGCCAAAAATGCCGAATTTTCTTGACTGTAAATCAAATAAAATAACCATCTTACCGGCTATCAACGAATTCATTCAATTTCGTAGTTTTTGTTCCACTTAAAACTTCTCTTTATCACTGTATATTGAATGCACGTGTGCTTAATCGCTGTATATTGAATGCACGTGCGTCGTCATCGATTTCTCCGCATTTTGTGGGAGCCTCGTTTTGAAAATGTTGATTTGTTACTATTTTTAGTAACAATTCACATGTATACAATGTTAATTTCCCACAAACCCATTGTTTGCCTCCGGAAGTTAATCAGAGTCTTCTCAGATGAAAATTCGCTCTTCGATATTTGGATGTCGCTATTTACATCGGAGCGCTGTCCAATTCAAAAACAAAAGAAAATTCCGACACAAGTTATGTCGCTGTGTCGGAATTTTCTTTTGTGTTTGACTGGGACAGCGTTCCGTTGTAAATAGCGACATCCAAGTATCATCGAGCGAATTTTCATCAGAGAAGTCTCGGATTACCGGAAGTGTTCTGCGGGTACGGACTAAACCATAAATGAAAGGAGTCTATACCCTAATTAGAAAGCGTTTGATCTCTGAAAACTACATGTCTTACTTGCTAAAACATGTGTTCCGTCACTACTTTATCCCTTTCCCAAATAAGACCGGGTTTGACAGCCCGAAAAGAAAATGTTCGGGGGAATATTGGGATGAAAGTAGAAACTGCTGATAATCAGAATTTTCTACTTTAACCTCGATATTGTCTTTGGTATTATCTACAAATAGTTCTAATTATACCCCCACCTACGAAGTAGAGGGGGGTATATTGGTTTCACCATGTCTGTCTGTCTGTCAGTCCGTCCATCCGTCCATCCGTCCGTCCGTCCGTCCGTCCAGTCGTCCGTCCGTAGACTTTTTCGTTTCCGTGCTCTAAGTCAAGAACCGGTTGACCTAGGATCATGAAACTTTACACAGTTGTTGCCTATGACCCAAGGAGGTGCCCTTTTGTTTTTTGGGTCACCAAGGTCAAAGGTCAAGGTCGCAATCGGACTTTGTTTAAAATCCGTTTCCGTGCTCTAAGTCAAGAACCGGTTGACCTAGGATCATGGAACTTTACACAGTTGTTGCCCATGACCCAAGGAGGTGCCCTATTGTTTTTGGGTCACCAAGGTCAAAGGTCAAGGTCACACTCGGACTTTGTTTAAAATCCGTTTCCGTGCTCTAAGTCCAGAACGGGTTGACCTAGGATCATGAAACTTTACACAGTTGTTGCCCATGACCCAAGGTGGTGCCCTATCGTTTTTGGGTCACCAAGGTCAAAGGTCAAGGTCACAATCTGACTTTGTTCAAAATCTGTTTCCGTGCTCTAAGTAAAGAACCGGTTGACCTAGGATCATGAAACTTTACACAGTTGTTGCCCATGACCCAAGGAGGTGCCCTATTGTTTTTGGGTCACCAAGGTCAAAGGTCAAGGTCACAATCGGACTTCGTTCAAAATCCGTTTCCGTGCTCTAAGTCGAGAACCGGTTGACCTAGGATCATGAAACTTTACACAGCTGTTGCCCATGACCCAAGGAGGTGCCCTATTGTTTTTGGGTCACCAAGGTCAAAGGTCAAGGTCACAATCGGACTTTGTTTAAAATCCGTTTCCGTGCTCTAAGTCGAGAACCGTTTGACCTAGGATCATGAAACTTTACACAGCTGTTGCCCGTGACCCAAGGAGGTGCCCTATTGTTTTTGGGTCACCAAGGTCAAAGGTCAAGGTCACAATCAGACTTTGTTTAAAATCTGTTTCGATGCTCTAAGTCAAGAACCGGTTGACCTACAGCACTTTTTCAGTGACAAGGCGCTAGTGGGGGGTATTTGTCCGCTCTGCGACAGTTCTAGTTTTATCTAGGTATGTACCAATTTTGTCGTCTGCTACGGCTTTTTTTATTTTGACCAATCTGAAATGTTTCTATTTGGGAAATGGTTAACATACCAACAATGTAAATTGATTTGATTCTATGTAGGCCTATTCATCTAGATCTAAATCCACGGTGGGTAACTCACATGACTTTAGGGAAGCGTTAACTCCGAAAAAATCGTCCGCTTGAAGGTATGTTTTGTTGAATTTCTCAGCTTATACCCTATTGATTTTGATGAGATAAAGTGCACGGAACGCGCCCTTGAGAGGGCTATTCCCGGCTCTAACTCACTCCGCTCCAAATCCAGTGGTTTCTTCAAACATTCGAGCCAAATTGTTTGTAAGTGCAAAACGTAAGTGGGAAGCATTCACATGCACCGAAGAAAACTTTCGCTTGAATGTTTGAAGAAATCACGGGATCGGAGCAGAGTTACAAACGGGAATAGCCATCTCAAATGCGCGTTCCGTGCACTTTATCTCGTCAAAATCAACAGAGTATAAGCTGAGAAATTAAACCAAACATATCTTGAAGCGGACGATTTTTTCGGTGTTAACGCTTCCCAAAAGTCACATGGGTTATCCACCGTGATATCTATAGATTAAAAAGTTAACACCGTTTTTTAAACCAAGTGGTGAAAGGATTGCTAGTCTGATTTCTATGCATTTTGAGCATACCATCACATATTCTGGCCCCGGTTTCTCGAAAAAACTTAAGTAAAAACTCATGAGTCCATGCTCAAATTTACTACAACTTCAAAGGAATACTCTTCAACGTTGAAGGGTATTCGATTGAAGTTCTCGTGGATTTCGTGCGATTTGAGCACGGTGCTCAGATTTGAGCATGAGAACGTACTTAAGTTTTTTCGAGAAACCGGGGCCTGGTTTCCCAGATTTCTACTTTCGCTTTGAAATGCCTATAGCTACACGCGAATACTAGCAAGGCCTATTAGACAAGATGTCTATGTCATTAACCTCAAAATAACCACTTAGTTGATCAATCAATTATTGTGAACGCGATTAAATGCATGGCTTATCGAATATCATTGTTTAGTTTCGGACATTAAAACGTAAGAATTTGGGCATAGAAAGATTCTAAAAATAGACGTGTCCTAGTTCCTATTTTTAGCGCTTGAAGTGGGTCGCATATTTCATAGTTCAGTAAACTTGACTGACCCATTTTCAACGAAATATATTGGACTGGCTATTGAACCGTAATGAAAGCAAATTACTACGTGATCGTTTCTCCTCTTTTAACACATAACTCGTTATTATTTAAAAACTGATTTTATTATGAAATGCACTATTTTGGTATCACTTTTGTGGGTAGTTAGACGACAATTCTCTGCAGAAATGACCAATAAAAAACAACAACATTAAGTCAGTATTTCATTTTTTTAATGTAAATACATATACTACAAGTCAGTTTTACATCAAAGGGGTTGTAAATTTACAACCCCCTTCAAATAATATTGGATAAATGATGAGCTGGTTCTCATTTAAAAAAGCCTAATTCCATAAGTTTAGATTTTGAAATTTCAGGTCATCAGGGGTTGTAAATTTACAACCCCCTCTGCGAATAATATTGGATAAATGTTGTTGTGTTTCTTGTAAAAACAAGCCTTATTCCATAACTTTCGATTTTAACATTTCTGGTCATCAGGGGTTGTAAATTTACAACCCCCCTGCGAATAATATTGGATGAATAGTGTGCTGCTTCTCGTATAAAAAAACATTAAGCCTAATTTCATAAGTTTCGATTTTAAAATTTCATGTCATAGATAGGGGTTGTAAATTTACAACCCCCCTGCGAAAAATATTGGATAAATGTTGTGCTGTTTCTTGTAAAAACAAGTCTTATTCAATAACTTTCGATTTTAACATTTCTTGTCATCAGGGGTTGTAAATTTACAACCCCCCTGCGAATAATATTGGATAAATAACATGCTGCTTCGCATAGAAATAAGTCTAATTCCATAAGTTTCGATGTTAGCATTTCTGGTCATCAGGGGTTGTAAATTTACAACCCCCCTGCGAATAATATTGGATGAATATTGTGCTGCTTCTCGTATAAAACACAATCCTAATTTGAAATTTTCATAAGTTTCGATTTTAAAATTTCAAGTCATAGGGGTTGTAAATTTACAACCCCCCTGCGAAAAATATTGGATAAATAACATGCTGCTTCGCATAGAAATAAGCCTAATTCCATAAGTTTCGATTTTAGCATTTCTGGTCATCAGGGGTTGTAAATTTACAACCCCCTGCGAATAATAGTGGATATATGTTGCACTGCGCCTAATTCAGCCACGACCTTAATACAATCTGATGATTCTTTTAATTTAGAATGTTGCCTTTCTCTTGACAAACTAAAGATGAAAATATACTTCTTAATAATGGTATAATTATTATAGCATTATTATATCATATGATATTGTGTGTTCAATAAATTCGCGAAAAGGTATCGGTATTTCATAAAATCATGATGAAAACCCTTGCTCTTGACGTTATGTTTATAGAAATGTTTTTGTTTAATTTTTTATTCAATACACAAATTTCGACATTGTGACATTTCCCACTATCAGCTGTCATGCAAAAATTCACTGAAATGCAATCATCTGCTGTTTGGAAAACGATGTTTAACTCTTTGTCCATAGTTATGTGACTCATTGTTGGAATTATGTGAAAAATATAGGTTTCCTCTTTTGGAATTATTTTAGTATTCCTAACATAAAACATCTTTTTGGCCATTAGGTTGCCATCATTAAAATTGAAATAAACTCTTCCGAAACAAGGCCTGGTTTTGACGCCCTTACTAAAAAGCTTTAAGAAAGCATTGAGACAAAAAGAAAAAAAAAACTATGCTTTTGTCTGAATATTTTCTGAGCTATAATGTATACAAGTAGCATTCAGATCTGGTAGCATTGGCATAAACTAGTCGTTCGCATTTTGTTGTTTGGGAAAGGGTTAACTGATAGAATCAGCAAAAGCTGTTGGTAAACAGTTTCGTTTATCCACAATGTCAAATTGACAGATATTTTGTTTGTACTTATTATTTAACCCTTTCCCCAAACAAGACTTCATTTTGACATCCCTAATAGATTAGATTTGGGAAAACATTGAAACAAAAGAAGAAAAGGCTGATGATTATCATGCATTTTCTCCTTTTGCCTCGATATTTTCTGTCCTTTTTTACGCAAATTCATACCCTTTAGCAATCCATTTTGTCATCGGGCTCAGCATCTCCTTTGAAATTGGACCACCCTGAAATTTTGCCTATGGGAAAATGTTAACCCTTACTGCACAGTGACGCCTCACAAGAACGTTGCGGAAAAGGAACAAATTGCTTATAACATGCATTTTTTTTTTCATTTCCCAAATTGTTTTCTACACAAAAAGATCCAGAAATGTAAAATTTCGTTTTACTTTTAATTTTCTTGATTATGCAACATTTTTTTTTTAATTCTGTCGTCTGGTAGGCCTAATGGGTTAAAGTTCCACCTTTCGTGCGTCCACGAAACATTAATGTGGTGAAAAATATAACCTATTTGTATTCGAGTAAACGCTAAGAAATAGCCTACTAAGTCATGGACATAACGAAATTTTGATGAAAAAGTAGTCCGATTCCAATTTAAGAACAAATGCCGGCGACGACACCAATTTGGATTAAGGTGAACTATTTCTCAAATGTTTTATTAGGCACGATAACGCTAGTTCTTGTTTTAAAAAAAGATTAAAATTCACTGAAAATTGTGAAGGAAAGGAGTTAAAGGGTAGATATATGTTTTTTTTTGTGTGTGTTTGATTTTAGCAAATAAGGCTGAAATAATGAAAATGTAATTGTTTCAAAATTGTGTTTAGTTGAGTGAAAAATCTAAATAAACGAAGCGATAAATACCTCATCAAAATACGTCCGGCTGTATACAGTAGCCATTTAAACTGAAATCAAAGTTACACAAGAAAATGTGTATTCGGCTGTGTAACACGTGTCCTCTCTTTGCCTACTGATTGGAATACCGCGGCCTTGATGGTGATTCGGAGCAACCCTTTACGCCCAGGTGACAAAAGTAAGAGGCGTTTAACCCTTTCCCATCAATACCTAGTTTTGACGTCCCAAATCGAAAATGGCTCGGGAAAATATTGAGACAAAAGAAGAAACTGCTGATCATCAGCAGTTTCTATTTTTGTGTCAATTTTTTCTGAGCTATATGTTACACAAAACTTACCTTTATCAACATATGTTTTGTTTCGTGCAGAAGATTTCAATTTGGACCGCCCTAAACTTTTGTCGTTTGGGAAAGGGTTAAGATTACAGCAATCTTGTCGATCTTGTCATCTACAAGGTAACCCTTCTGCAAATTTCATCTTTTTTCACGAGAAATGCCTCTTCCAAAATTTATCTGTCATTTGGGAAAACGGAAAGTGTTGAAAAGTCAACAGAAGTAAATAGAAAACATAAACACGTGCCATACGATGTGGCGACAACTATAGAAAGTGGTGTTTTAATTAGGTAAATACACTTCACATAAGTTGATTCACCGCGCCAGATTTCAAGTTTATGCTTCAAGAAGAAAATAATTTACAAATATTATTTTACTAGATATATTCCTGTGCTGGAGGGATAATTTGGAACATTTTGTCAAATATTTCCATAAGTATGCATTAATTCAAAATGCTAAAAATGCGAAATGCTTATGTTTGGAATGGAAATGTAACACGGTTTAGGAATTATTGGCACTTTTCAAATTTCGCCTTTGGTGATAATTAGGGATTGAATACCTTAATGCAGAAAATTGGAATCGTATCTTTTTTACACCTGGGATAAGAATGTGCAAACCCCGTGCAAAGGCATGGATAGAAAATGTTGAGAGAAATGGATAGACCTCTCGCTTAACCCTTTCCCAAATGGCAAAAAAATGGACTGCTCCAAATTGAAAGGTGTTGCAGACGACATTTTCAATGTAAAGATATTTTTAAAGTTATATTGTTGGCATAGAAAACAATGTGGAAATGAAGAAACCGCTTGTTAAAGCTTTTATTGTCTACGGCATCTAATTGCGTCTCTATTTTGGAAAGGGTTAAAAATAATGTTCTTCCTTCTTTTCGCTGCTTTCTACCGTAAGGCCGGGTTCGAGTTATACAGCCAATAGTCGTATGTACAATTATACATGTATAATACAAAGTTTATCCTCTTCTACGCCCGAAAAAGTCGTTACCCCAGTTTGAAAAGAACTTGTAGATCTAGTTATAGCGCCCTCAAAAGCAACCTACCTTATGTAATATTTATAGTATGAGAATAAAGAATGAGAATGATTTATTTTGTTATTCTTGGTAGAAAACGAACATTGTGGGAAATGGAGAGATTGTTTGTCAAACGCAATTTCTTCATTTTCCACAATATTATCCTATGTCTTTATCTTGTTTAGTGTCAAGAGACGTCATTTGGAGAGAATTAGAAAAGGAAATATTATCAATCGAGCATTAAAATCGAGGGCTTAGAAAAAAAATAGTGTAAACTTGTACACTTTATAGAAATTTACAGAACAGACAAAAAAGGTTAAAGAGATCAAATATTTTTTAAATTATAAATATATTTTTGATTTTACAGAACACATAATGTAGCCTATGGGGACTCGAAGCCTATACCTTCCTAAAGATTAAGAAAATACAATAAAAGAATTTCGGAAAATCTTTTGTTACAATAGTTTTGAACTGAGCCCTCGATTTGATACCATAAGCTCTTTAATCGAGAAAACGAACATCATTTTCTTGGGTTTAATACGATACTAAACGGCACAATTTTAGACTTGTCCAGATTCAGTAATGAAAAGACTACAATAAGATATTAAACGGATTTTATTTTACATTTCTTGCACTTTTCAATAGAAAACATTGTGTGATATCAGGCCCGTAGGAACAGGGGGGGGGGGCTGGGGGGGGGGGGGGAGCCTAAGCCCCCAATGTTGGCCAAAAAAGCCGAATTTTCTTAATTTCACACTGAAAATTTTGGGGAAATCCAAATTAGCCCCCCCACCCCCCATATTCAGGACAAGGGCTTTAGCCCCCCATATGAAATTGCTTCATACGGGCCTGGATATTACGAAATATCTGCAGCTGTAAGCAATATCTTTATTTTCCATAGTTTTCCAAAACTAGTATGCGGTCGATGCGTCAAAAGCGTCATTACGTGTGAATATATTGATTAGCGTTTTATTTACAAAATCCGTTTTGTATGCCTATTTTCCTAGTAACTTAAAATGGGTGTGCGTTAACGGTTATCAAAGATATTTTTTTAATAAATAGCGAAATTTTAGACCAATTAAAGTTGTTGTAGAGGGTAAAATTCGTATAAATTGATATGCAAATTGTGAATGTAATAGCCCAGGAAATATTGGGGCGAATGGAGAAAAAGCTGATCATTAGCATTTTCTTCTTTTGCCTCATTGTTTCCGAAGCGTTTTCCATCAAGGAAACCTGTCAATCCAGTTCTTGTTTGGGAAAGCAAAGAGAAGAAAGGGTAGGATGTAGACCAGTAAATCGTTGCTAGGCAACAATCGGATACCCGATTTCACACGATCACGTGATGGTTCATGTGTAATAAACTTGATGCTGTGTGATATAGATTAAACCGTTAATCTTTTGTGTTCCACTCGTTATCGGACACAGGGGACGTTAGGAAATCGGTTTCGGATCACACCATTACAGGTTAGTGTGTCTTTTACCCATCTTTTTTGCATGTTTAACTAGAATTTGTCTATAAATTGTAAAACATGCAACATATGCGCATAGTTCCTTTACAAAAACAGCGAGAAAAAATAAGCTTTGTAATTTATCCCTTTCCAAAACGACTAAATTTTATCATGATCCAATATTGGAAAGCTACTGCAGACAACAAAATGCATGTTTTTGAAGAAGGAATTTGTGTAGAACAAAGAGCAGAAAATATTGAGGCAAAAGGAGAAACTGCTGGTCATAAGCAGTTTCTTCTTTTGCCTCAATGTTTTCCCAGACTTTTTCTTTTATGGACATCAAACCAGGTCTTATTTAGGAAAGGGTTAATTGTATCAGATTAACCCTTTCACAAACGGCACAAAGTTTGATAGTTTTAATCCTTATTCACATCAATAAAAGACAGATTTTTGAAACATTGAAACAAAAGAAGAAAAAGCTAAATATCAGCATTTCCTCCTTTAGTTTTGTCTCAATATTTTCTAAGCTATTATTCATACACAAACTCAATTTTTATGACCTATATAGGCACCAATTTTATCGTCATAAGCAGCTTTTGCATCAGAACACAGTGAAATCCTGACGTTTTGGAAAGGGCTAACTTTTAAGTCCCCAGAAAAAAAGATGCATGCTTAGGCTATATAAGGAAAATATTAATGCACTAATATGAACGACAGATGGGTGTCAAAATTTAAAAAGCTGCTGCAGACTGCAAAATGGATGTTAATAATGGTTTTATGTACCAGGGTCCCAGCAGAATAATTTAAAGCTGTAGTGGCAAATAAGTAAACATTGAAATGCATAATGTTTTAAAAATAAATTAACTTTGAATAAAAATATTATAGGAAAAGGAGAGATTGCTTATTTTGAGCAATTTCTTCTCTTCCCATAATATTTTACACAACATTATTATATTTATAACTATCAAAATGCATTATTTATCAGTTTTTGACATGAAATACCTAAAACCTCTCTTTTTGGCAACTATTTTGAAGAAATTAAGTTGTGCGGATTAAGTTGTGCGGGGTGCTTTTAAAGCTGTAGGGACATTACTCTGATTTACATGAAGCTGTAGTGGGGCCGATACAGCTTTTTGGGCTGGGGAGGACAATGGTGTACTAATGTATAATTTAGCAAAAATAATATTGAAACAAAAGGAGAAAATGTTGATCATCAGCATTTTCGTCTTTTGTCTCTATGTTTTCCCAATCCATATCGGTTAGGGTTGCCAAAATCAGGTCTTGTTTAGGAAATGGTTTAAGTTGGATCACCCCAAAATTTTGTTGTTTGGAAAAGAGATTTCGTCCGGAAAAATGGTAATTTCATTTATAGTCAGGACAAAATTCTGAAAAAGTCGCTTAGTTTTGAAGGTTTAGGCATTTCGTGAAGAAAAGGGTTTGAGATCATTTCCATGGGTATTTGGGTATGCTGAATCCGAAAAACAATGTTGCCAAGCTGAAAAATGACTCCTTCATCATCTAATTTGCATATTTTCAAAATGGCCGCCAAGATTTTAAAAAATGCAAAAATAATGTTGTTATTTATCATTTTTCGACATCTTTTGTTCTAAATATAGCACATTTCATGTTTAAAGACTAAATATACATGATTTGACACGTAAATGAGAAAAAAATGGTATTCATTTTTGGCAATTACCGTATAAATGGCAATAAATCGCATTTAAACAATAACATTTATCTACATTTTATTTTCACATATGAAATGCAGTGAAAGTATTCAAAATACTGTTTTAAAAATGTTTTGCATTAAAGGTAAAGTTTCAAAGGCAAATATGATGCAGAACGCAATTTTGAGCGCAAGTCCTTTTACCACGTATTTAAGCTTTTAGCAAACCTCAAATATGCCAATTTTAAAACCATGTACATAATGTTTTACATAATTCTGCAAAAATAATGATAAATCTTATCCTTTATATTGAAATCCAAAATTGTTGCCAAGATATCTACAATTAATTCTTAAGAATATGAATCAGTGTCCAAACATTTTGGAAAACGGTTTACCGTATTCATTGTAATAAAATACAGTGTAGTGTGGAAAATTTCATTTTGTGGGAAATTCCACTTTTTGCACTTTCATATACATACACTCATGATTCCAAACTGCTTCAGAGATAGTAACTAAAATCATTTTAATTTACATTTTTGATATCATTAGAAATTAAAACGTTTATATTTGAAATCGAACACATTTTACACAGGTAATCAACTTGGTCATTGGACAATATTAAATAAAATACCAATATCCTAGGTTTTCAAATTTTGTCAAATTACAAAAAATAATTGAGTGTGGCAAACTTAATCCACTATGGCACGTTGAGCTTGATTTTTTTCAGAGGAAAAACAAGTTGTTTACTTTTACAATATTTCAAAGAGACAACTTATTTATCTAACTACGACAAAGAGAAGACTAGAATTTGGATATGGTCACTGATATACTATATAATACAGATTTTCTAGTCAACAAATGCACAGCACATAAACGTTAATGATCGAATTTGGTTAAATTTTCTGTATGATTACAGTGTCTGGTGCACATTTCCATTATGTTTCTGACATTTTTCGCACAGGTAAAGTACAAGATCCAATCAAAGTCAATAGCTGCTTATCACACGTACATGTAGATAATATGTAAGCGATTCATCCTTTGGTTACAGAATCTTTTTGCAATATGTCAAAAATGATGTTGACATCCATGGGTTCGAACCGGTAAGCCCTGTATAGATAGTCTCTGATGTTTTTTATTGAAGTATCGCAGCTTTATCCGAAACTGTTAGAACTAATTATCATCTATTTAATAATAATATGTAAATTATTGACAATTTCATCGAGAACCCCTATCATTTATAAGTTGTGCGCTGTCGAAGGATAGACATGAAACATTTGTTTAAAAAACAGTCCCCTTTTAGCTATGCTCGTGGTAAGGGCCATATCATTTGCCATGGATTGTCATACAGATAAAATATGAACTTCTTGGTGTATACCTCCATGCTTTCAAAGTTGATACATCAAGTTTAAAATGAAGGGTCAAATATGGTTGCCATACCAGATATTTTGATAAGAATGGCTTAGACAGAGGCATTTGCGTCTTCAAGACTTAACATTTCTTCACACAGGGTAACCTCAACTGAAATGCAAGTAGAAAGGAATGGTTATGAATAGAGAAATGGTTTTCCGCTTGATGTTGCACAGAGACATGGATAGCTTCACAATCATAGACATGAAGGAATCAAATGCTGACATGTCAAGTTTGCTTTGTCATATAATCAGTTTGAAGAATACAGTCTGAAGCTTATGTTCAAGTATTAACTCATATTCTTCATATGTTTACGTCATTTCATCGGTTCTCATGTATGAAGAATAGGTACACTAAGTCTCAATATCCAGCTCCATCTGTTAAGAAAGTTTATTCCGAGTGACGGAAAAATCAGATATGTTACACGGAATGAAATATTGTAATGACATTTTTGGAAACGAACGTTAAGTATATTTCATATCATGCTATTGTACTGAATACAAATATTCTGTTCAATTTCTTTGATATTGCTGCACTTCGTTGCTGACCAAAGATTTGTAAAATGTATTTCAATGTGGTAAGTTTTAAGATGCGCTTTTAGTATTCTTAAAAATACAATAATCGACTTATCTGCATGTATCAAAAATGTTGTGTTTGTTGACATCGCCTATGCTATTTCTGATGAAGACATCTGACTTACATCTTCTATTCAAAAGTTTCATTTTAATACTCCTTGAGATCAGTGTAGTTGTCATTTTTTCATGTTTGTTTCTAGACAACTGTTCGACGTCCTAACAGGGGCCCATGCTAGTATGTCAAACATAAAAACAGGTAAAATATATTTTAAAAAAACATCGTATGGATTGGTCAATCTGTATATGTAGATACTTACTGTATGATAAAAATTCGCACCAAATTTGTTTAGTTCTAAATAATGTTTGTATTTAACTTCGTATTCAACATTGTTAGTTTCTAATAACGTTTACAAGAAACTGATCCTCGATGAAAATCTTAGTACCAACGATATAATCCTTTTTTGGCACAGAAAATATGATGTGCATACCTCTTAGCAAACTGTAAATGTTCCCATGTTGTTCTGATGCCAGAAATATCTAGCATGGTCCCCATTAAATAGAAAGGGAGATGTCTAATCAACAGCGACAAAAAATTAATTTTGTACAGGATCGTTAAACGCTAGCACTTACAGTTAGATTATATGAACGCAACAATTTCCTATTTGAAAATTGGACACATCCACTTTCTTAAACTTGCAACTCAATTCAAAAAACGTATATAGGGTTTGTTATAAACCGTATATAGGGTTTGTTATTGGCTTTATTGGAGCAAGTACGGTATTTAGCTCTTATGACATTTTATGTTATAAAGTCAATTCTGGTATCAATGAATTCAGACAAAAAATTTCCATAATGCAAGTGGGATTACGGAGCTCTTTCCGATCGAGTCATAAGTACTCAAGATTTGTTAAAATAGTTTAGCTTTGCATTATTTTGAAAATGACAAATCATCTTACGTAGGCTAAAATTAAATTGTCCAAAATTTTTAGGATAATCAAATTGTAAATGTAAACATCTAAAATGGTACTGTTGACAAAAGTTGTGTGTTTTAACAGCGCATTTTAAAAAATGCAACATGAAAGTGATATTCTGTATGTTTGAAACGATTTTATTGCCCGTGATACGGTAAAAGATTATCAAAAATAGTGTCAAAGAGGTTCTATTTACTTTTAAAATTATTTACTCATTAGTTTTAAACAATTTATAGCATTATATCTGAACAATTTGGTTAAGATTATGCCAAAAACTTTGATAGTATATGGCAGATTTGATTTTTTGGCGGCCATTTTGAAAATATGCAAATTAGATGATAAAATAGCCATTTCTGTTCCTCGTTCTCCTAGCAAACCATTTAGTTTTAGTCTGTTAACATGAAATGTGGGATTTTTAGAAAAAAACATGTCAAAAAATGAATAAAAAACAACATTATTATTGCATATTTGAGGTTTTGGCAGCCATTTTGAAAATATGCAAATTAGATGATGAAGAAGCCATTTTTCAGCTTGGCAACATTGTTTTTCGGATTCAGCATGCCAAATTACCCCTAGAACTGATCTCAAACCCTTTTCTTCACAAAATGCCTTTGGTTGATAACTTTTCTGAATTCGTGCCCTGACTGCTATAGACTCTAAAGTCATATCTTTCTTCCCTATAAACGGTCGTAACTTCGGCTTGATCAACCTGTAGTTACGCCATTTTCGAACGTAACCATCGATGAACAGCTTTATCCAAACCAACTGATGAAATTCTTTTCCCAACTTAACCATTTCCAAAATGACAGATCCGGACAGATCAAGTATGAAAGCAGCTTACCGTAGACGAAAAATAGATGTTTTTAAAGAACGAAAATGCGTAAAATATAGAAAATAAAAAGATGCAAGATATGAAATGCTTTTCTATACTTTGGTTTTACATTTCGTCAAAAGAAGTCATTGTTGGGAAAGGCTTAGGATATGTTAGTACTGTTTAACCCTTGCTAAAACAGCAAAAATTTAGACTAGTTCAATTTCAAAGATGTTGAAGATCGGAGAATTTTTTTTAACTTTAAGGATAGAAAATATTGTGGAAAACGAAGAAATTGCTTGTTTCCTAAGCCATCTTAGGCTACACACAGATACGTCGATGAAATCGTGAAATTAATCGGCCATGTTGAGGGAAAGAAATGGATTTCACCCTTATATTCTTTTCTCAAACAAAACCGGGTTTTGACGTCCCTAACAAAAGGTTTGGGAAACTATTGAATCAAAAGAGGCCGGTGTATTTTATCATTTGCCAAAATTGCACAATTTTACACATTTCGTTTCAACGCCATAGTATGCGATAAACAACATTGATTGAATTAAGAAAAATACAAACATTCTATGGGATACTCTGCGGAATAATATTGTACTAAACCTTTTCCAAACCGACAAAAAATACTGTTACAATTGGAAAGATGACAAAATTGGTGCCGATGGATATATAGGCCCCTACTCTGCCTGATTAAGAAGACAGTGGCACAGAGGGTATTGTGGCCAAAGAAGAAAATGTCGAATACTCTGCATCAACACTTGTTTGTGGACATTTGAAATTTTCGTTAATCTAATTATGTTCATAATATTCATGATGTATTACAGATTGTATGTGAACAGAGAAGAAAACAGAAAAAGGATAATGTTCTTTTCTACAGAATAATTTGAGGCTGTAGAGGCAAATAAATACATGTATACGTATCAGTAAACCTGTAAATGATCATTTTATGCAATCAATGATGAATAACACATCAAGGGAGAAAAATCATTATTGCTCATTCTGATAATTTTAGCTCCACTAGCCAAAGGCCAGTGGCCTTATGTCATGGCCCTGTGTCCGTCGTGCGTCCTTGCGTGCGTCCGTCCGCACATGCGTTCAAACATCTTCTTCAAACCTACTGGACCAATTTCAACCAAACTCCACAGGAATCTTTCTTGTATGAATCTCTTCCAAATTCATTCAAGAATAATGATAATAAATCAATTCCGTGTAGAACTGAAATTTTGATTAAATCAAATTTTCGAAAAAAATTAAAAATCTTCTTCTCCAAAACTACTGGACCAATTTTAACAATACTTCAAAGGAATCGTCCTTGCATGAATCTCTTCTAAATTCCATAAAAAAAATCGCGCAGTACTAAAATTTTGATTAAACTTATATAATCAAATTTTCGAAAAATCTTTAACAACCTTCTTCTTCAAGACTACTCGACCAATTTCAACAAAACTTCATAGGAATCTTCCTTGCACCAATCTTTTCCTAATTCCTCAAAAATATGTGCAGAACTTTCGACGAAATTAACGAAATTAATTTTTCCAAAAATCTTTAAAAAAAATCTTCTCCAAAACGCCTTAATTGGATTTCATTGCAATTTAGCCTGAATGTTCAATGTACACTACAGTATAATTATTCTATGAAAAAATTCGATCGGATGAAAATCATGGCAGCTGTGTGCAGGGCTTATTTTTCGCTATATGAGACATAGTGTAATTTTAAGAAAAAAAAAACATTCCTCTTCCATAACCTCTTATTGGATTTCATTCTGGTGTAGCATGAATCTTCTGTGAATAGACATCTATTGTATTCTTTGAAGAATTACGTAGTCTAAAAGTCTAAAATATAAAAGCCAGTGGAGCGATACAGGGCCATCATGACCCTCTTGTTTCCTTAATGCTTTTTTCACAAATTTTACATTTACAAAATTAATTCAAATACAAGTATGTATTTTCTAAAAATAATTTCGACATGGCGTACCTTAAAGTCCCTCTATTTGTTGACTATTTTGAGGAAAGCAAGTTACGTATATGAAACACTCGCACGAGTTAAAATGACAATTCATAGTAACTTAGACTTTGAATACTTTCTTGTTCCTCTCGAGTATTTAAGATGTGAAAACTAAGCCGTTTTATAAAAGGGTATAAGTTATAGGATGAATTCTTATTATATTTTCAGATTCGAGTTTTGGAGAAGAAACTGGAGGTTGTATACATGCACGAGTATAAGACGACCAACTAATTGCGGAGACATTGCGTCAGAACATACACGGACAGAGACCTCGGTTATATTATATACAGTGACAAATTCTGTGCAAGAGTAACGCTAATGCATATTGTTTTATAACTCTTCTCAGAATAGCATAAATCATGGCCGCTTATCTCCTAAACAGAATAAGGCTTGCTTCTCTGAGAAGTAACACATCATTTATCTATTATACTCTATTGTAAGATGCAGCGGGTTGAACATTTTCAACACGCAATGACCAGAAATTTTAAAATCCTAACTTATTGTGTACTTTGGCTTGAATCTTAGAGAAAAAAGTGCATCAATTATCCTGTATAAGATGTAGGTGTTGTAACTTTACGACCCATAATGACCATAAATTAAAAAAAAAAACACTGATTGTTGAATTTCACTTGTTTCTACGAGAAGCAGCACATCATTTATCCATTATCATTTGCAGGGGTTGTGAATTTACAGCCCCTAATGACCAAAAATTTTAAAATCATAACTATTGTGGAATTAGCCCTGTTTCCATCAATGGTAGCGCAACACTTATCCAATATTATTGTCAGGGGATGAACAGAACTTTTAGAAGCAAAACTTTTATGTATAATAAGGCTAGTTTCTATTAGAAGTAGCATATCGTTTATCTTGTATAAGATGCAGGGGTTGTAAATTTACGACCCCTAATGACCAGAAATTCTAAAATCATGATTAAAGGAAGAATTTTACTCGTCTCTATGAGAAGTAGCACATCATTTATCCAGTATTAGATCAAGGGGGTTGTAAATCTACAACCCCTAGTGAGTTTTTAAAGTCATAACTTATGTCGGACTTAGGCTTGTTTTTTTATGAGAAGCAGAATATCATTTATCCAATATCAATTTTAGGGGGTTGTAAATTTACAACCCCTATGACTTAAAATTTTAAAGTAGAAACTTACGGAATTAGGCTTGTTTTATAAGAGACGCAGTGCAACATATATCCAATATTATTCGCAGGGGGGTTGTAAATTTACAACCCCTGATGACCAGAAATGTTAAAATCGAAACTTATGGAATTATGCTTATTTCTATGCGAAGCAGCATGTCATTTATCCAATATTTTTCGCAGGGGGTTGTAAATTTACAACCCCTATGACTTGAAATTTTAAAATCGAAACTTATGAATTTAGGCTTATTTCTATGCGAAGCAGCATGTTATTTATCCAATATTTTTTGGCAGGGGGGTTGTAAATTTACAACCCCTGATGACAAGAAATGATAAAATCGAAAGTTATTGAATAAGGCTTGTTTTTACAAGAAACAGCACAACATTTATCCAATATTATTCGCAGGGGGGTTGTAAATTTACAACCCCTATGACTTGAAAATTTAAAATCTAAACTTATGAAATTAGGCTTGATTTTATACGAGAAGCAAGACAATATTCATCCAATATTTTTTCGCAGGGGGGTTGTAAATTTACAACCCCCGATGACCAGAAATGTTAAAATCGAAAGTTATGGAATAAGGCTTGTTTTTACAAGAAACAGCACAAAATTTGTCCAATATTATTCGCAGGGGGGTTGTAAATTTACAACCCCTGATGACCTGAAATTTTAAAATCTAAACTTATGGAATTAGGCTTTTTCAAATGAGAAACAGCTCATCATTTATCCAATATTATTTGAAGGGGGTTGTAATTTACATTAAAAAATGAAATACTGACTTAATCTTGTTGTTTTTTATTGGTCATTTCTGCAGAGAATTGTCGTCTAACTACCCACAAAAGTGATACCAAAATAGTGCATTTCATGATAAAATCAGTTTTTAAATAATAACGAGTTACATGTTTAATTGGATGTTTTATCATCGGTCACACAATTGAATATCTTGTGTACAACTATAGAATTCAATATTGAATATTCGAAAGGTTGTTCTTGTCATTGATCTTTGCTTTTGATAGAACTTTTTATAGTGAGGAGGACCGGGAGATGTTGTGTGGTATGCAGAGAATGTTAAAGTGCAGAGAAGCACGACTGGAAAGAAAAGCAAATTTTGCAAATTTGCTTTCCAAAAACTAATAGTATCTATACTCATTAGAATAACCAATCTTGGCATCGAGACATACTTTAAAAAATTGAAATTGGAATGAAATGTACCTTTAACGAACATGGGCAATAATTGAGTAATCCCAATTAGCAAACATTTGGAATGTTCCAGGTAGAGTGTGTTGCTGTAGAGTACAAAATAAATGTATCTTGATAAAAGAGCAAATGAGCGTATTTAGGCCTATGTGGTATAGACAATATTAAGGTAAGGCCTGTGTAATGGACTATTTGACCATTTATGGAGCTAATTCCCCGCCTTGCTTTAACCCTATCCCAAACAAGACATAGTTTTGACGTCCCTAATAGAAAGGGATTGGGAAAACATTGAAACAAAAGGAGAAACTGCTGAAAACCAACAGTTCTCCTTTTGCCTCACTATTTTCTGTACTATATTATACACCAATCTTATCTTTAAAGTGACATTTCAGAATTTTTTGTCAAAAGTTTTACTTTTACCTTTATCTAAAAGAGCATATTTCCTTATGGAAATTCTGAAAATTTCAAGCCAAAATATTGTGCCGTTTACGAGAAATTGATCATTTTGTGTTAAGGTATAAAGTGCCTAATTAAAAACACCACTTTCTAGCCATACGAAATGTATCAAATTACACACACTTGTAAATACACTTCACATAAGTTGATTCACCGTGCCAGATTTCAAGATTATGCTTCAAGAAGAAAATAATTTACAAATATCATTTTACTCTATATTCATATGCAAGGGAGGTAATTTTGAACATTTTTGTCAAATATTTCCATAAATGTGCATTAATTCAAAATTCTAAACCGTACAAAATGCTTATGTTTGTATTTGGAATGGAAATGTAACACAGTTTAGGAATTACTGCCACTTTTCAAATTTCGCCGATGGCTTTTTGTTGCTAATTAGGCCCTTCTTACCTTAAAATTGAACAAATTGTTGTGGACAACAGTTCGGATTTATATGCAATTTATCGATTATGTCTCAACTTTAAATGCGTGTTTCTCGCTTATTGGCAACAACTTCAAAAAACTAATAGTATCTATACTCATTAGAAAAACCAATCTTGGCATCAAGACATACTTTAAAAAATTGAAATTGGAATGAAATGTCCCTTTAAAAATATCCATTTTGTCATTTTTTACAGTTTTTGAAGTGGATCACCCTAATATTTTGCCGTTTGGGAAAGGGTTGAGGTAGGATTTGTGTAATGGGCTATGTGACCAGTAATGGAGCTAATTCCCCGCTGTGCTTAAACATTCTTAAAATAAGACCCAGACAGTCAGGTAAATAACGATGGATGATCACGTGATACAATATTTTCAGAAAATCTTCAATAACTTTGTAAATACTGGACCGATTTGAATTCGGTTTGAAGCAGAGAATGTGGACAGACTTCACGCATTAGATGAACGCGGTTGATTTTTGAAAAATCAAGTTGAAGATAAACCAAAATTTTGGTATAATTATCTTCAATAACTTTTTATCAGTTGATTTTTCAAAAATCTACAGCGTCCATGTCATTCCTGATATAGTTCCACCTTCTCTGCTTCAAACTGAATTCAAATCGGTCAAGTAGATCTATTGACAACGTTATTGAAGATTGTCGTAAATTCTAAGTCACGTGATTATACACCGTGTTGATAGTGATGTGAAACAGAATCTTCGTATACTTGCAGGTATAGACGTATGTAATTGTGTTAGAGCCATAGCGACTGCAGGATGGCGTGCAGCTTGACCTGTACTATTTACGTTGCCCTGGGGTGTATAGTGGCTGCTGTGGGGTTCCAGCTTGGGGGATTCTTCACGAACTACTGGTTTACAGGGACTTCTGATAGTCAAGGTAAGTTATAATTTGTCACAGAGCTACAGATAAGAGAGGAGTAATGCGGGTTTCAAAACGCACTCTATCATTATTCGGTCATCAGACTAACACCGATCACTCTCTTATATAAATGTTTGTACAAATGTTATTATATGCCGGTTTGCCTGCATTATTGAATAAAATGTTGAATTGTATCGTATTGTACTATACGTTGTGGGTACTCATTGAATGAGTACATACGATTTGAAATGTACAATAGTTCCATTACCTGTTGTGTCTCCTAACCATGGGTTTCTTGAAATGTTACTGCTACTTTTACTACAAAACTATCCAAATCTCAAGCTCGTCATCCCACTTAGGTGTGAGCCATATCCAGGAAGAGCATATTCGGCGCAACAGAGTTTATCGCTCATTTGAATCGATTCAAACTATGTCGTAACCCTATCAAATTTGAACTTATAGCCTAACTATACCGTGACGTCATTGACTGCGTCACCGTTTTAATTTGGTCATTATCCAACAAAAGTCTATAAACATTGCGATCACTCACTCGGTCACTCAAAGGGTGCAGGCGCCTAAATTGGAGCATAATTGTTTAAAGCAGAAAAAGCGGCAGGGAAGAAAGAAAAAACACATTGGCTTTTGCTTGATAACTTCTTTGAATAAAAGCATTGACGAGAATGTTCATTTTTTCTTTGTTCGTCAATAACCGTTTATCATGTGCTATTTGAAAGATCACCACACCCATCGGTTTTTCCGAGAAAATTTCCGGCGTGTTTAAATCAATGTGAAAGTCTCTGCTTTTCGAGGTCTTTGTTGAAAACCGACGATGTGTGAGCTTTATTTTCAGGCGCTGACATAGTAAAGATATCACTCGGGCTGTGGAAACAGAAACTAGAGTACAGAAATGGAACAATCACTAATACTGGTAAACTATTCCTTCCCTAATGAATGCCCTAATTGCACATCATCCCCTTTAAAAAACACTTTTGGTGAAAAGTGGGCTACCAAAAGAATAATGATGATGAAATGCATCTTCTCTCAATTCAAAATGTTGTAAGATTTACTAATATCGTCTACAATTAATTTCATATAGTTTCATTGTATTTTGTAAAAAAGGCAATATTTCCAAAACCCCGAAATGTAATAGTATTATCTTTTTGTTCTAGAGTAAACTTTTTTGTTTCTTTAACTTAGATTAATATGAGCTTCAAATAGAGATAAATGTCTCAATTTAAAGAAAACAATTGCTCTCCAATCGTTCTAAAATTATAGGTAATGAATCGATTCGTGGTGTGACGTGCTTACATTTGGATTCCTTTACTCTTAGGTATTCAATATTTATGAAATGTGCATGATTAAGCATTTCCCAAACGCCAAATTTTTAGGGCAATTCATTTCAAAAACTGCCACATATGACCAAATGGAAGTTATTAAAGGTAGAATATGTGTAAAATATGGCATAGAAAATGTTGAGACAAAAGGAGAAACTGCTGGTTATCAACAGTTTCTTCTTTTGTCTCAATGTTTTCCCAAGCATTCCTATTATGGACGTCAAAACCAGGTCTTGTTTGGGAAAGGGTTAAGCATTTCCAAAACAAGACTGGTTTAACATCTTTATTAGAAAAGGCTTCAGAAAACATTGGAACAAAAGAAGGAAAGACTGATGATCAACATTTTTTATGTTTTGCCTTGATATTTTATATGTTTCATTTTACACAAATTCGAACTTTTATAACTTGGATTTTGTTTTCTGCAGCTGCTTTTGATACGACTGTCCTTACATTTTGTTGTTTGTAAAAAAAAAATATTCATTTCAGATTCGGTGCTCAATATACGGGAAGAACACTATATTATGCTGGCTGAGGCAGTGGGGAATTTTCTTCTGTGTTTTGTTGTACTGTTCAAGAATATCCATGTCTGTGTAGGCATTATAGCATTCGTCAACATGACACTTCTGTTATTATGTGAGTATAACTTTCTACTGTGTTTTGTTGTACTGTTCAAGAATATCCATGTCTGTGTAGGCATTATAGCATTCGTCAACATGACACTTCTGTTATTATGTAAGTATAACTTTCTACTGTGTTTTGTTGTACTGTTCAAGAATATCCATGTCTGTGTGGGTATTATAGCATTCGTCAACATGACACTTCTGTTATTATGTAAGTATAACTTTCTACTGTGTTTTGTTGTACTGTTCAAGAATATCCATGTCTGTGTGGGCATTATAGCATTCGTCAACATGACACTTCTGTTATTATGTAAGTATAACTTTCTACTGTGTTTTGTTGTACTCTTCAAGAATATCCATGTCTGTGTGGGTATTATAGCATTCGTCAACATGACACTTCTGTTATTATGTGAGTATAACTTTCTACTGTGTTTGTTGTACTGTTCAAGAATATCCATGTCGGTGTGGGCATTATAGCATTCGTCAACATGACACTTCTGTTACTATGTAAGTATAACATTCTACTGTGTTTTGTTGTACTGTTCAAGAATATCCATGTTTGTGTGGGTATTATAGCATTCGTCAACATGACACTTCTGTTATTATGTAAGTATAACTTTCTACTGTATTTTGCTGTACTGTTCAAGAATATCCATGTCTGTGTGGGTATTATAGCATTCGTCAACATGACACTTCTGTTATTATGTAAGTATAACTTTCTACTGTGTTTTGTTGTACTGTTCAAGAATATCCATGTCTGTGTTGGTATTATAGCATTCGTCAACATGACATTTCTGTTATTATGTAAGTATAACTTTCTACTGTGTTTTGTTGTATTGTTCAAGAATATCCATGTCTGTGTAGGTATTATAGCATTCGTCAACATGACACTTCTGTTATTATGTAAGTATAACTTTTTACTGTGTTTTGTTGTACTGTTCAAGAATATCCATGTCTGTGTGGGCATTATAGCATTCGTCAACATGACACTTCTGTTATTATGTGAGTATAACTTTCTACTGTGTTTTGTTGTACTGTTCAAGAATATCCATGTCTGTGTGGGCATTATAGCATTCGTCAACATGACACTTCTGTTATTATGTAAGTATAACTTTCTACTGTGTTTTGTTGTACTGTTCAAGAATATCCATGTTTGTGTGGGCATTATAGCATTCGTCAACATGACACTTCTGTTATTATGTAAGTATAACTTTTTACTGTGTTTTGTTGTACTGTTCAAGAATATCCATGTCTGTGTAGGCATTATAGCATTCGTCAACATGACACTTCTGTTATTATGTAAGTATAACTTTCTACTGTGTTTTGTTGTACTGTTCAAGAATATCCATGTCTGTGTGGGCATTATAGCATTCGTCAACATGACACTTCTGTTATTATGTAAGTATAACTTTTTACTGTGTTTTGTTGTACTGTTCAAGAATATCCATGTCTGTGTGGGCATTATAGCATTCGTCAACATGACACTTCTGTTTTTATGTAAGTATAACTTTCTACTGTATTTTGTTGTACTGTTCAAGAATATCCATGTCTGTGTAGGCATTATAGCATTCGTCAACATGACACTTCTGTTATTATGTAAGTATAACTTTCTACTGTGTTTTGTTGTACTGTTCAAGAATATCCATGTCTGTGTAGGCATTATAGCCTTCGTCAACATTACACTTCTGTTATTATGTAAGTATAACTTTTTCCCGTGTTTTGTTGTACTGTTCAAGAATATCCATGTCTGTGTAGGCATTATAGCCTTCGTGAACATGACACTTCTGTTATTATGTAAGTATAACTTTTTCCCGTGTTTTGTTGTACTGTTCAAGAATATCCATGTCTGTGTAGGCATTATAGCATTCGTCAACATGACACTTCTGTTATTATGTAAGTATAACTTTCTATTGTGTTTTGTTGTACTGTTCAAGAATATCCATGTCTGTGTAGGCATTATAGCATTCGTCAACATGACACTTCTGTTATTATGTAAGTAAAAATTTATACTGTGTTTTGTTGTACTGTTCAAGAATATCCATGTCTGTGTGGGTATTATAGCATTCGTCATCATGACACTTCTGTTATTATGTAAGTATAACTTTCTACTGTGTTTTGTTGTACTGTTCAAGAATATCCATGTCTGTGTGGGTATTATAGCATTCGTTAACATGACACTTCTGTTATTATGTAAGTATAACTTTCTACTGTGTTTTGTTGTACTGTTCAAGAATATCCATGTGTGTGGGGGCATTATAGCATTCGTCAACATGACACTTCTGTTATCATGTAAGTATAACTTTCTACTGTGTTTTGTTGTACTGTTCAAGAATATCCATGTCTGTGTGGGTATTATAGCCTTCGTCAACATGACACTTCTGTTATTATGTAAGTATAACTTTCTACTGTGTTTTGTTGTGCTGTTCAAGAATATCCATGTTTGTGTGGGTATTATAGCATTCGTCAACATGACACTTCTGTTATTATGTAAGTATAACTTTTTACTGTGTTTTGTTGTACTGTTCAAGAATATCCATGTCTGTGTAGGCATTATAGCATTCGTCAACATGACACTTCTGTTATTATGTAAGTATAACTTTCTACTGTGTTTTGTTGTACTGTTCAAGAATATCCATGTCTGTGTGGGCATTATAGCATTCGTCAACATGACACTTCTGTTATTATGTAAGTATAACTTTTTACTGTGTTTTGTTGTACTGTTCAAGAATATCCATGTCTGTGTGGGCATTATAGCATTCGTCAACATGACACTTCTGTTATTATGTAAGTATAACTTTTTACTGTGTTTTGTTGTACTGTTCAAGAATATCCATGTCTGTGTAGGCATTATAGCATTCGTCAACATGACACTTCTATTATTATGTAAGTATAACTTTTTACTGTGTTTTGCTGTACTGTTCAAGAATATCCATGTCTGTGTGGGCATTATAGCATTCGTCAACATGACACTTCTGTTATTATGTAAGTATAACTTTCTACTGTGTTTTGTTGTACTGTTCAAGAATATCCATGTCTGTGTAGGCATTATAGCATTCGTCAACATGACACTTCTGTTATTATGTAAGTATAACTTTTTACTGTGTTTTGCTGTACTGTTCAAGAATATCCATGTCTGTGTGGGCATTATAGCATTCGTCAATATGACACTTCTGTTATTATGTAAGTATAACTTTTTCCCGTGTTTTGTTGTACTGTTCAAGAATATCCTTGTCTGTGTGGGTATTATAGCCTTCGTGAACATGAAACTTCTGTTATTATGTAACTATAGCTTTTTACTGTGTTTTGTTGTACTGTTCAAGAATATCTATGTCTGTGTAGGCATTATAGCCTTCGTGAACATGACACTTCTGTTATTATGTAAGTATAACTTTTTCCCGTGTTTTGTTGTACTGTTCAAGAATATCCATGTCTGTGTAGGCATTATAGCATTCGTCAACATGACACTTCTGTTATTATGTAAGTATAACTTTCTATTGTGTTTTGTTGTACTGTTCAAGAATATCCATGTCTGTGTAGGCATTATAGCATTCGTCAACATGACACTTCTGTTATTATGTAAGTAAAACTTTCTACTGTGTTTTGTTGTACTGTTCAAGAATATCTATGTCTGTGTGGGTATTATAGCATTCGTCAACATGACACTTCTGTTATTATGTAAGTATAACTTTCTATTGTGTTTTGTTGTACTGTTCAAGAATATCCATGTCTGTGCGGGTATTATAGCATTCGTCAACATGACACTTCTGTTATTATGTAAGTATAACTTTCTACTGTGTTTTGTTGTACTGTTCAAGAATATCCATGTGTGTGGGGGCATTATAGCATTCGTCAACATGACACTTCTGTTATCATGTAAGTATAACTTTCTACTGTGTTTTGTTGTACTGTTCAAGAATATCCATGTCTGCGTGGGTATTATAGCCTTCGTCAACATGACACTTCTGTTATTATGTAAGTAAAACTTTCTACTGTGTTTTGTTGTGCTGTTCAAGAATATCCATGTTTGTGTGGGTATTATAGCATTCGTCAACATGACACTTCTGTTATTATGTAAGTATAACTTTCTACTGTGTTTTGTTGTTCTGTTCAAGAATATCCATGTATGTGTGGGTATTATAGCATTCGTCAACATGACACTTCTGTTATTATGTAAGTATAACTTTCTACTGTGTTTTGTTGTACTGTTCAAGAATATCCATGTCTGTGTAGGCATTATAGCATTCGTCAACATGACACTTCTGTTATTATGTAAGTATAACTTTCTACTGTGTTTTGTTGTACTGTTCAAGAATATCCATGTCTGTGTGGGCATTATAGCATTCGTCAACATGACACTTCTGTTATTATTTAAGTATAACTTTTTACTGTGTTTTGTTGTACTGTTCAAGAATATCCATGTCTGTGTAGGCATTATAGCATTCGTCAACATGACACTTCTATTATTATGTAAGTATAACTTTTTACTGTGTTTTGCTGTACTGTTCAAGAATATCCATGTCTGTGTGGGCATTATAGCATTCGTCAACATGACACTTCTGTTATTATGTAAGTATAACTTTCTACTGTGTTTTGTTGTACTGTTCAAGAATATCCATGTCTGTGTAGGCATTATAGCATTCGTCAACATGACACTTCTGTTATTATGTAAGTATAACTTTTTACTGTGTTTTGCTGTACTGTTCAAGAATATCCATGTCTGTGTGGGCATTATAGCATTCGTCAACATGACACTTCTATTATTATGTAAGTATAACTTTTTACTGTGTTTTGCTGTACTGTTCAAGAATATCCATGTCTGTGTGGGCATTATAGCATTCGTCAACATGACACTTCTGTTATTATGTAAGTAAAACTTTCTACTGTGTTTTGTTGTACTGTTCAAGAATATCCACGTCTGTGTGGGCATTATAGCATTCGTCAACATGACACTTCTGTTATTATGTAAGTATACTTTTTTACTGTGTTTTGTTGTACTGTTCAAGAATATCCACGTCTGTGTGGACATTATAGCATTCGTCAACATGACACTTCTGTTATTATGTAAGTATAACTTTTTACTGTGTTTTGTTGTACTGTTCAAGAATATACATGTCTGTGTGGGCATTATAGCATTCGTCAACATGACACTTCTGTTATTATGTGAGTATAACTTTCTACTGTGTTTTGTTGTACTGTTCAAGAATATCCATGTCTGTGTGGGCATTATAGCATTCGTGAACATGACACTTCTGTTATTATGTAAGTATAACTTTCTACTGTGTTTTGTTGTACTGTTCAAGAATATCCATGTCTGTGTGGGCATTATAGCATTCGTCAATATGACACTTCTGTTATTATGTAAGTATAACTTTTTATTGTGTTTTGTTGTACTGTTCAAGAATATCCACGTCTGTGTGGGCATTATAGCATTCGTCAACATGACACTTCTGTTATTATGTAAGTATACTTTTTTACTGTGTTTTGTTGTACTGTTCAAGAATATCCATGTTTGTGTGGGTATTATAGCATTCGTCAACATGACACTTCTGTTATTATGTAAGTATAACTTTCTATTGTGTTTTGTTGTACTGTTCAAGAATATCCACGTCTGTGTGGGCATTATAGCATTCGTCAACATGACACTTCTGTTATTATGTAAGTATAACTTTTTACTGTGTTTTGTTGTACTGTTCAAGAATATACATGTCTGTGTGGGCATTATAGCATTCGTCATCATGACACTTCTGTTATTATGTGAGTATAACTTTTTACTGTGTTTTGTTGTACTGTTCAAGAATATCCATGTCTGTGTGGGCATTATAGCATTCGTCAACATGACACTTCTGTTATTATGTAAGTATAAACTTTCTACTGTGTTTTGTTGTTCTGTTCAAGAATATCCATGTATGTGTGGGTATTATAGCATTCGTCAACATGACACTTCTGTTATTATGTAAGTATAACTTTTTACTGTGTTTTGTTGTACTGTTCAAGAATATCCATGTCTGTGTGGGCATTATAGCATTCGTCAACATGACACTTCTGTTATTATGTAAGTATAACTTTTTACTGTGTTTTGTTGTACTGTTCAAGAATATCCATGTCTGTGTGGGCATTATAGCATTCGTCAACATGACACTTCTGTTATTATGTAAGTATAACTTTTTATTGTGTTTTGTTGTACTGTTCAAGAATATCCATGTCTGTGTGGGCATTATAGCATTCGTCAACATGACACTTCTGTTATTATGTAAGTATAACTTTTTACTGTGTTTTGTTGTACTGTTCAAGAATATCCATGTCTGTGTGGGCATTATAGCATTCGTCAACATGACACTTCTGTTATTATGTAAGTATAACTTTTTATTGTGTTTTGTTGTACTGTTCAAGAATATCCATGTCTGTGTGGGTATTATAGCATTCGTCAACATGACACTTCTGTTATTATGTAAGTATAACTTTCTACTGTGTTTTGTTGTACTGTTCAAGAATATCCATGTATGTGTGGGTATTATAGCATTCGTCAACATGACACTTCTGTTATTATGTAAGTATGTATCAGTAAAGTTTGTAATCCAAAGGTAAATACATGTTGCACTTTGTTGTGAGGTTCCAGATTTTACATAGGTACAAGGAACATAATGAAGTGAATAGCTATTCTCGCGAAACTTAAAGCTTAAAGAAACACTGGTGATAATGATTCTCTTCGTGTACATAATGCTAGAGTTATCTGTAATCCGAGTTTTCTCTGATGAAATTCGCTATTTGATATGTTGATGTCGCTCATTTACACTAGAGCGCACTACCCTTCAAAAACAACGGAAAGTCCGACACAAGTTGTCGCGCTTTGTTACCGTCCGATCTTAAACGCTATCCTTAAAATAGCTCATAATACCGATCAATAAACCATTTATTGCCATGCCTGTTGAAAAATTAAGACCAGAAAGTACTTCTAAAAGGGTTATAGGCAATGTTTTGCAACAACCCTCACCTGAAAAGCCATTGATTACAATGACATATCTTCCGTTGTTTTTGAGTGGTAGTGCGCTCTGATGTAAATGAGCGACATCAACATATCAAATAGCGAATTTCATCAGAGAAAACTCGGATTATGATTATCTGCTGTTATAGACAGACAGAAATCTAGCGGTATCAGGCGACACTAACAACAAACAAACTGATAGTGATGACAAATATGCTACTGTGTATGTACGTTATAGGGTCTACACGAAATTGTTCGTTGTTGCTTCATAATGAACCAACAGAGAAAACATTGATTAAAGTTATCATTGCATACTGTTATTGATATAACAATTTCAAACAACAGACAGACGGACAGACAGATAGGACAAAAACTGTATATCGATGCTTTTCAACAAAAACATCGTAACTGCAGCCTCAAACAAGCTGCTAACTGCAGCCTCAAACAAGCTGCATTTTCGAGGGTTTTTGTTGAAAAGCGACGACATACTAAATACTCTTCGTTATTTCATAATGAACAAACTTCACGAATACTGGCATAGGCGTAGGAAGGTTTATAATATTGAGGGCCAAATGTTTAAGTGAATGGAACCCGACCGAGCGTAGCGTTGCCAGGGGGATCTTGAGACGTGCCCCCCCCCCCCTCCCCCCAGAAATTTTTGAATTCTAAGAAGTCATTTCCTGCAACCTGGGCACTTTCAGACATCATTTTATACCTGGACCTTTCTATAAGGAAACTGTGGGTGTATTATTTGGGGGCGTGGGGCATAGGATATGCTGCCCCCCCCCTTCTAAATTATTTGAGGTGCCTGTCCCCCCTGGTCCCCTTTACCTACGCCAGTAATTGATGATAGTCCTCATTATTCACTGCTAATGGTATAACAATTTCAAACAAGAGGCAGACGGACAGACAGAGAGGGCGAACATTGTATATCGCTGCTTTTTCGTCGTTGCTTTATAATTAACCCATTACCACACATTGACTCTTTTTGACTCCTCACAAGATTAGGGCTTTAGAATACATTGTGGAAAATGAAGAAATTGCTTGTGACAAGCAATTTCTTCATTTTCCACAATGTTTTCTACCTAAAAGACAAAAAAAATCTTAAATTTCGTCCATTTGAAATTGTCGTCTGCACCATCTTTGAATTTGGACAAGTCTAATTTGCCGTTTGGTAATGGGATAACAAACAGTGAGAATATTGATGAAAGTTATCATTGTTAACTGCTAATATTATATGTTTACAAACAACAGGCAGACGGACAGACGGACAAACACTGTATAACGCTGCTTTCCAATAAAAACCACGTTACCGCAGCTTAAAACAAGCTGCAGTTAAGAGGTTTTTGTTGAAAAGTGACGATTTATGATACAGTCGACACTCGTTGTGTCGAAGTCTCGACTCATCCGATTTTGTTTCGTTTCGATTTAAATGACAGTTGACCATTATATTGCCCACTGAGGTCATTCATGATTGAAATACTAGTATAGTAGGAAAAGGATAGAAATTGCTCGGCACGAGCAATTTCTATCCCTTTCCTGCTTTATTTCAATGGCTTTATTTATTTCAAAAATTATTTCGTTGAATTTTTTGATGTTCATTGGTGAGGACGGGGACAGTCTTTCACTTCGACTTAAGCGAAAATTCGACTCATCCGATGTCGAGATAACGAGTTTCAACTGTGTGTGATTGCTCGTCGTTATTTTATAATGAGCTAACTGCTAGAATATTAATGATAGTATTCATTACTACTACACGTAGCAGCATCTATAGTTTCAAACAACCTTTCTCAGATTTCACTATATCATTTACCGCAGTTAATTAGTAGTTATGCTATATCAACAAATAAGAAATGGCTAGAAGCGTTTTGTAAATACTTGTTTAACCCTTTTCGAAAGAACACCTGTATGAGCACCCATTAGATCTAACAGGAATGTCCTCGGAAAAATTGAGACAAAGGAAGAAAATGGTAATTACTAGTATTTTCTCATTTTCGTTGCCAAATTCAACAAAAATCATATCTTTGGCAACATATTTAATATCGTCTGCATCAAAACAGGCCAATTTGTCCGTTAGGGAAAGGGTTAAGAATTGTAACTAACGGTGGATCAGTCTGGAGTTACACTTTTTTCGCATTAATTGTCATCCAAACAAGCGAAGACTTTTCTCGTTCGACTGCCATAATACTGTAACTACAATTTTGTCAATCTCATAGTTACACCTTTTTCATCCACCGATATATCGTCGCTTTTCTTCGAAAAACACGTATCCGCAGCTTATCATAAGCTGCAGATACGTGGTTTTCGAAGAAAAGCAACGATATGAACATTGCATGTGTTCTGGCAGAGGTTTCCATGTGTATTGTTTGTTTATAATGGATAATATGGTTTCCAAGACAACGTAAACATGTATATAATTATGATATACGATGAAGCACATGGTATCGGTGGCTAGTAGCTAAACTGCATAAACACGATTGGGAATCATGAGACACAACAATTGCAGAAAATCTTCAATAATTTTGTTAAATTAGATGGATATTGTAGATCCTTTTAAAATCGGCCGAAAAAGCAGTGAGGCCCTTATTATTGACAAAACCAAAATTTTGGTTGTTCGTCAATAACTTTTCATTAACCGATTTCCTTTTTAATATATATATATACTTTTCGTTGGTCTGAAATTGAAATTGAAGTTGTTGTGTCAAGTCAGTCCCCTCCAAGATACATGTAAAAGCGGTGTAATCAAGAAAAAATGATTAATAAAAGGTCCCTTATAGCATTTGAGAACATAATAGATCCAGATAAGCAAGTGCATAGTTACGCACAGTCTGAATAAGAGGTATATCATTTTCAATTTCCTTGGTCCTTTGGAAAGCAGCAAAAATATTTATATATGACTGTGTTTAAGTTAGTCAACCCATAATGAGATTCATGCGACTCATGGGAAAACATCGAGACAAAAAAGAAAATACTGAAATTCAGCATTTTCTCATTTTGCTTCAATATATTTTGTGCAACATAGTAGGCCTACATAAATCCTACCTTTATTAATATCCATGCATCTTTAGCAGATTTCCAATTGGACTGTCTTAAACAATGTGTCGTTTGGGAAAGGGTTAATAGATTTTGGCTGAAATGCAATGATACAGCTAGAGATTATGCAGAAGGTGAATTATGCACCGTGAGGAAATAGTTGTCACTATCCATCCATATCTACATGCTTGACACGTGTCATGTAAATTGCTTCTGCGATATATGTCTTAAGCACGGTTGGGATTGTGCATGCTGGGATGGGTAAATCTACGGACAAATTTGCCTCGCTTCAGGTAAGACATTTCGCAATAACTTCCTTATTTCTGCGTCAATTCAAAAACGGTTTATTGCATGTACCCCGTATTACTGAGCTCTTTCCTCCGATGTATGCTTTACACGAAACCTTTTCGTACTCTTTGCGAAAAGTGATCCCAACCGACCAGAATAAACGACAAAAAATCTAATCGTTTTTCAGGTAAGTTGGGATCAATTTTTGGAAAAAATGGGGAGTTTTCAAATAAGTAATACACCTGAGGAAAGCGCTCAGTAAGGCGGGGTACATGCAACTAACCGCTTGAAAATTAACACAGAAATAAGAAAATTATTGCACAATTTCCTACCTGAAGCGTGGCTAATTTTGCCGTAGTCGTTATCATTTCGTTTTCTGGTCAGTTGGGATCATTTTTTGGAAAAATTAAAAGGATACCACAGATAATCCATGTATCCGAGGAAAGAGATTTTCAAGGCGGGGTACATGCAACAGACCTTTTGAAAATCGACAAAGAAATAAAGGAGTTATTGCAAAATATTTGACAAGATTTGAGATTATTTTTGTCCGTATTCGTTTTCCATCCCAGCATTTACAATCCCCACCGTGTTAAGGTAGTTCATCTAGAGCTACTGAAATTCACTCGGCGTCGGGATTTTTTGTGCGATGTCGTAATCATTCGTAACGAATCCGATCTATACGGACACGATACAAGTTAAATTTATTTGTCTCGTATGTGCGATTTTCAAATTCAGACAAAAGAAAAAATTGGTAGAAATATGTATTTAGATCAGTTTATGGTTCCAATGCAGGACCCAGGCTGATCTTGAAGCAACTACGAAAGAAGAACACGAATCCTGATCAGTATGCTTGTCCGAATCAAAGTTATCCTAAAATCTTATATCGTCGCTTTTCAACAAAAAACGTAACTGCAGGTTAAAACAAGCTGCAGTTATGAGGTTTTTCTTTGAAAAGCATCGATATATAAAAATGTTGTTTTTTTATAGTCCGGCTCATAAATTTTGCACCATTTGTATAAATTATATTTCTTACTCTTTTCAGCTGCGTTTTACAGTTTTGTTCATCTTGAGGACGCACGAGAGGATCTACAGAAAGTATTTGTTGAATGGCCGGAGTTGGTTATCTCATGGTCATTCTACTTTGTGTGGCTGGGGATACTTATAAACATTGTGGCAACAGGAGCATTTCTCACAGCATTACTCATCAAGGGCGAGATTAAGGCGACAAAATCATCTAAAGGTCTAGGACCGGTTCATAAAGTAGTGCGTGGTGATATTGAGGAAGAGAAAGTTGTGAGAATTTCGACTGTGTCCGGGGATAATTATGGATATAGAGATGAGAGAGACAAAAAAGCGACACGAGTCTCTGATTCTGGGGCTAGTTATCCGGGTTCTAGCCATGAGCTTGTAGAACAGATAGCAGATATTCCGAAAACTAATGTAGATATAATTAAAGCCAATGTTGACAGTGCTATTGTTAATGTAGATAATGCTAAAACAGAAGGTGAAAACATTGACGATAACGCTGTAAAGCCAGAAGATGTTAATGTGCCAAATACTGAACAGACAGAAGCGACTGAACCATATTTTATTGGAAAAGTGAATGCAGATGACGCTGAGAATCTAGAGTTTGGATATGAACACGAAGGTTCTGAACTAGCGGATATAATTGATCAAATTGGTAACGAAACTAGAGCTCGAGATGTTGATAATGAAGATGTGATCGATCATGAACCTATACCAACACAAGATGAAAATGTTATAGAGACTAGTAGATTATGAGTAGATTTAGTACAGAAAATTATCGCTTTTCAACAAAAACATCGTAACTGCAGCTTGTTTTAAGCTGCAGTTACGAGATTCTTGTTGAAAAGCAGTGTAGTGTTTCCACCCTTTCCCAAACCCTACAGTTGTTGGGTGAATATACCGGTATTTAAATAAAAAGTTATTGTACACCACATATGTATGTTGATAAAGATTTTATTTGTGTACAATATAGCATGGAACATATTGAGGCAAAAATAGAAAATACTGAGTATCAGCCTTTTCTTCTTTTGTATCAGTGTTTTATCAAGCATATTCTATAAGGACGTCAAAAAACTGATTTGTTTGGGAAAAGTTCAAATAAGGAACGTTATTCATTAAGAAATTCACAGGAATATACTAATCAGCATAAGTTGTCGTAAACGACAAAATGGATGTTGAAAAGATGAGATCTGGTGACAATACCGAACAAAAAATTGTCGTTTTTCAACAAAAACCTCGTAACGACAGCTTGTTGTAAGCTGGGTTTTAATTTTTGTTGTTGTGAATCAGCGAAATGTTGTTTGGAACATCAAAGGCAATGCATCGATGAACTATTTTGTTGGATTGTGTGTTTTGTTCACGTATATGGTTAGAGTTTGTTTATTTGGATGTTTTAAAACTTACATGATTATACAATCGTACTTTATATTCCATAATCCAGATGCCAAATAGAGGTTTGAGTTTGGATTAAGGAAGGAGGATATATTATTGCGTATGGAAACAAAGCGGGAATCACGTTACATTTCGTATTTAGTAAATGTCTACTTTCGAATCTGCCATATATTAACATACTTATTGCAAAAAATATCGAAACTGTCATGTACCATGTTGTCTCGCCGTGAATATGAATACATCTTATTGGGCTCAAATACTCAGTCTAATCAAGATCTCTCTTTGTTTCATATTATTACATGATTCCTGCCCATTTTCACGGTATATAATCACGTGACTCAGAATTTCCGATAATCTTAATATCTTTTTAATACTTGACCAATTTGAATTCGGTTTGAAGCAGAGAAGGGGGGGGGGAATGCCAGGAATAAGGTGGATGTGTTGGATTTTTGAAAAATCAACTGATAAAAAAGTTATTGAAGATTAACAAAAAATTTGCTTTATCTTCGATAACTTTTTTATCAGTTGAGTTTTCAAAAATCAACTACGTCCATCTAATGCTTGACGTCTGTCCACATTCTCTGCTTTAAACCGAATTCAAATCGGTCCAGTATTTACAAAATAATTGAAGATTTTCTGAAAATATTGTATCACGTGATTATATACCGTAATTTTACCAGACGAAACAGTTTAGACTGATCATCAAAATTCTAAGATTTTGCAGACGAAAATTTCGAGTGAACTAAATTTAACATCTTAATGGTATTTTTGCAGAAAACATTGTGGAAACTGAAGAAATTGCTTGTCACAAGCAATGTCTTCATTTTTCACAATGTTTTTTTCAAAGGCTTTCTTTCGTAGGGCGTTCAAAATTGCCTACTGATATGTTGAATTAGTTTACCGTATCTGAACTGCAAGCTGATGTAATGTCATCTTATGGTATTTCATCTTCATCAAATCATTGTCTCCAGATAACCCATAATGCCCCCTTGTCCTTATACCTCATTTTATTATCTTTTAAACATAATTATGCACAGTAGTTTTTTGTGATAGTTTTTATTTATTGAAGTGTACATTAAATGAGTGCAAACAAGCTTCAAATATATGTTTCCCACGAAAACAATGGCGCATTTGTCGTATTTTAGTTCAACATGTGCCAAAATGAGTCTGCGTCTATAGAAAGTCTACACAATACTCTTTCTCTTCTCTCATGATTTGCTATAATGTGAATACAGGGAGTAGTATAACATGTGCATTGTGTTTTGTTGTCTCTTGTCTGCCTATGTGACCAGGATATATCTGTTAAAGTGACTTTATGGTATTTGAGAACAACATGGATCCAGACAGGTAATTAGACAGATTAAGACTTGTTGTTAAATACCATCCTTGATTTGTTCTTACACAGATCAAACTCGATCTGCATCGCACTGGCTTCCTACATTCGGTTGTTTATGAAAGTTCAATGAATTGTTCGATCGAATACAAAAGTGATAGGGAGACGATCGTGTACTGGTGTGTTTTGAGGTCAAGTGTAATGGAATGGATATTTTTTCTCGACCTGAACTCAACCAACACTCGATTACCCCGACTTGCGCTCGAGTGATTCCCGCCTGCATCCTGATCAACTCGAACTCATCTGTTCATCATATCAAATCGAATATATAGAGGTCGAGCTACTCTCCAAAGCCGAGGTCTATTGATTAAACCATCAAATATGAAAAATATCAAATATCGAAATGGAATTAAGAGATAATGTGCTCTGTTTTAAAAGAGTAAGGTCGGGTGTGATCGGCTAGAAATCGAGAAGAAGTCATTTGGTCGGATTTGATCGAGGTATTTGAGCGATCGAATTGATTTGGTCGGAAATTGGAACAAAACATTATGGTGGCTGAGGTGATCATTGTATTTTTTCATTTTTAACATTCTACCCCAAATACCAAACAAATCCCAGCTTTGAATGTCATATCTGAAATAAATGATAACTCGTACAATTTTTTTGTATTTTTTATTAAAATGTCTATGCAACTTCGCCAGGACGGTTGATTATCAATAAGAATGGTTCGGTTCAGACATTCCGTACATCATTTTCTATTCGTGCAACTCAAGCATTATCCTCGGAAACGGTCAATGACGACGGTATCCCTTGTCAGTTTCCCTTGTCACGTATGACATCCGAAAATTGACGATTGAATCTGGATTTTTAATTCCGGATTCCGGATTCCGTCGTCAATCTCCGTTGTCACGGATAAAGCCAGAAGTTAAAAAAATGATGGATGGAATTTACAAAGGGACTCAATTCTTATATATCAAATTATAATATTTCGAACATAGTTATGTCCCTTGTTAAAACGTTTCTTGTTCAGAAGAGGTAAATCCATTTTTCAAACGCGCTTTCGAAACAAGCCCGGATCTTGACGTCTCTAATACGAGTAGAATGTGATTTGGAAATCAGTGACTGAAACATGGGGAAACTGATAATTAACCCTCTCCCAAACTGCAAAATTTTAGGGTTATCCACTTCAAAAACTGCTACGAATGACGAAGTGAAAGTTATCAAAGTTAGAGTTTGTGTAAAATATGGCAAAGAAAATATTGAGACAAAAGGAGAAACTGCTGGTTATCAGCAGTTTCTTCTTTTGTCTCAATGTTTTCCCAAGCCTATTCAATTAGGGACGTCAAAACCAGGTCTTGTTTGCCAAACGGTTACCGTTTGCTCTTTTGTCGTAATATTTTCTGTGCGATTAGTGTAATACATGTATACATTTGCGTCGCTGCTTCCCGGTAGCTGATAAGACGATACAATGGACTTTGATATAGGCATAATTTGTATGAGTAGCCTACACAGAGCAACCGATAAGAGGGAGAGTAAAGCCATTCTACATCTGTCTTTGAAATCAAACCCTATGCTGTAGGTACTCATTTGAATTGTATTTTAAAGGCGATTCAAAAGAGTACCTACAACGTAGGGTTTGATGAACAATAAATGAAATTTTGCATTTCGGATAGCCATCATTCCCTTTTATTTGTATACATAAAAATTATGAACAATAAAAAACAGACAATATTACAGCAAAGTGAGAAGTTATGGTTCATAAGGTACTTTCCTAGTCCTGATTGCACAGTCGGTACTCTCGGAGTCGACACTATCCGTCCTATTCTCAAAAGCCGTTTATCTTTCACCTATGGAAGATTGGTTATTTTAACATAGATTTGGCATTACCAGGTAGTGGTTCGAATTTGGATGTTGTGTTTGTGTTGATGCGCGAAATACATGGTCGGTTTTACCAGCTCCTGAATTACGACTGGGAAATTGTTTAACCCTTTCCCTAAAAAGACCTGGTTTTGACGTCCTTAATGGAAAAGGCTTGGGAAAATATTGAAACAAAAGAAGAAACTGGTGATACACTGTAACCAGCAGTTTTTTTCTTTTTTCTCAATATTTTCTGTGCCACTTTTACACAAATCCTATCTTCAACAACATCCATTTTGTCATTTGTGGCAGTTTTTGAAGTTGATCACCCTAAAATTTGCCGTTAACCCTTCTTTCCCAACAGCAAAATCAAGTACTCTTCTGGTTTGATAGCTGATGAACACGACAAAATTGATAAAATTGATATCATATGTGTGTATAAATATGTCCAAGTAAATATTGGGAAAAGAGGAGAAAATGCTGGTAATCTACATTGTCTTCTTTTTCTCAATGCTTTCCTTATGATGTTCTTATATGGACATCAACCGGGTCTTGTTTGTGGACATGTTAACGTTTTTTACACACTATTAAAACTTAAATGCATAATGTACAAAACCAACGATGAATAAACGAAACACAAAAGAGTTGCATCGCTAAAATTTCTTTTGACTTGTGATTTATTTCTCAACCATATTGAATGACGATTTCTTTTTAGTTTTAAACAGAATGTTCCGCTTCGTTATTGTTTTTGAATAAATCACATTTGTGACCCGTCACGCTAAAAGGGACCTTATCCGAACTCCAAAAATTCAAAATTTGACAAACTTGTCGGACTCAGCACTGGTCAACCAGATCCCGTATGCAAAAAATGAACACACAGTAAGATAGGCAAACCATCCCGGATTTAGAAAATTACATAAAAATGAAAAGTGTCGGCCCTAGTCTGGCTGCGCGGACTGCGCAGACTGACTAGGGTCGATATTTTTCACACATCCGATAAGGTCCCTTTTAGCGTGACGGGTCACATTTATATAAAACACACGATAAAATATTTCAAACTTTATTATAAAATAAATATATATTTTCATAGATTCACAAAATGGCATTTTTCTTACTGATCCATATTTAGACCTTTGTCAAACAAAAACTGGTTTCGACGCATATCGTAGCTTGTCAACGAAAATCTCGTAACTGCAGCTTAAAACAAGCTGCAATAATGAGATTTTCTTTGAAAAGATACGATATGTAATAAATACAGCTTGGAAAAACACACAGACAAAAGAATGAAATGCTCATTATCCGCAATGTTTCCATACCAATCTCCACCAGTTTTACCTTACATTTAAGGTAGTTCACCCCTAATGGAATTCAAGCGACGTCGGAATTATTCGGGTGACGTCGAAAACATTCGGCGGTGAAACGTTCCAACGCCGAACGTTTTCGACGTCGCCCGAATATGTTCGAGTATGTTTGGATTCGTAACGAATGTTAAACGACGTCGCGCGAGTAATGCCGACGTCACGGAAATCTTATTATGGGGTGGTATACCATAATGTATTTTCCCATCTGCATATTCTAAAATCTGGACTGCTCTACGTGCTAAATGTTTGAGAAAGTGTTTGGAGCATTGTAAAAGATCTAAAATTACAGCTGTGTCTTAGAAAATATAGAAGAAGAACATGTGAGGGTAATGCCAGAGTTGCGCGGATGTAAAGCATCTTCCTCTTTTCCCTCGATATTCACTTGAACTCTTTGACAATGAATGTATGTACGTTAAAACTAGGTATTGCAGTGTTGTTAAATGTTTACTCGCCTCCTTTTTCTTTTCACAAAGAACGACTTTTTAGACTCTTCCAAATTGAAAGCTGCTGCATCTTTTGTTAAAGTGTTTCTTGGTATCTTTTTTTACTTCTAGGGACGCCGAAACCAAGTCATGTTTAGACTGAGATCAATAAAGGTAGAACACCCGTAATGTGGCCATTTTGAGATTCACAAAACATCGGGTTTTTTCTCGAGCGGCGTCGTTACGTATTCGAACATAATCGGACACGGTCGTAAACATTCGGCGGTAAAAAGTTCCACCGCCGAATGTTTTCGACGTCGCCCGAGTAATTCCGACGTTGCGCGAGTCTCATTATGGGTGGACTACCTTAATGTAATTACGAATTAGAAAACAACATGCAGAGAATCAAGAATGCCACGACATTCATTACATTGAACTTAAAATGACCACAAGCACTTTTCACGGCAGCAACAGATTCTAACTTTGTTACTGATGTCTTTGTCAACACTGAATTCAAAATTGACTTTGTGACTTTATTTTCAATGCTGCTGTCAATTGTATGAGATTCTTCTTGCTTGTGGTTTTTCTGGTACACATTAGACGAGTGATTATCTATTGTATTATGATCACCAACATTTTCTCGATGCACTGCTTGTTTCGTTGATGAACGACCGGTCGTTTTTGTGTTGTTCTTGCGTAATGCACTATTGGTAGCCTCTCCAGTCATATTTCTAATGGCTGGATTTCTGTTTTCTGTTCGCCTGTTTGAGATCCTTTGACTTCCATTATGTTTTGGTGAACTAGAGTTTCCTACAATCTTCTCTCGTTTGTTTACGATGTTGTTATATCTCTCTTTTTGTGTGATGGCACGCTCTATTGTTGCAGTAACTTGCCTGTTTATATCGCCATCTGTGTTGTCCTTCCTATCAGAGCTATCGAGTATAATGTCAGTGTTGGTTCGACCAGTAAGAATCTCTACCATCGGCACAGTAGTTACTGACATCGCCGGTGTTGTCTGCTCGTCAATATTTCTGTCCATATTTATTGCTATGTTACTGACCGTTGAAATATTCTTCGTTTCTTCTGTGCCTTGTTCTTTATCACATTTGTCAAGATATTCATTCATGATGTACAGGTGGTCACTTTCTCTATCAAAACACCAATTAGTTTTCAGGAAAGGCGTAGTGTCATTAGTTCTCACTTTCTCTATCTCGCATGTGCATGGTACTGTATTGCTATGGATGTCCATGTTTTTCAATGATTCTCTTACATTTTCGCTTAGTTGTAAATCAGTAGTCTGACTGTTAATATTTATGATGTTGTTAAATGTAATACTGATGATTGTAGGTATATCGTTATCATGAATATTGGAGACGAAGCCCGGATGTAGATTATTAATGTTGTTGTTCGATACATTCAAACGTCCACCAAGGATGAAGGTATCAAAAGCTGCCTGTTCTAGGATAGAAATGGTCGATCCGGTGATTGAAAATAGCTCGCCATAGTAGAAATTAGAGAACGCGTGGCTTCTTATTATACCAATGGTCGTCGATGTGATCTCAAACCTTCCAAAGTCCCATATATCCTCAAAAGCTGCTGGTTCAATGAGACCAATTCTTGTGTTTGCTATCAGAAACTGTTCAATCTCATAACAGTCATGAAATGCTTGTGACTTTATTGTGCCAATTGTAGAACCGAGAATTGAGAATTTCGAAACAGAAATAGAGTTAAATGAGAATGGTTCAATTTCGCCTATTTCGACGTCGCTGAACATTATAACGTCATTCAGATTGTCGTTGTCGTAATCAAACGAATGACTGGAAACCTTTTTGATATTACTTTTGGTGATTTCAAACGTGATAAGGTTTGGCAGATCATTGAACGCATTCGCAGGAATCTCCTCCAACATAGAATTAGTTATATTAAGTAGTCTTGTCTCCACAGGAAGTGACAAAGGAAATGACGTCAAATCGCTACACGTGACTTCTGAATCACTACAGGAACATTTCCATGGGCAGGAGACACTATGTACACGTGATATGGTTGTGGCTAAAACTATCAACAGTCGAAGCAAATGCGCATCCATCACAGCAAATAATCTGAATGAAGAAAAAAATACATTTAGTCTGTAAAATGTGACATAAGTTATACCCAATTCAAAACAACAAAATGTTACTTCAAAATAGAAATTTGCTTTAAGCGAAACTATGGATGTCAATAAAGAAAGTAATTTGGTATGATTATTGCAAAGAAAACGTGATAAATGAGATTTTGGTGGGAATCGGAATTTTTGTCTTTCATATTTTTCTCAGCCCATTTATAAGATTTAACTAATTACCGCATATAGACGCTTTTTGGCGCCATTTCAAGAAAAGACTTGGGAAAACATTGTGGAAAACGAAGAAATTGCTTGTGACACATTGTTTTCTAACCCAAAATGGAAAGATTTTTAAAATTCCATCAACATGAAATTGTCGTCTGCAATACCTTTCAGATTGGAATGATCCAAAATTTTGCCGTCTGGTAATGGGTTAAGAGACGTTCTTGGGAATTTTAGACCTTTTTGTTCATATTTTTTAACGTTTCCGCTCACAATTGTTGTTTGTGAAGTACAAACTTAATAGGAATTATCTTTGTCAATGTCTGAAAGGTGAAATTTTATCTTATTCAATATTCAATAGTTTTAAAGATGCTGACTACATTATTGGGTTTTAGAACTCCACCCCAAACCCCTACCAAAAAGAAGAGAGAGAAAGAGAGAAAAAGAAAAGAACTAGTATTTTAATGTAAAGAATGGATAGATCATGGCAAATAAGAACATTGTAAAGAAGATGAAAGGCGAAATACAAAAAAAAAAAAAAAAAAAAAGAAACAAACAAACAAATTAGTCGAAAAATCCTTGTTACTTACTATTTTGTATTTTCCTTTATTTTGTCCCGTCTCTTCTGTTAAAGTAAACGATCAAGCAGCTACTCAGTTTTTGGTAATCGTGTAAGTGTTGATCCTTTAACTGTATAAGTTATAAGTAGATTTTGTTTCTATATATACAATTTGATACAATGACCACCCACTTCTAGTGCGTGCTCCATGCATTAGTCTGTCATTTTTAACCCTTTCCAAAATTACAATATCCTGGACTGTTCCAACTAGAAAGTCGTTGCAGACGACAAAATGATATTTCATGAATGTGATTTGGTGTAACACATAAGCCTTGAGAAAATAAGGGGAAATTAAGCGATTCTTCAATCACCAAATGTTTTCCCAAGCCTTTATCTTGTGCATATGCGGCATCAAGAGGCGTCAACATGCGTAAATGTGCTAAATGTTTTTCTGTACAGTATCATACAAAATCATATACTAGAGGAAAGAAGAAACGCAACAACTACTTTTTTGTTATTTCTCTTAATTCTTTAATTTTATTCAGTCAAAGTTGTTACAGATGGTTAAAGGGAACTGTATCTTAATATTGATCTTTGTGTTTACGTTAGAACCTGTCTTACCTGTGAGATAACGTCAAAATAAACGTTTACACGTGTTCACGTGCAAACCTTTAAATAACCAAATTTTACATAAAACTCTTTTGATTTGTGTAGATGCACGTCGACTCGACAAAAGGCAATGATTTTCGTTTTGATTTAATCCCTCATATCATTTTGCGATTATTCAAAGACGTCGTCCGGTAGCAATTGTGATGTTTACTAATGGAATACCTCAACCTGCAATTACTGCCGTCTTTGATGTACATCGGTTGACAAAATATTGCTTGAGATTACGTCTAAGAACGAACGGAACAACTGACGGTCGCCCGAAAAGCGGCCGTGAACGTCTAACGTTGCGACATAAGGGCCGTAACATTCGCCTATTTTTACTACGGAAACAAATTCTCTTATCGAGAAAATCTGTTTCTGCTATTCATGGACAGCAGAGCAATCAAATTTCAGCCAGGAATCGTTAACGTCAAATTGGATTGCATACAAGAAAGCATTTAACGTTGACGCCTAATCATTCTTATTTAAACGCATATTTATGGCACGTGAAACCTGCGACCTTGACGAAATTTTGACACTAGAAAGTCAGATGATGAAGTTTTACCTTACATTGAAAAAAGTACACGAATAAGGGTAATTTTGAGAAAGATAAAAACAAAACGCATGATCAAATTAATTTTTGTTGCGTTTCTGTTTTCCTTTAGTATATTACTATCAACAACCATTGAAACAAGTGCAACAGCTTTCAAATTCTTATAACAATCTAAAATAGTATTGTTTTGTAAAGGGTTAAAGTTTTTCATTGGTATAGCAGCATTTGGAGCACCTAACAATCACAAGCGATGATCATATATGTGACCCATCGCGCTATAAGGGACCTTATCGGATGTGTGAAACATATCGACCCTAGTCAATATTCCGACACTAGCCCGAATAGGGGCTTTAGTCGCCCCCATCCCCTCCAATATAAAATTGCTTTCTACGGACATACAGTACTGAAACAATATAATTTCTAAGTCTCCAGCCGCTGGCCTAAATAGGTTTGTTCAATTATTCCCACAATTTTGTCAAATTCACTACTAATGACAAATTCGAGTCACCAAGTTAAATTGACCTCAAACTATTTCATTGATGAACCATCGTGAGAATATTCACGTTATAAATAGTGCCGGAACGTGAAGTGGCCGGATGTTCATCTTTTCTTAACCCTTGCCTGAACAATACTACGTTTTGACGTCCCTATAATCACTGGTGGTGAACTCGGCCAAAGCGTGGGACGTTTTTTTGCGATCATTGTATTCCGTCGGTGTTGTTATAAAATATCGTAACTACGGTTTCGATAAAGCCGTAGTTTCGAGATTTTATAACAACACCGACGGTTTGTCAATACATAATGGTAAACCCGGTCTATTTTTAGAACAAATTCATTGTTATTAGAAAAACTATCCAATCAGATCTTTAAACTCACATTTAAACGCAAAATATCTGTACCTTGTTGTAGCGAAAAACGTCCATCGCTTTGGCTGAGTTCACCACCAGTGATAATACATTGTGTAATAACTTGATTGGGAAAACAATAAGGCAAAATAACAAAATGTCGATAATCAACAGTTGTCTCATTTTTTCTGTGTTAAATTGTACAAAAATCCTTTTTTAATTCTCATTTATTTTGTCGCTAGCAGCAGATTTTGAATTGAAACCGTCTATATTGTAGTCGTTTTGGAAATGGTTAAATAGCAATATCTTAGGATGATCAAACAACGAAGCTTCTTAACAATTAAAATCAGAAGAATTGAAGAATAAAACCGACACTCTACAAATAACAGTTTACTTTTGAAAATATTGAGGGAAGGTGATAACGTGGTGGTTGTCAGCGTCTCCTTCTCGTCCGTCGTGATTTTCTAAACAAACGCAATTTTGTGCCGTCAAAAGAAGTACTCATAATGTGAAAAAGGATTAAGACATCGTAAAGTACTTACGTGACAAAGTGACATGATATTTCGTTTAAGCATTTACCGAACGACACAACTGTTTGTCAAAATCCAAAGCTGCTTCAGGCGACATATTTTGATTAATATGGAAATTACTTGACATATAGCAAATATATTGAAGGGAAATAAGAAAATGCGGATGATTAGTATTTTCTTCTTTTTCATCATTTTTCTGACCAACGTCTCTCTTTCACCTTTTTGTTTGAGAAATGTTCAACCCTTTAGTATAGGTCTACGACATGGATTAGTCAGTAAAACAATGTACATAGCACTTTAACCTTGATATAGACATGCATCAAATCGTCAGTTAGTGCAAAACGTAGTAGGCCTATTTCAAGCTTTAAAAATCAAACTGGAATTACGATGTTTTGCAATAACACTGCGTTTGTTTGTTCGCCAACCTCTTTTTCCATGCGTTCTTAAAGGATCCAGTACACCAAACTATAAATCCTTGATATTCTGGCGCTTTCTCTGCTTCAAACGAAATGCAAATCGGTCATGTAGTAATGTTCAGACTTATTTTGAAAAGATTGTCTACAACAGTTTAACGGTGGACAATCACGTGATGCAACAATTTCAGAAAATATTCAATAATTTTGGCCATACGGGACCTATTTGAATTCGGTTTGAAGCAGAGAAGGTGGACAGACGACACGCATTAGATGGACTTGGTTAAATTTTGAAAAATCAACTGATAAAAAATTTTGGTTTATCTTCAATAACTTTTTTATCAGTTGATTTTTCAAAAACCCTACACGCCCAGCTTATTCCTGGTATTTTCCCACCTTCTCTGCTTCTCTGCTTTAAACCGAATTCAAATTGGTCAATTATTTAAAAAGTTATTGAAGATTATCGGAAATTCTGAGTCACGTGCTTATACACCGTAGTTTAGTGTTGCTATTGTTGCGTTATGATTCTCCACCTGTTATCTGAAGTGGAAACATGTATTTTAGAAGCATTTGAACCACGATCAGGACTTGAAACCTGTAACTCTTTCCCAAACGGCAAAAAATGTAGGTTGTCCATTTTGAAAGCTGTTGTAGTGACACAATGGGTGTTGATAAAGATTGGATTTGTGTACAAAGTAACACAGAAAATATTGAAACAAAAGGAGAAACTGCTGGTCATCAGCAGTTTCTTCTTTTGTCTCAATGTTTTCCCAAGAATTTTCTATTAGGGACATCAAAACCAGTTCTTGTTTGGAAAAAGGGTTAATCATTTGAGACAGCATGTCTCCAGATCAGCATGTGCATACGTATGGTCTGATCATGATCCATCTTGTTCTCAAACAAGTTCTTAAATCTTTTCCAAACGGCAAAATTTAGGGTGGTCGACCCTGAAAGCTGATGCATACGACAAAATGAATGTTATTTAAGCTATAATTGGTGAGAATTATAGCATATAGAACATAGAGACAAAAGAAGTAAATGCTGTTTATCAGCATTCTCTTAATTTGTCTCAATGTTTTCCTCTTTTAATTCCATTTTGGACGTCAAAACAAGGTATTTTAGGGAAAGGGTTAATAATACCTTTGGTCGTACTGAGAGCAGTATTGATCCTGCACAATCTAATCAGGATCCACAGTTGTCTATTGCTATGAAGGTCAGTTTAATTCATTTTCGTTTTATTTAAACAAACAAACAAACAAACAAACAAACAAAAAACATACCGCTTTATTTCTATTTATTTCTGTCACGCATTATTTACTGTACTATGTAGGGTAGGTATACTTTACCCTCTACCAAACGGCAAAAATATGATTGTCAGAATTTGTAGCTGTTGTAGATTGCCAAATGTAGAATATAAAAGAGTACTTGCATGATAAAAAATGAGAGAAAGGGAGAAAAGATCAGTTTTCAACTCATTGTCTAATTTTGTCCCTTTTTGCCATCTTTTGCTACCAGAACAGCCAAAATACGTCCCCATAAGAGAAATGTTTCAACTTGTCATGGATCGTTAAGTAGGCCTACATCATTTCATTTACAAAATACATAAATTTTCAATGTTTTGGTGTTGCATAGGACGAATATTTATAAAAAGGTAAGATTTGTCTATAGATATCCGTGTTTTAATCTTGCCAAAACGACAAAATACAATTCATTATGTTTTTACAAGCTAACACAGACAACATAATCGATATTGATATCATAAAAATATGATTGATATTCAATTTATCAGCATTTTCTAACTTCTCCTTGAAATACTTTTTCTGTCAGGCACGTGGAAACTGGCCGGGTCTTGTTTGGGACAGGGTTAGTTAGGTCAAACCGATTATTTTTCTTTATATTACGGCGATGTTTGCTTTAATCCGAGTCTTCTCTGATGTAAATTCTTTTTTTTTTATTCTTTATTGCTTAACATAAACATATTGTTATAGCAACATACAAACATGAAATGTAACAATGAACAGTGGTTATCAGAAGAGCACATGATGTTAATGTGCAAAACACAATTACAATGATCAAAATTGCATTTAAGTCATTTAGATCCCTATCTTACCAGACTGGTTTCTGAAAAGAGCGGTAGCAGTAATAGTTGCAGATGAAATAGTAACGCTTTAAGATTACTGAGAATTAGATCAGACACAGATCGGATCTTATATGCATAAAGTCCGATACCCTGTCTAATCCAATTTTATGATATTTACATACTATTCAAAATATTCAATATTTATACAGGGTGGATAATCACGTGACCGGGAAGGATACACTGTATTAGAAAATGGCGGCTTTAACTCCCGCCTGGGATCAGTTTTCAGGTAATTATTCATGTTTTACCAATTTTCTCTTGAAGAGACATATCCTATCATATGCGCATTTTCATTATTCGAGCTCCGCCACCAACAACTAGACACAAAAACATGCATTTTTGTCAAACATCGTGGCAGTTTGCGTCCACTCGCAACCGGCCACATGTTTTTGGGTGGATAAAACGGACGAGTTCAAGCCTATTTTGGACTAAATTACCTTTAAATACCATATACTTCAACAAATTCCGTATGAAATCGTAGGCTTTTGTCAAACACACTCAGTGGCTAAGTAAGAACTACAGGGAATGATGCGCTTTTCGAAAAATCAAGGTTTTGGCTGATGGATACCTCGCATCATTCATCTTGTTTGGGATACATCGTACTCTGGCATAATATACGTTTCATATGGAATGCACAATTGAGCTCTAGATAGTAAATACAGCGAAAACAACTTTGTATTGTATGTCAATAATAAATAATTGAATTATCTCACTGTAATGACGTAAATCGAGCACACAAATATATTTATTTTTCTGTCAATCCAGCATAGTCTTATGTTGGAATCACTTTCAAATAAAGTTCAATTTAATTTTATAGTGGAGTACCCACACATTTTATTCTACTGAGACTAAAAACAATTCCTGTCGATACTTTTCAACCGAATTTGTGACATGGAATATATGATTTTGTGGAATTTACAATTGAATAGATATGTTGGTATTTAGAAATTTATGCAAGAAAATGTGTTTTCCCAGTTTTGCTCCAAAGAAGGAAGAGGGTGGACTCGTAGCCACAAACCAATACCCGTCATCAAGTTTGTGGCTAAGATATCGCAGCTACTGTCATTTCGCCTACAAATTAGTTTTGATCACTCTATATTTCGATTTTAGGGCAAAAGATTAATCAATATTACACTGTTTAAAATGAATTAAAGTTAAATTATCTCAATAGTATTTGAAAACGAAACCACTCGTTCATAAATTCCAACCAAGTAGACCAAGTAGATCGATAAACCATATCCTGAGGTGGGTGGGGTAAGATTTAAATATTTCGATTGACAGCTACAAGAAAAACTCGCAAATGGAGGCCGTCATCGCTGGTATGAGATGTAAAAGTTACCAATGTGTATGGATTTTATCAGTGAATAAATAAATAAACTATCGCTTTCATGGAAAAGTACATTAGCTTTTAAAATTTGACATTTCAGTTGTCAACTACAAACGGCTAAAACAAGGTATTTGGCATACAAGTGTCTCTCTAGGTTAAACCATCCTTCTAGCTTTCTTGGCATGAAATAAGATTCCAATATAAAGAATTCATTACTTGAATAATTAAAATTTATGTGTGAATGGCTTCTGCAGCCATTTGTGAAAAGAATCTAAGCTTGCGTTAAAATACAAAATTCATCTGAATTTTTTAATCAGATACTTGGCTGCATTTTTATTTGTGTAGTGTCCGTAACACTTTACAGTGCAATAAAAAGTCCTGAGCTTATGTTAACATGAAACAGATTATTTCATTTAGGCTACCATATTGAAAGCTGTAATATTCAGACTATTGAAGCTTTGTTGTAAATGGATCCTTAAAAAAATCACCATTGTAACATTTGTTACGGACACTAAATATTCAAGCTTTGGTCTATAAATGTCCAATTTTCTGAGACACAACTCTAAAAATATGGGTACAATAGACTACCAAAATTTACCGTATGAACTGTTTTATCAAATCAAAATAAAGTTGTTTGGAAATAATCAAATATAATTCATCACATGCACCTTGAATTCTAAAATTATTTTGTTGAGACAATATAACGCCCAAAAATGGCCATTTTTGGGATGTGAATAGTGAAGTAATTCAAAAAACGAAGCTACGTATCGCCCAAAAATTTGGTAGTCAATGAAAATAACTATAATTACAAATCTTGAATCAAAAAGGTTAATTGCAAATGCTATAGTTTTTTGCTAAAGAGCATATATAACATCATAAATTTTGAAAGTGGACAAATACCGTGTTTTAGCCGAAAGTTCATACAGGTTTTGATAATCTTGGTTATTATTTCATAGTTATGTAAAAACGTCGGTGTAAATGCAAAACCTCGTATGTCGATTCTTGCAATTTCCAAAGTACAAACTTGAATTCCCAAATTAAGACGATTCATGCAGGTTTTTGGATGTTTTCATTTATCATTATTACAGACATATTATTCGTGAATCAAAAACGAGATACTAGGTTTTGCTTTTACACCGACGAAATGTAGTTTTAAAGCCTTATGGGGTAGTGCCATGTAAATCATGTTATTTCCAAATCAAACCCTTTGTTGTTGATGCCCAGTAGAAACTGAATCAAATTGATTGGAAATTTCAGTTGTGTACCAACAGCATAGGTTCTTTTAAAGGGTTTACATTATTCATTCTAATCTAAGCCTTTGCATTTCAGTATTTCTCCCACATGACCGGAACCCCGGCTGACAGAGACAATAACTAATCTAAACGGATCAAAGATGTCAAGGCCTAGATAGATCCTACGACACCAGTAAACAATGGTAAATGACAAGTTTTGCACTATTTTTCAAACCTTCGCTCGGCTCTAATGATCTGGTTCCACAAACGTGCTAGAATTCCAGGGTCAATCTCTTTTCTAGCTAAGTCGGGATAATTTAGTTATTGGGTAACTGCGGATACCATCAATTCAACGAAAGTAGGTTCAAACCCTGGCTCTGCCAATATCCTTGCTAACATTTGACAAAATTTATATCTTCATCACCAAATGGGATGAACAGGTGGTTGTTCAGATTGTATTTTCATTGTGTTAATTGTTGGTACAGGTTCGAGAAATACTAGAAACACATGGTTAGATGAACAAGTCAATCTATATGACTGGAAAAAATGTTGAACGCAGCCGCTGTGCTAAAGTTTCATTGAATCACTGACTATTTTTGGTCCAATAGAATTATAAATTTTATATTTGCCGAACAGTGTTTGATTCAAATTGTATGCCGTGTTTGTAATAAAGAAAGAATTGCAGAGAACACACTGTTAGGTGCTGCAAATTTTGAAATAAAATGACCATTTCCCAAACAAGACCCAGTTTTGATGTCCCTACTATTTAGGCTTGGGAAAACATTGCGACAAAAGAAGAAAATTCTAATATCCAGCATTTTCTCTTTTCCTCGATACTGTTTCGATACTGTTGAGATTTCTTTCTTTTGGCATGAAAGGCTGTCAGATGGCTAGGATTGGTTGTTTTAGTATAATTGTATCGAGTGTAAAAATTAAACCAGGGAACACATTGTAAGATGAAAAACTAATGAAGCCCTAACTCCATGAAAGCAGACTTTATCTGCAAAAACAAACTTGATTTGTTGTATCTATATTTCCAGGGAATGACTGAGTTGGACCATTAACGAAACAGCTGAATACAAAATCATGATGTTTTACTGGTGTTTTCATCTGTGGAACATAGGGTGAAGGAACTTATTTTTAAAAGTGCGGCAAAGAGAGGGAAAAAAGATGACAATGATGATGTAGGCTACTGCTGCTGAGGAAGGCTGGTTAGGATGCACAGACGTTGATTGCTATAGATCGAGCATCAGTGATTGGCAAACTTAACCCTTTCCAAAACAAGATCTTGTTTTGATGTCTGTAATAGAATAAGAAGCTTGTGAAAACTTTGAGGTAATAGAAGAAAATGCTGATAATCTGCATTTTCTCCTGTTGCCTCATTATTTTCTGTTGTTTTGTTCACAGATCCTGTCTTAATTTACACAAATTTTGTCATCTGAAGCCCCTTTCTAACTGGAAACCCCTGAAATTTTGCTGTTTGGGAAAGGGTTTATGGTATAAGTGTTTTGAAGATGGCGATGTTTGGAAATAAAGTAGTTTTAATCTGACTATATTGACTCTTTCTGTATTTATACCCCTTTATGCATGGCGGCTGGCGCAATTTTTAAATCAGACTTGCATCTATAACTTGGTGGAAAAAGATGAAACTGTTAATACATCCTTTTCCAAATTGATGCTTTCAAAGGCTTTTTTCTTGAATACCCAACTGGTCAATGGTGTCTCCTTTTCCCACTGTGGTATTTCTGATGATATTTTAGACTCTATTTGACATATTTCTATGGAAAATCTGAAGTAAAATTTAACCAATTGCCACACAATGACTCTTTTTGACTCCCTACTAAAAGATAATGACTTTAAAAACATTGTGGGAAATTGAGAAAATGCCAGTGACAAGCAAATAAAGCATTTACCACAATGTTTTCTACCCAGAACGACCAAAATTATGTCCAATTTCATTCATTCATTAATTTTGTTGCCTGCAATATCTTTGGGTTTGGATCAGTCCAACTTTTGCCGTTTGATAATGGCTTAACTCTTTCCCACACAAAATCTTGTTTTGACTCCCCAATAGAAAAGGCTTGGGAAAACATTGAGACAAAAGAAGACAATGCTGATATTCAGCACATTCAGCATTTTCTCCTTTTTCCTCAATATTTTCCAGGCTACATTACATACAATTCTATATTTATCAAAATCCATTTTGTGGACTGCAGCAGCATTTGAAATAAGACCACCCAAGACGTTTGCTGTTTAGTAAAGGGTAAAGTCAACAAAGAAATTATCCTGTGAGTGACTGGAGCTGCTATTTTCATATTCTAGTCGCCACGCTGTCGTTCCGGCTGTCTGTTCATACTTCCATCCGTCCGTCAGTCATTTACCCTTTTCACATTTTTATTTTCTACCATATCAAATGAAGATTTCATATTATACTCCAGGTTTGCATTATTGTCAACAATTATTTTCAACTTTGACCAGTCTAGCTGAAAGGATTAATCCATGACCACATCATGATACTTTGAAATTGGTGACCCACAAGATTAAGGATTGTGGATATAAATTATGATAGCATTGTGAAAAAATGAAGAAATTGCCTGTGACAAGCAAGCAATAATTTCATCTTCCACAATGATATTTTCAATCAAGAAATTTTTGAAAGATCAAAACATAAAATATTATTCACTTGAAATTGTCGTCTGCAACATCTTTGAATTCGGACCAAACTAAAATTTTGTTGTTTTACAAAGGGTAAAATAATATCACATTGTACAAATGGCAATACATAATTCTATATAAGAATACCAAGTAGTATCAGATTCACAACGATTGAACAACTTTAAAAGCTGTAGGTCTGGTCATGGCAAGACTTGGAACCATTATCCATGAAAACAACTTGAAGCTTGACTGTAGTCTTCATCCTCATGTATGACGGGGGCGTAGTCAGGAATTTTGTTATGTTGACAGAAGCCCAAGGTGTAGGTCTATATAGTCTAGTCCATTTGACGCATTTTGACGCCCAAAAACAGAAAAGCTTCGGAAAATATTGTGGAAAATGCTGAAATTTCCTCATTACCACTAATGGTTTCTACCCAGGGAGACCACAAATGTAAAATTACGTTCACTTAAAATTGCCATCTGTATTAACATCATTGATTTTAGAAGAGTCAAAATTATTGTAATATGATACATTGTATTATGGGTTGTAGGGGTTCCGGGGCATCTAGTGTTCTGTTTTCACAAATTGTCTTGGAATGGGCACACTTTCAAAAATTATTATGTTGAAGCCTAGGCTTCCGAGCCTCCGCCTATATACACATCAGTATGAAACATCTTTAAATCAACACCATCCATGTTTACAGAGTTCAAACATGCATAAAGATGTTCAGAATGACAGATGTGACCGAAATATTTTGACACTTCCTTTATGCCATTTTTATCATGTTGATGAAGTCTTCAGTCATGCATTCATATTGATATATTTCTGGCATGTGACCCTCCATGAATTCAGACATGTCCGCTCTTTCTAGGAATTCACCTGGACCAAGAATACTGATCTACCTGCTATGTTAAAGTGTCTTGTTAGAGAAGATTAACATCACCTGAAAAATACATACAAGATTTATTCAAACAAACAGCATTATAAGGATGATATAAATGAATATAACCATTTCCCAAACAATAAATAATACAAGTAAAATGTTGACGCAACAAAACCTTAAACCTCTAGTATATATTGAAGAAAGGGGGGAAAGAAATTAGCATCATCTTCCTTTTCCTCAATATTTGCAAATTTTGTGCATGATTTATACAAATCCCTTCTCTTTAGTTTTAAACACAAATTTGTAGACTACAGCATCTTTCAGACTAGATTATACTTAAACTTTGTCACTTGGGAAAGGATTAAAAAAGTTTTCTGGTAGAAAACGTTATGGGAAATGAAAACATGTCTTGTCACAAGCAATTTCTTCATTTTCCACAATGTTTTCCTAAGGCTTTATCTTCCGATGAGTAAAAAAGAGTTAATCTGTGGGAATGAATTAATATTTAATTTGTCTGTTAAAATTCTTCACAATTCAACAAGTTTTTTTAGCTTCTTTCACTTATCGTCCTTACCATAACCTCTGGATAAAGTGGCGATTGATTATGCATTCATGCAGACCATACCACTTCATCCATAGAGGGAACACAATCAAGCCATGCATACATGTAGCTTACTTTCACAAGATCGAAAATTCCCCATATCTACCTTGTTGGTCATTTTAACAAATTGTCTTTTAAATTTCAATTGGTAGCGTGCAAATTATTAAACTTTCGGTTGATCTAATAGTTTTTCATTTTGGAATTGGTCAATCAAAAACATTGTCTTCTGCTAAAGGGCTAGGTTCACGAATAGCTAAAAATGGCCTTGTGAAATAACGTTTTTAAAATATTTTAATCTATCATTGACCACAACTTTTTTGTAAAGCATGTTCTTTCCCCTTATCAACCACACTGCAATTGTTTTATGAATCTTTTTTATTATTCCAGAAAATACAACCTAAATACCCCTTTTTGAACTAAAATGGCACATTTTCACTATGTTTTCTCTAAGAAAGTCCCCTAAACTATTTTCGCACTCCTGCGACACCTTGATATTTTTATGACAGGTGCCAATAGGCATAAACTAACATATATAGAAAAATTGAGGTGTCGCATGCATGCGAACATACTGTTAGGGGCCATTTTAAACAAAAATCAGTGAAAATGTGTTATTTTGGAGTAAAAGGGAGTTTTCAATGTCGTTTTATGGCATAATTAAAAATACCCAGAAAACGTTTGTGATGTGGTTGATAATGGGCGATAACATATTGTACAAAAATGCTGTCATGAATGAGATTTTGAAAGTTTTTAAAAATGCCATTTTACAGGGCCATTTTAGCTATTCATGAACCTATCCCTTTAAGTCCGTATTTCTACAGAGTTCAACCTTCATAGACATTGATTATTAAATGAGATTATGTTGTGTGTGTGTCTCGATACAGATATCCCGTGTTTATGTTAGGGGCACTCTAGGAGTTTAAAATATTCAACTTATATTTATTTGTGTGCTCGATTTACGTCATTACAGTGAGATAATTGACATACAATACAAAGTTGTTTTCGCTGTATTTACTATCTAGAGCTCAATTGTACATTCCATATGAAACGTATATTATGCCAGAGTACGATGTATCCCAAACAAGATGAATGATGCGAGGTATCCATCAGCCAAAACCTTGATTTTTCGAAAAGCGCATCATTCCCTGTAGTTCTTACTTAGCCACTGAGTGTGTTTGACAAAAGCCTACGATTTCATACGGAATTTGTTGAAGTATATGGTATTTAAAGGTAATTTAGTCCAAAATAGGCTTGAACTCGTCCGTTGTATCCACCCAAAAACATGTGGCCGGTTGCGAGTGGACACAAACTGCCACGATGTTTGACAAAAATGCATGTTTTTGTGTCTAGTTGTTGGTGGCGGAGCTCGAATAATGAAAATGCGCATATGATAGGCTATGTCTCTTCACCAGAAACTTGGTAAAACGAGGAAAATTACCTGAAAACTGATCCCAGGCGGGAGTTAAAGCCGCCATTTTCTAATACAGTGTATCCTTCCCGGTCACGTGATTATCCACCCTGTTTATACTTTACAATAAAAATCAACAATTCATAATTGAAAATTAACTCTTTCCAAGACAAGTAGATTTTTGAACAGTCTACAATAAAATATGTTTTCCAAAACTATGTACTTTTTATGAAAGTGAGATAAGAGTGTACATTTTAAACTGGAGAACATTGAATGAGAAGTAGAAACTGCTTATCATCAGTGTTTCATCTTTCCATTGTATGTTTCTAATGCTTCATTTTGATATATTTTCATAGTTGGGCAGTATTTGGGAAAGGGTTTATTAATTTCTTGCTATATTTGCAAAGTATATATATTTAGCCAGATTCCTTATTACAGGAATTGACGTTGATGACATGAGATTTACAAATTTTTGAATAGTTGGCCAGGTGTAATAATATTTCTTTAAGTATTTTGATCTAATATCTCTAAACTTTGGACAGATAAGAAGAAAATGATACTCGTTTTCGATATGTCCTAGATTACAGTTGTTGCATTTTCTTTCGTTCCGTGGAAGATTATTATGTCGTCCTGTTTCAATATTTAATGTGTGTGTTGATGTTCTAAATTTGGTAAGGGCTAGTCTATATCTTTGATCTTTTATTATGTCAATGTATTTTTCAAAGCAAAATGAATGTTTGAAAAGCGAGTATGTTTCTAATCGCGTCGAATTATTTATTGCCGCATACCAAGTTTGATTATAAATATCCAATATTCTTTGTTTTATTAATTTGTAATCAATTACAAAAGTGAATTGGTTTATCCATAAATTAGTTAAGCCTGCTTCATCTAAAATAGTTTTAACCTGATAAGCCCAATTATTACCATTGTATATCATTCCGTTATCAGTGTCTTGTTTCAACATTTTATAAGTTTTAAACAAAATAGTTTGGTTATTTAATTTCAGGATTTTTATCCAGTATTTAATTACAATTAGCTTGCGATGTATTGACATAGGTATCCTGCCTAATTCACCGTACAATACATTAAGATTTGTTGTTCGGTTTAAACAAAGAACTCGTCTGCAGAATTTATTGAAGACATTTTCAACTTCGGGATATGCTTTATATCCAAAGATTTCAGCGGAATAGTTAAGAATCGGTAACACTAGCGAGTCAAATAGTTGTAGTTGTTGATTGATCGGAAGTTCAATTTGATTTATAGTGATAAATAGTTTGTGTAAAGATAATGATGCGTTTTGAGCCATTATTTTTAGTGTTTGGTTCCATTTTCCATTCTTGAATAAATTAATTCCTAGATATTTAAAAGAGTTCACGATCTCTAGTTTTGTATTATATAGGAAGAAATCATAATTAGTAGGTCTTCCATTTTCAAAAATCATAATTTTTGTTTTGTTGACGTTTATTTTGAGATCCCATCTGTAGCAATATCGTTCTATATCATTTAGGATTGATTGTAGAGATTGGGGGTTTGTTGCGAATACTACTGCGTCGTCTGCAAATAGTAAAAGTAGCAGTTCTATATCTTCGATATTTACAATTCCATCAATATTACTGTTAATATTTCTTAAAATGTCGTTTAAATAGAAGAGACAGAGAATACTGCTTAAAGGATCTCCTTGCTTTACTCCTATCTTTGATAATATTGGTTCTGATTTTTGTGATCTGTAATAAACAGATGATTTGACTGATGAGTACATAGATTGAATAGATTTTATCAATTTTGTGCTTGCATTTGCATCCATGAGTTTTTGCCATAATAGTATTCTGTTGATTTTATCAAACATTTATTCCCAGTCTAATAATGTCGTGTATAATTTCTTTTTATTTGATAATGTTTTTGTTATAATTGCATGTAGAATAAATATACAGTCAGTGGTTGATTTATTTTTTTGGAATCCAAATTGATTATCAATGAATATATCATTTTTATTAGCCCACTTTGTTAGTCTATTTGTAAGCATTTTGGAATATATTTTTGCTAAAATATTATTGAGGGTAATTCCTCTGAAATTCTTTGCTTCACTTGCTCCGCCTTTGAATATAGGTATGAGCATTCCTTCATTCCAATTTTCTGGAAATATTCCATCATTATAAACTTTATTGTAAAATTGGATAAGAAATGGGGATATTATATCGAATGATTCTTTGAATATTTCAGCAATTAGTTTATCTGTACCCGGACTTTTGCAATTGTTTTGCGAAAAGACGGCGGTTTTCAGCTCGTTAATTGTAAAATGATTATCAAGATCATCATCGGTTTTATCGTAATCAGTCATTGGATTCGCTTGTTGATTTGTTTCATTTTGTTCCGCAGATCCATATAGGTCATTGAAATGTACGTACATTTCGTCTATTGTACATAATGTTACTTGGTTCTGGTTTATTTTCTTTGTGTTGATTTTTAATATTCTGCCAAAATTCTTTTGAGTTACTTTTTGCTAGTTGAGAAATGCGTTGACCCTCTCTTATTTTAAATTCACGTTTTTGTTTTCGTTTTATATTATTATATATTCGTTTTGTATTTACAAAGTTTTCGCGATTTAGATCAGATTTGTTTCGATAATATTTATTTCTTGCTTTATTGAATTCCTTTCGTGCAATAATACATTCTTCATTAAACCATTTTTGCGATTTAAATCTTTTCTTACAATCATTTCTCTTTTTATGTTTACCGAATATTTTGAATGCGATGTCTTGCATGTATGTAGTAAATGACTGTGACGTGTCGCCGATTGTAGTATTATGTAAATTATCAGTGATGTCATTTAGGCGGGAAATGTTATCCAATAGTGATGCACGAAGCGTGGGAATTTTTGTTTTGTCCCATGCTAAATATAGTTCTGATGACGTATTGTTTTCATTGACCATTTCGGTTACGCGTGCACGATTTATAGTAAATAGTAAAGCGCAGTGATCCGATAAATCGGAGATGGGTAATATTTGAAATGATGCGATTTTTTCAAAATCCTTTGCGTTCAGCAATAAATAGTCTACAACACTAGTGCCTTGATGATTTATAAATGTATATTCTCCAATGGATTTATCATCACCTAAACGACCATTGGCAATGAGTAGATTAGTCGATTTACAAAGATCAATGAGTTTTGATCCAAATAGGTCAAGCACGTGGTCTTTGTTTACTCTAGGTAGAGTAAAAATATTAGATTGTAATCGTAGATCATTATTCAAAAATCTGTCATATTCTATGAAATCGAGTTCATTCGATGTTCGACTGTTGAAATCACCGATTAATAAAATAATTCCAAGCTCTTTGTATTTTTCAATTTGTCTTTCTAGTGTGTTAAATAAATCAAATTCGGGATTATTATTAAGTTTTGAATCTTTTGGGGGTATATAAATACAACCTAGATATATATCTTTATTATAATTAAAAATGGTTTCACTTATTTTTATCCACAAAATGCCATTTTTGTCTTTTTCAACAATTTTTAGTTTGTCATGTAAATAAGATTTATAGTAAACAGAAATTCCGCCTGAATATCGACCTTTTATAGTATTGTTTGATTTATTACCAAAAAGATGTTCAACACAATATCCTTGTATATTTAGGTTAAAACATGTTTTTTTGCGAAATCCAAGTTTCTGTTAGAATTACAACATCATGAGATGTGACAAAGTCTATAAAATCAGGATCGGATAGTTTTCTGGAGAGTCCATTTATGTTCCAGGAGGCTACAGCTAGATTTTGCCCTTCAAAAATACGCTCTTTGATATTTTGATTTTTCGCTATTTACGCTAAATAGCGAAAAATCAAAATATCAAAAGGCGTATTTACATCAGAGAAGACTCGGATTATGTTTGCTTATGGGCGTATTTTGTGACATGCATGGTAAAGAATCGCATGAGACAGCAAGAACAACAACAACGACTGTTTAAAGTCTTGAATAAATCTCAATTTATGACATCGATTTAAATTTCAATTGTAGAAGTTAAACTCTCAGTGATTGCTTGGATGTGATTTTTCTTACTCGCCAATAACATTTTGCAACGGACGGTTAACAAAAATGAACTACATTTAGAAAATCACTGTTTTTCCTGTCATCTCTACTTCAAAACATTTTCTTTCTAGACGTTCCTTTGAACGCATTTATTTTACATCGATTAGAGAGAAAGTTTCTCCAATTTATTTAAATCCCTCTTGATTGAGCTTCCTGGAAATCCACCAGTACTCGCACCAAATGTGTGAGCAAATGAGAAGCCAAGAACAACCTTCGATTCCGTGGATCGAAGTCGGAACCTCTTCGTCGCAAGGCCGACTCTCTACCTCTCGACTACGGACACCTCACAAACAGTTAATCTATATAAGATTACACATCAAACATAAATATCTATAAGCTAGAAGTGTTTGTTCCATTTACAGTTTTCCAAACTTAATCATCGTCCAGCGAATGCACAAGCGCGTTTCTATCTAGCAGCATCATGTTGGGCTGCTGGTTGCGTAAAATTCAAAATGAGTAGTTTGTTTGATCATTTGTTTGTCTTTATCTTTTCTTCTCTTTTTCTACAAAATTTGGAAGTTTTGTCGATGCTCTTTTGAAAACACAAAACTTATAATAAAGTCTACGAAAATTTTGAACAACTTTCGTATATATACTAATGGAAAAAAGTAAGTGTGCGTGCTTATTTTCTTATTTATTATGTAAATATACCACCTATTGACAAGAAACAGCTCTCGCAATTGTCCATAAGACACGCTTGTTAACGACATATCGAATGCCACCGACTGCACATGCACGGACGTTCGACGTTAACGTCCTTTTCATTTGAGTATTTTGTCGCACTGCGTTATTCCTAAGTGAGGTTGAAGTTTCTCTTTATGGCGAAACTGTCGTTAACTTGCTTGTTGTTCAGAAAAACATGTAAATTTGTTTAATTGAACAGAAAACAACGCGATACGTTTATCCAAAGACGCACGTTAATGCATGCTTTAGACAGTAGCCCCCTAATGCCAAAGTAATAGGTCGCCAAGCGTTTTGGTTGGCATAGAAACATCATATAGGCACTTTTGAGACAATTTCAACAAGTTAGAAACACACACAACTTGCCACATTCGATACGTCGACGCGTGACGTCATTCCGACAAGTCAACCATAATCGGAACAAGCACCATTGAAATCGATTTGTGTCGGCAGAAGTTACAGCTAGGTTGATTCTAGAGTTGAGTTCTATCAGCAGAAGGCCTGTTAGAGTTCGATTAATGGAGCGCTACATCCGTCTTAGACGTACTCCGATATGTCTAGTCTTGCTATGACGTCGTCGATGACATCGTTTACAGTGGCTTAGACAACATCTACCCTTTCGTTAGGTTGATCTGAACAAGGTATTGCTTATTGGCGCGCCTCGATTACATCTGTACATTCCGATGTTCGAGCTCGCATTCATAAACGCGTTGGGGAACGTCATATGGATTCATGCTTTATTCAACTTCATGCTTGACTAGTTGGCTCCGTTATTGGTCCGCATCTCAAGAAGAACCTTTTAAGAGCCGTTTGTGACAGTTTAGCTGTCTCGTTGCTGCAGAATATTATCGGTGTCAATAGTGTTCACACTCGAAAATGGCTTGTGAACTTGAATTTTACCCCTACCCACTTTCCACGCTTGTTACGGTGATAACGAGTGGGGTGGCAAACTGACACTCATTGAAATTATAAGGTTAAACATTCTTTTTCCAAAATGGTAAAATTTGATTCATCTAACTTATGTATTTAAAATGTTATATAGAAAAGAACTGTGCACAGTTACTCTTTTGCGTTAGTATATTTCGGCTTTTTCTAAACATGTAACATAATATTGTGTAATAAAAATGTGGATCATTGTGCTTTTTCTATCAGTATAGTAAAATATGTTAACAAAAATACATTTACCCCGATTGTCTTTCAGATACCAAAACTTATTGACGGACAGAGAAACAATGCGTATAAGTACTCGTTTACAGTCAAGGGCGGTAAATCTGCTACTACTATGGAGTATTCTCGTGACTCTATATCTGCTTTTGTCGCGGTTGGAAGTCCTGAACATCATGTCGCAGTTCGACATATTCAGCACCGAGCCAACACGTGCTCCATACAACGTTACTGCTAACATCAGCATAGAAAATGTTACAAGTTAGTATTGTTTAATACTTGCTTAGGCTACAATGACATAAAATGCTAAAAACCTACGTCTCATTCTTTTACATAATGTCATAATCAGTATCTCCATTTGTTGATCTACATAATTATAACTGTTAATCATAAAACCCCCTTATAACTTGACACTCATTCTACAAAAAAGTCCACAATTAGAAATATAAAAATCTGAAAAACCGACCATTCTGAAAGACTTAGTTTTTGACTTATTCTTGCAAAATATTTGTTGAAATTAGAGAATTCAATTTTAGCGTACCCAAACAAAGCCGGATTTTTTTCAATTTTTGGATCCAAACACAGTGACGTCTATGCATAATAAGATACGTTATGGTGTTTGGTTTTCCTGTTTACACATTAGTTTTGTCTATTGGTGTTGGATGACGATTCATATTAGGTTTCCGCCAGATCAAGAATTTATTGTATTACAAGAAAATGGTGATTTATTGACTTGTTATAAAAATATTAAGGCCTTAAAGTTCGTATTTAAAGGATATACCGTTTCTCTCATTATTTTTTGTTTGTTTTGAATGAATTGAATAGACCCTGTATGAAATATAATGAACTTCTGCTGAAAATATAAAGATAAGATACCACTCAATTGAATTATAACACAAAAATTATCTTATTCTAATTTATTTAGCCTTAGTGATTGTCACAAGGTAAGGAACCATGCCATAACGTATCTTATTTCAACACAAAATATCTATCTTTTGAACATGCATACATTATCACATTTCGTATATTTTTGGTGAAAAGTGAAAGGAATATCTGTAGGTTTAGGCGTTGGTTAGAAATGCACTGGTTTCAAGCTTGAATTATAGAAGACAGTCCGAGAAATAAGGATTAAACAAGATACCAATATATTCGAAATGCTTAATTATGTCAATGGTAAAGGATAATTGCACCAAATACCCTTTCTAATCTCTTTGCAACAATTGCCATTTAAACATATACATAACATGATAAAATACTATAGTAAAACTAGCCAATGCAGCACTTATTTTGAAAACAGTGCAGTCAAAATGGTTCGTAACGTATCTTATGATTTCGTTTGTTTTATTGTTTCAAATAATTCAAGGACTTCGTGAATTATTACTAAATGACACATGCGTTTTTGTGTGCCAACTGGATCAACGATTCTACAAAGAATGTTATCAGAAGTTTTCCATAGCTTTTCTTCCTTTGGAGGGCGTTGGAATACATATGGTTGTTTTGTATTGGTTTCTTTCATTTATTGTATAAAAATGGTGATTTCATTAAGATGGATGTTTATTCTTTGTCCAAAGTGTACTATGTTCGAAAAGAAGTCCAAGTGGATAGTCTAATTTGATCACATTAGTTTTTTGTTGTCCTGACTTAGTCGAGCGTCACGTATCTTATCGTAACGTATCTTATTCATAAATTAGTTTTTAAAGAAATTCACCAGGAATAGAGCTCCCTGGTTAATTACGCTGCAAATTTTTTTTCTAAAGAAGGTTTGGAATCATTTAGTATATCACGTGTATGAAAAATGGTGAAAGATTCGAAATAAAAGTAGGTTTAAGCCGTAACGTATCTTATGAAAAAAAATGGGGGGATTCTTGTTTTTGAACTTTGATGTTGTTTTATTCGAAAATGTTAATAAGCTTGATCTTTGTGTGTGTGTTTCTGTTTACGTTGATATCTAACCTACCACTAAAAACCGTTTTGACCTTAGGAACACATCATGTTGTGTTTTACTATCAGTTAAAGTAGCGTTATGTATCTTACGCTGGAAATCGGGACATCAGAAAAACCTTTATCTCAAAAAAGTTTAGTCCTGCATTCCCACGAAACACTAATCAGACTACAGGAAAATATATTTCGGAAAGAATAGAAAGATAATCGAGGCAAATATAGATTAAACTGTGTTAAAATTAAGCTGATTTTGAATTGCACCAGTGCAGGGACAACCCAAATTCGTGGAAAATAAGCTAAAGAAATGTAAAATTTAAGGAGAAAAAATAGTTCCTGGTCTTATATCATGCTTGAAATACGTACAAGGTGTCTTTTGTATAATCTTAAGCAAAGAAACGAAAACAAAAACCTTCCGATGAATTTATTACTAGTGGGGGACATAGAATTTCAGTAATTGTGGACTTTTTTGTAGAATGAGTGTTGAACTTGTTCAAAGCTGTAGTTAGGCTTACTTTGTTTGGAGAAAAGCGACGGTATAGCCTGTGTAGGCCTAAACTGGTACCCCGTCTTCTCTGTGTATGAACCATCTGTCGATAGATCTTGGGGCTGGAACCCAGTCTAGTGTAGGCCGACGATTAAAGCTTTCAGCATCAGGGCAAGTTTAAAAAAAATGTGACCATTCCCTTTTTACATGCCACGGCTTTTAAAGAGAAACATATTCAACCCAATCAAAACTAAAAAGATGTGTTATTGTGTCTATATACTGGGTACCAAGTTTAAAGAAAATTGATTCTCAAATAAAAAAAGATATGTCATGTTAAAACATTGTCAAAAATGTCAGGAGTGAAACGTTTTTGTGTGACACTTAACACTTTTACCAAGTTTCTAAGCTATGGTAAATAAAAGACAGTGACAGGATACTACAATAAGCACTTGTAATTCATAAAACAACATGTGCATCATCATCTAAAAATTACTTTTTTATCTTATCTTCATTGGTTTAGGATGTGGAGCCTGTTTTATACAATACCCCTCTAAATTTTATGTCAGGAGTGAAACACTTTTATTTTTCAAAATGTGTTCTCATTTTTGTTTATTCAGCCAGAAATCTACCACTCAATATTTTTTTAGGAAGCCATCAACCTTGTGGGCATTCTGCACTCTACTTTTTAGTGATTCGTGGGTTACAATTTCTCATATTGTGCAATATATATGCTGTCAGGAGGGAAACGCTTTTTTGTTGTCATTTTGCAAGATTGTGCACACAATTTTAGCTAAATATCTAGTAGTGAACATGAATTTAAAATATAATTTTGGCACTGCTTAACCATTTAGAATAGTTTTTAGCCATCCTAATTAAGAAATCTGAATGATATTCCGTAAAATTAGCTGTAATTCTTAACATCTAAATGTCACACTTTGGTCACATTTTTTTTTTAAATCTGCCCATCAAAATATCTGAAGATGCACTTTTTTAAAACAAAAAAAATGCTGACTAGATTGTAGAAGGTGTACGTGGACATATACCATGTAAAAAGTTTAGCAACACTGACTTTGTTAATTGAAAACATGTATTTTCTGTGATATTTATTTCACAACCGTTATATACATTTTAGCATATGCATTTACGCACAACATTCAAAGGTCGCTTTGTGGTAACGTTAAATATTGTGTTAGAAAACACTGTCTTGACCTAGGTGAGGGGTCAAAATAAAAAGTTACAATAGAATTCGGTATCGACTGTGCGGCCATTTTCGAGCAAGAACAGCAGCGAAACGTGTTCTAATCCGCTTAAATTGTTTGTACACAGTATCAACATTCACTACTTTATCAAGAGATTGAACGTCATTCGCGTCAGTACGAACACACACACACGTGTACGTCTTCCGTAAATGCACCGTATGTGCTCTATGGGTGACAAATCAGAAAGAAAGGGATGATAATGGGAGTACATCAATGTTGTATATGCCTAATTTGGCTTAAAGCATTCATGACTCTATACCATTCAAGTCTGGTGCGTTCATGGTATAGCGTCAGGGAAATTACAACGTATGGTCAACGTCTAGTTACCGTTCATCTGTGGAGACGATCACGGATGGAAAGTGTAGATACTCTATTTTGAAATTCATGTGGAAGCCACTCGGAAGCTTTGATGTTGATATGGAACATCTTTGCCGTGACGTTACGAAATTATGACGGTCATCTTCTCGTGGCATTTTTCCACGACGTCCTTGACCGGGCCTATTTCAAACCACACAAATTGGCTCACATGGCATCCTCAAATTGTTACTTAAGCTTTGAGATGCGCAAAATTCAAAAATACACCTTTATCGCCGCTTCTGCCACGTAGGAACACACTAGCGATATAACGTCCTTCTAACGTAAGTCCATGGCGTAGTCCCACAGCGTCGAAGAAAATTCTTTTTTGTGACCTTTTTTATGCTGGGCAAAGACAATTATGTTCACACCTAAATGTTTTCTAGAATTATGCTCCATACACATGAATACCATGGCAGACATGAAAACCGGAAATGCGCATCTGGAATGCGAGACACACGCGATGGCGGTATAAAATTCGTTTGTTTGTGTTCTCTAGCTATAATCTAATCTATTGCGTAAACGTTTGATTTTATGTTAAAACAAAAATATTTTGGTTACTACAGATATTTACATTTTGTTGCTTATTATGTATATTATATTTATATTTTTCAGGTAGATACGAGCATATCATTAAACGTCTACAAATTGACTACATCCGTTTCAAAGTGGTGCACAACACGAAAGCGCCAACCCATCGAATGCCAGAAAATAGTTTTTGTGGTGCCAAATCACGCTGGGCGGACAGTGCAATTCATTACAAAACAAATACCAGCATGGCCGATTGGACTTTTCAGAAACGCAGGACATGCCCTGAGTTCAAACTTGGAGGAAATTCTGAAAAGAGACAGCAGCTTGTTCTACATTGTCAAACAAACAACTCCTACATGATCCCCGTATCACGTGCCAGGTCTGACAGAATCGAACAAATCCAGTTCGGGGATCGCTGTTTGATTGATGTCATAGACAGGTGTTGTTATGATCAGAATAAAGTTCCAAACGTTGCACATTTGGTTTGGTATGGAAATGATACAATCGGCTTTTTTCAATATCTAACATTAATGAGTTTACTACGATTCATGAAGCCATGTCTATTCTTGATCCATGGACCGTCGATTCCTGTCGGTAAATACTGGGACAGTTTTATAAGTACGACACCCAATGTGATCCATGTGCGACGTGAGAGGCCGGACAGCGTCTACGGACACCGGCTTGCATATCCGGAACATGCTTCTGACATAATGAGGATAGAAGCTTTACAAAGTAAGAAAACTTTTCACAGCATTGTTAAAAGCAAACAATGTGTCCAATTTACAAAAACATTGCCCATTTCTTGACGATTGTTTGATATCATTCGTTGTATGAGCGTACTCGTGACCACATATCAAGTACACTGGTGGTGAACTCGGCCAAAGCGAGGGACGTTTTTTTCGCGAACAATGTATTCCGTCGGTGTTGTTATAAAATATCGTAACTACGGCTTCGATAAAGCCATAGTTATTGTCCACCCAAATTAACCCGGGACAACTTAATTTTCGTGTGCAAAGTCCGTTAGTTGATCGTCTTAACAAAACATTGCCGAAGTGGGGTCATTACATATGCAGATGTCCCGGGTTAATATTGCTGCACTATACTAGATTTTATAACAACACCGACGGTTTGTCAATAAAAAACGACAAACCCGGTCTATTTTTAAAACAAATTCATTGTCATTAGAGAAAAAATCTTAATACTCACATTTTAACGCAAAATATCTATACCTTGTTGTAGCGAAAAACGTCCTTCGCTTTGGCCAAGTTCACCACCAGTGAAATATTCAGAAACAAAATTTTGATTTTTTTACAATAAGAATAGATCTACATATCCTAATATTTTCATACAACTTAGCTAGTATCAGCATAAAGAAACTCTGTGTTTATGTTTTCTTTGTCAAGTTTAGACATACTGCAAAAGAGGCGAAGACAAAATAGAAATAACGTTAATCAATCGAATCACACAGGTCTACTCACTGATCTATAATAAAGAGGACAAGGCAAGTTCTCGTTTCATTGTCTACGAGCCATGATCCTAAAGATATGATCTGACGACATAAGACTCTTACATGAAACTGGATCGGCCAAGTATACGTTTTAAGTGTGTGATACAATTCAATGGTTAATTCTTATATCGTCGGGGTTTTTTAACAAAAACTTCGTAACTGTAACTGCAGCTTGAAACAAGCTGCAGATGCGCAATTTTGGGGAAAACCCCGTCGATATATCGCTGCTTTCCAACGAAATCCTCGCAATTACAGCTTAAGACTATCTGTAGTCACGATGGTATTGATGAAAAACGACGATAAGAGATTTTTTTTCAGATACTTTAAACGTAGGCCTATACTTGGCTGACCCAGTTTCATGTAAGACTTTTATGTAATCAGATCATGTCTTCAGGGTCCTGGCTCGGGGATAATGAAACGAGACAACTCTCGTGCACAGCAACGATTATGCTCAGTCTATATTCAGATTCTATTTTACAAAATGATACACACCAATTATAGTCAAAATGTCAAACGAATGTTGCAAAGAATTTGTTGCTTTCTTTTCAAAGGAATTCACATTTTTTTTCATTCCGTCTTTATTTCCAGAGTATGGCGGTATGTACCTCGATTTTGACGAGGTTTTACTGAGGCCAATAGAGCCCCTCAGAAAGTACGAATACACACAAGGTCACGAGCTCAATGTTACCATTGGATCACAGCTCATTCTTGCCAAGAAGAATGCCACTTTTCTCACCCACTGGCATCAGAGCTATAGGGACGATTCTAAGAAGAGTCGGGACTATAACGCTCTCTCGGTACCATGGAACATTGCTAGACGTCATCCAGAACTTTTACACATCGAAGGTTACAACTTTACTAGGCCAAGTTGGAAAAATATGAAATTGATACATGATGCAAACTACAACTGGTCGACCAATTATGGCATGCATCTGTTCTTTCGATATTATCGACGTTCAATAAATACAGACATTATACGTACATTAAATACAACGGTTGGCTCTATAAGCCGACATATTCTTTTAGGGGATAAGGCACTTTGTCTTAAATAATGTTCTAGAAATATACTTGCACAACATACAACTAAGGATTCCTACTACATAACGTCGTTTTTCTTCGAAAAAAGTCGTACCTGTGTAAAGCTGTGATTACGAGCTCTTCGACGAAAAACGAAGAAAAATCATTTTGGTTGAAAGTCGACTTTACAAATACTGCACGAGCATTTCCTTCTCTTCATCTGTAAATAAAATCATGACACCTGTAAATGATCACACATACCTTTAAAGACATTTATCATACCTCATTAATATTCATTGGACCAAAAGAAAAGTCGTTTGTCAACAACTTCAGAGCCAACGTACATAATCATAGCCAATCCAGGGTTAGACACTAACTTTTTAAGCAGGTGTCCCGATTGCATAATTTAGCAAAATCAGGGACACTTCACTCTTTAAAATGCAGAATTTCAGGAGTCCCTCCTTAAATTTTGGTGTCCTCGGGATCCCGGGACACTGTTAGTGTCGACCCCTGCAATCTACATAATCAGATCCATCGTACATAATCAGAGCCGGACCCTTTTTCAGTATTTTTTCTGTGATTTTGTCTGGTGACATTTCGAGGGACATTGAACTTGTTCAGTTATCATATAACCATACTTCAAACAGCAACACCTAGTCGAATGGGTTTAAACATACACTTTTACAGAAAGATATCACCCGACTCCTTTAGCTTTCTGTACAGTTGATCTCGGAATGAAAGTGATTCAGAAAAAAATAAGAAGGTTTGCTCAATATCCTGTGTGTTTTTCAATGGGAAAATATCGTAGGCATCGAATAGCATTGCATTTTTGTGGTTAGGGTCAGTCAACGAAGAAAGAAAAGCAAAAAAGCCAGCACCTACCTTTCGTTGTTTACCAAAATCCGCAAATAACTTCTCACCCGCAAGTGGACCGGAAGTCTAGTATAATGCTTAAAGTGCGGAGTCAGTGGCTCTGAATATATCGATTAGCTACCGTGTTATCAGCATTTTCCTCTGTAGACTCAATACCCTAAAACAACCAGGATCCCAGCAAGCAATTTGTATGGGTCCCATATGGGTCCCTTATGGGCACCTTTATGGGTCCCATAGGGGCAACCCATATGGGACCTATTTAGGATGTGCAACCGGGGGACATATGGGTCCTATCTGGGCAGCCCATATACATGCAATCTGGGACCCATATGGGTCCCAAATGGGCAGACCCATATAGACAGCCCTGATCTAACCCATTTCTATTAGCTTTCGTTTGGTGTTGATCGAAGATGAAAACCTTCCAGAGCTTCTCGCTCAGAAGGGGTAATTATTCCCCACCATAGAGGATTAAGGTCTCGCCATGTATGTCTGACGACCTTGACACATTTTCTAAGGATTGATACCTAGGAATTTGGTCTTAACTGTCATAACAATTTCGAGGATTTCTATAACTATCTATATGTTTTAAATTGATATATTATTGTCTAGATTTATTTCTATCTTTTTTTGAAAATGTGTACACAATTTAATTTCTTTTAACAGAATCATATAGGATTATCAAGCCAAATGCTTTCTTTACATAAACGCTTTGTAAAAACATAATTTTTTGTCAAGATTTTAAATTATTTCCCTTTAATATACATAAAACTCATTGTCTATGTTTTTTGGCAATTTAGGCCTACCTTTCTATCAGAGAAGTCAATACCAGGTTTTGTTTGAGAAAGGATTAGACATGTCTTATTGATGTTGCCTTAGGCTACTTGTCTTGCTGAATCTAATGTTGTTGTTTTTTCAATTTGTATTGATTTGATGGTCATTAATTTTGATGGATATAAATAAGATCGTCATTCAAATTGAAAACTTATAATTCTATAGGCTACATGATTCAGATTATGGATATTTTAGATATGCTCATGTATACATAATTATTATGTTGTACTTGAATGGGCGCAAGCCGATTATTGTAACTGGGACCCCCATAGTCAAAACAACATGGGCTTTCCTAAATAGGTCCTATATGGGCCTACCCATATGGGCTTGCCCATACACAGCCCATATGCTGGGAATATGGGACCAATCTGGGTCCCTTATGATCAAACCCACATGGGCTTACCTACATAGGTCCTATTTGGGTCCAATATGGGCCTACCCACATGGGCTTACCCATATACATCCCATATAGGACCCATATAAGCATGTTTGCTGGGATATGAAAAACAGGGTTTGTTTTGGAAACGATTAAACACATTATTATCAAATCAGCAGTTTAATCTTATTAATGCTTTCTAGATCTTTTATAGGGACTTATCCCATATTTCATTTTAGTAATTTTTCTCCTTTTTTTTTTACATTATTCTATTTCTTAATAATACCGGGGTCAATGGAATTGACACCGGCTTACGGTTTTGTGTTCATATAGATTTGATTAATTTTGTTACTTTGTGAGTTTGGCTTGAGCTGTCTTAGCCTCACTTTCGATATTTCCGGTTTTCGGACACCCTCGGTAGCCTTTTGTCAGACTTTATCCAAGATACTGAGATTGTGAATTAGTTTAGTGCAAATTACCTCCGTTGTCTGGGGTCCCGTAACATTGAAGTATCCCAGTTTAGTGAAGCAGTCAGTTTTTGACTTTGTGACGTCATATAACTAGCCGATATGACGTCAACATGTTTTTTCTGCGTTCCCGCGACGTTCCCTTTCCCGCGCGTTATCAGACGTCAAGTAGCGTTGTTTGGAAACGTGCGTCTTTTATCAAATGATTACGACGTTAGCAGTTTTTTGGTCCACGTCAGTTTTGTCTGCGGGGTGTAGGATTTATTACCGTGGTCAAGGGAATTGACACCGGCTTACGGTATTGTGGGCGTATATAGATTAGAGCGATTTTGTTACTTTTTTAGTTTGGCTTGAGCTGTCTTAGCCTCACTTTCGATATTTCCGGTTGTCGGACACCCTCTGTAGCCCTTTTGCCAGACTTTAGCTAAGATACTGAGATTGTAAATTGGTTTAGTGTAAATTACCTCCGTTACATGGGGTCCCGTAACATTAAATTATTCCAATTCAATGAACCAGTCAGTTTTTGACTTTGTGACGTCATATAACTAGCTGATGTGACGGCAACGTTGTTTTTCTGCGTTCCCGCGACGTTCCCTTTCCCGTGCGTTATCAGACGCCAAGTAGCGTTGTTTGGAAACGTGCGTCTTTTATACATAATCAAATGACTACATTTCGTAGCTTTCAGAGCAAAATATACGTAGATCTCGATGCCCCTACATCTCTTTTTAAACCTTTCCCAAGCAAGACCTGAGCCGCGTTTTTTAGAGCGAGATTTCTTGAGATATCTTGAGATTTCTTAAGATGTTTTAGGATAAAGCGCTAGCTCTTTTGAGCAAGATTTTAAGACGATCACTACGAGCCGCCATTGCTCTATACTCTATATACTTCGGAACCCCTCGGTAAATTCTGTAGAATCTATATGGGAGAGAATTGACCGAGTTATTCCGAATGCTCCATGATTCATAAACCGCGGAGTTCCGAATGCTCCATACTTCATACAAATGACGTCATCATGACGTCATTTGTATGAAGTATGGAACATTCGGAACACCTCGCTTATAATCTCGGTCTCAAAGACGCTGTATCAAAAACATCTTAAAGTGACATTTCACATTTATTTCATTTTTTAAAGGTATGTTTTGATGCAAGGATTGTTTATTCTAATGCATAGAAATGCTATCAGTTTTTTGAAGTTGTTATTTATAGGCGAAAAATACGCCTTTAAAGTTAAGACAGAATTGACAAATTCTATATAAATCTGGACTGTTGTCCACAACAATTTGTCTAATTTTAGCACAAAAAGTATATATTTCTCGTAAACGGTTCAATATTTTGACTTGAAATTTTCAGAATTTCCATTAAAAAAAGATGCCCTTTCAGATAGAATTGAAGTAAAATATATGTAAAAATAATTGTAAAATGTCACTTTAAGAAATCTTAAAAAATCTCGCTCTAAAGAACGCGCCTCTGGTTCCGACATTAATCATGGAGAAGGCTTTGGAAACATTTGGGAAAAATGAGACAGAAAAGGCTAGTTATATGAAACTTCTTCTTTTGCCTCCGCGATATTTTCCACTAAGGATTCAAATCTTTGAACAATTAGGTATATCTAGCCTTCTCAGCCTACTGGGCCAATTTCACGCTTTCTCGAACGACAAAATTTTAAGGTCGTCCTTTTTGAAAGTTGCTGCAGACGACAAATTCGCCATTAATAAAGATATGATCAAGCACAGACAATATTCAACATAAAGAAGACATTGCTGATTTTCAGGAACTACTTCTTTTGTCTGGAAATGTTTCCTTTTATTTCCTTTATAATTTTATATTAAGTACACCAAAGCCACGTCTTGTTTTTTTGAAAGTGTAGAAGAAGTCACGTGACGTAGGACAAAATTGGTTTAATGAGTCGTGAGTGACCGAATGGAACTTTGAAATGCTGAGATATTTTTTGAGAAAAAAAGGCAGAGTCCAAGGAATTTGTGCGTCAATCATAAATAAACCCTTTCAAATACAATAACTGTCTTTGGCTTCCCCATTGCTGAAGGCTAAAAACTTGAATTGAAACTGAGTTTTAAGGCATTTAATTTGAATTTGGCCGAGTACAATATGACTTGCGGCATACAGCATTAAGCGACTGTTCAAAACCAATTCTCATGTATTGGTCATTCTTTCACATAATCTGTCTCTTAGGCCTACTACCAGATTATCATTAACGAAACACAAATGTAGGATATAAATGAAAATGACAGCTAGATATATCTTGACCCCGGTCAGAGGCCTTGCCTTATTTTCATATTAATTATTATTCAAACCCGTTTATCTTATGTCGGAGCTAGAAGTGCCTGCTATTTTGAATTAAAAAAATAGATTTTCCATTTTTTAAATAAAATATCTTAGATCTAGACACTCATTCTACAAAAAAGTCCACAATTACTGAAATTCTATGTCCCCCACTAGTAATAAATTCATCGGAAGGTTTTTGTTTTCGTTTCTTTGCTTAAGATTATACAAAAGACACCTTGTACGTATTTCAAGCATGATATAAGACCAGGAACTATTTTTTCTCCTTAAATTTTACATTTCTTTAGCTTATTTTCCACGAATTTTGGTTGTCCCTGCACTGGTGCAATTCAAAATCAGCTTAATTTTAACACAGTTTAATCTATATTTGCCTCGATTATCTTTCTATTCTTTCCCAAATATATTTTCCTGTAGTCTGATTAGTGTTTCGTGGGAATGCAGGACTAAACTTTTTTGAGATAAAGGTTTTTCTGATGTCCCGATTTCCAGCGTAAGATACATAACGCTACTTTAACTGATAGTAAAACACAACATGATGTGTTCCTAAGGTCAAAACGGTTTTTAGTGGTAGGTTAGATATCAACGTAAACAGAAACACACACACAAAGATCAAGCTTATTAACATTTTCGAATAAAACAACATCAAAGTTCAAAAACAAGAATCCCCCCATTTTTTTCATAAGATACGTTACGGCTTAAACCTACTTTTATTTCGAATCTTTCACCATTTTTCATACACGTGATATACTAAATGATTCCAAACCTTCTTTAGAAAAAAAATTTGCAGCGTAATTAACCAGGGAGCTCTATTCCTGGTGAATTTCTTTAAAAACTAATTTATGAATAAGATACGTTACGATAAGATACGTGACGCTCGACTAAGTCAGGACAACAAAAAACTAATGTGATCAAATTAGACTATCCACTTGGACTTCTTTTCGAACATAGTACACTTTGGACAAAGAATAAACATCCATCTTAATGAAATCACCATTTTTATACAATAAATGAAAGAAACCAATACAAAACAACCATATGTATTCCAACGCCCTCCAAAGGAAGAAAAGCTATGGAAAACTTCTGATAACATTCTTTGTAGAATCGTTGATCCAGTTGGCACACAAAAACGCATGTGTCATTTAGTAATAATTCACGAAGTCCTTGAATTATTTGAAACAATAAAACAAACGAAATCATAAGATACGTTACGAACCATTTTGACTGCACTGTTTTCAAAATAAGTGCTGCATTGGCTAGTTTTACTATAGTATTTTATCATGTTATGTATATGTTTAAATGGCAATTGTTGCAAAGAGATTAGAAAGGGTATTTGGTGCAATTATCCTTTACCATTGACATAATTAAGCATTTCGAATATATTGGTATCTTGTTTAATCCTTATTTCTCGGACTGTCTTCTATAATTCAAGCTTGAAACCAGTGCATTTCTAACCAACGCCTAAACCTACAGATATTCCTTTCACTTTTCACCAAAAATATACGAAATGTGATAATGTATGCATGTTCAAAAGATAGATATTTTGTGTTGAAATAAGATACGTTATGGCATGGTTCCTTACCTTGTGACAATCACTAAGGCTAAATAAATTAGAATAAGATAATTTTTGTGTTATAATTCAATTGAGTGGTATCTTATCTTTATATTTTCAGCAGAAGTTCATTATATTTCATACAGGGTCTATTCAATTCATTCAAAACAAACAAAAAATAATGAGAGAAACGGTATATCCTTTAAATACGAACTTTAAGGCCTTAATATTTTTATAACAAGTCAATAAATCACCATTTTCTTGTAATACAATAAATTCTTGATCTGGCGGAAACCTAATATGAATCGTCATCCAACACCAATAGACAAAACTAATGTGTAAACAGGAAAACCAAACACCATAACGTATCTTATTATGCATAGACGTCACTGTGTTTGGATCCAAAAATTGAAAAAATCCGGCTTTGTTTGGGTACGCTAAAATTGAATTCTCTAATTTCAACAAATATTTTGCAAGAATAAGTCAAAAACTAAGTCTTTCAGAATGGTCGGTTTTTCAGATTTTTATATTTCTAATTGTGGACTTTTTTGTAGAATGAGTGTAGATCTAGAAGGAAATATTGGGGAAAATGAAGGAAATGATTTATAGATCTAATCATTTTGAGAATTCTTCATTAGGCCTAAAGGCTGTTTTAAATCAAAATATACATAGATCTCTTAACCCTTCCCCAAGCAAGACCTGCTTTCGACGATTATCATGGAGAAGGCTTTGGAAACATTTGGACAAAAGGAGAAAATGTTAGTTATCAGAAATTCCTTCTTTTGTCTCAACGTTTTACTAACCAAAGACATTTTCCGCTAAGCTTTCATACAATCGCACTGAATTGAGTACGGGTTACGTTTTGCCAAATGATAGAAGTATATACTTTGTCCAATTTCACGCTTTCTCAAACGACAAAATTTTAGGGTCGTTAAATTTGAAAGTTGCTGTAGACGACGAAATGGACGTTTATAAAGATAGCCTTCGATCAATGTACAATATAGCACAGATTATATTCAGACAAAAGGAGAAATATCTGATTTTCAACAATTACATCTTTCGTCTGAAAATATTTCGTTTTTCGTCTGTAAGGGACACCAAAATCATGTATTGTTTTGAAAGGGTAAAAAAGTCACCATGGACGACAAAAATAGTGATTCTACATAATATGTAATGAGTCGTGAGTGAATAGATGGAACTTTGCAAAGCTAGAGCTTAATTTTAACTGATATGACAGGAGAATGCACGTCAATCACGAATAAACACTTACCAGTACATCATAGATCTATCTTTGCCTTCGCCAATTCTGAAGGCTAAGGAAAACGACTGGACAAGCTAAGAATGTTGTCTTGAGAATTCAAATTGAAACGGAGTTTTAAGGTTTCTTTAAAATTTCTTCTTTGAATTTGGCCAAGTACAATAATAATTAGGCTATGGCTTGGGACATGCACCACTAAAGGACTGCTCTTACTTATTCAAAAGCTAAAATTTTCATATCACTTAATCTGTCTTTTACTGCCAGATTATCATTAAAGAATCACAAATAGGATAGAAAATAACAACTAGCCTACTAGACCTATCTTGACCCCGGTTAGAGGCTTTGCCTTATTTCGGTCTCCCTAAAAAGCGTCGAGAAACGCCGGGAACTGTCGAGAAGCGCCGAGAGATCTAAATTGGCGTCGAGAAGCGTCTAGAGATCAAATTTAGCGTCGAGAAGGATAAATTTCCATATTATAGGCCATGATTAGAGTTTAGAATACAAAAATTACATGGTTATGGTTTTAGAATTCAATATATTTTTTATATATGTATACATTCTTAATTTATGAGATTGTGTAGAAGCTCTGAGATATCTGGTCAACACGGCGTCGAGTATAGACATCAAGCTTGGCGTCGAGAAACATAAATCTTCACTTTGGAGACTATAACGTGCATTTAAATTACAAAATTACATGAATATGGGTTTAAAACTGGTTTCATTTATTTAATTTTATCAGAATGTGAAGAAGCGCCGAGAGATCTGACTCGACGACGAGAGGCGTCTAGAGATCAAACTTAGCGTCGAGAAATATATAATTCTATCTTGGTTGCCGTTTAGATTATGAAATTACATGGAAATTGATAATTGAATTATCAAATTTGAAGATTTGTATGTTAGTAGATCTATGTAATTTCTAATGAGCAATGTTAATGCGACATGAACATTGAGAAGGGTTGACAGTCCTGGATTAGCGCCGAGAAACGTGAATTTCTTGATCATGTTTATTAATTTAGCGACTATTATATTACACAAATGATGGGTTTAAAATGAAATGTTTGTGTGTTGATTTATTTTTAAGCAACGAAAAAACTGACTTAACATTTAGGAGAGTTGACAGATATGAAGAAGCGTCTAGAAATGTTTTAATATATAGCAATTTTAAATGGCATTTATATTACACAATAACTGAAATGTGATTTTAAAATCTAAGTATTTGTCCATTGTAATTTTTCAATGAGACTGTTTGGTATTTCAGCGTTGTCCAAGTGTTATTGTTGAACATAACTTAATATTTAGTTGTCTGAATCAATCCGTGTACTGATTCAGATGGCTACTGAAAACAAAATTCCCATCATGTGACGTCCATACATTTCTATCAGTTCTGTTAATCTTTGGGGGTGTCCAATTTTTAATTAATTTCAAGATGTCATTCAGAAATTCATAGTTTTTCATATTCCAATTCAAAGATACTTTTTCGTCGTCTTTCCTAGCAGTGCAATTAAATTATTCGCGTGGACAATTAGTTACGTGTGATAATCGCTGATTGTCGGAACACTGGAGTTTGATATCTTGTCAAAATAGGTGTGAAAATCGCTGATTAGCTGCACACTCCATTAAGCGATCTCGTTATAAAGGTGTGAATTTTATCGGACATTGACAGCAAACTTAAGTCCTTCGTATTTTAATGATTAAAATTCCAGTGGTTCAGAATAATGTCGTGTTTGATAATGTGTTAAAGATCCAATCTATTATTTCTTTGACACAAATTCCTAGCCTCTCAGTTCTATGTCAGATCTCTCGGCGCTCCTGCACAGTTTCATAAATTTACATTATGGTCTCTAATATGAAGCTTTATACTTCTAGACGCTAAGTTTGATCTCTCGACGCCTCTCGGCTTTATGTCAGATCTCTCGGCGCTTCTGCACAGTTTCATAAATGTAAAATGTGGTCTCTAATGTGAAGCTTTATACTTCTAGACGCTAAGTTTGATCTCTCGACGCCTCTCGGCTTTATGTCAAGATCTCTCGGCGCTTCTGCACAGTTTCATAAATGTAAAATGTGGTCTCTAATGTGAAGCTTTATACTTCTAGACGCTAATTTTGATCACTCGACGCCTCTCGGCTTTATGTCAGATCTCTCGGCGCTCCTGCACAGTTTCATAAATTTACATTATGGTCTCTAATATGAAGCTTTATACTTCTAGACGCTAAGTTTGATCTCTCGTCGCTCTCAGCTCTAAGTCAGATCTCTCGGCGCTTCTTCACAGTTTCATAAATGTAAATTATGGTTTCTAATCTGAAGTTTTATACCTCTAATCTAGAGGCTAAGTTTGATCTCTCGACGCCTCTCAGCTCTGAGTCAGATTTCTCGACGCTTCTACACAAGCTCATAAAAACACATAGAACCAATTTTTAAACCATAATATATCCTTTTTTTTCGTTATTCAAATTATGGTCTCTAATATGAAGATTTACGTTTCTAGACGCTGACTTTATCTCTCGACGCCTCTCAGCTCTGTGTCAGATCTCTCGACGCTTCTACACAGACTCATAAAAACCCAAATAGAACCAATTTTTAAACCACATACCTTAAAATTTTGTAATTAAAAGTATAGAATCAGTCGGCATGACGTCATAGGCTCACTTTCATTTTTTCACCGAGGGTACTTCCTCGGTCTTTATCGTTACGGGATACCAACTTTGAGGCAGATTATTTAAAAAATCCATCGTTAAAATTCATAAACAAAACTCTTTCTTTAAAGAATGTGATTTAAACTTTCTAACTACCAACGCATTTTTAATAATCTGGCGTAGTCGTCGAGATATAAATGCTGAAAGTTGGTAATGCTTCAACGAAAAAGACCGAAGCTTTCACCTCCACCGAATGAGTGCAGGTCCGCTGACGACGTTTTTGATTGGCTGAAAGGATTGTGCCGACCGAATCAATGGTCTATGATATGAAAATTTACGTTTCTAGACGCTTGGCTTGATCTCTCGGCTCTGACTCAGATCTCTCGGCGCTTCTACACAGCCACATAAAAAGCAAATAAAATCAATTTTTAAACCATAATATACCATTGAATTTCGTAATTCATATGCCAATTATGGTCTAATACAGAAATTTATGTTTCTCGGCGCTAAATTTGATCTCTAGACGCTTCTCGACGCCGATTTAGATCTCTCGGCGCTTCTCGACATTTCCCGGCGTTTCTCGACGCTTTTTAGGGAGACCCCCTTATTTTCATATTAACTTTAATTATTTGAGTAGCTATTAGATCTATATAATCAACTTCAAGAATGCAAATTAATGATTGATTTGGTTTGGACAAATAATATAGGGAAACAGGAAAGGTTTGTGCTCGTTATACTAGATTAAGATGAGCGATGGAATTATTGTTCCTATCAAAGCGTCCCATGAGATGTATTTGTTCGAATAAATGTCGATTATGATGAATGCTAAAATCGAGTGCGTGCATTTGGCGCATGCGCATATGCCTAATGGGAAATCCCCGAAATTTTGGTTTCACTACTGAAGGACGTCAAACTCGCTTTTGTCCAGAAATTCGCCGTAAGATCCACAAGTAATCGTCGAATTTGATTTTGCTGGAGTCATTTGAGAAACGGCTAGGTAATTATTTTATTGACAGCGGTATGAACCACAGGGAATTTTAGCGATTTTTATGTAGACTCTTTCTATTAAAGACAAGGGGACCAAGTTTTCATGTATAGAAAATAGTACCCATTCTCGCAAAACACCCATTACGACGCCAATTTTGAAGATAATTACACGAGATCTTCACTAATTAACTCCATATATATTTATTTAGCGAAAAATCCGGTGGTTTGTACGCGTAACGATCAGAGTTTTTCGTGACAGAGGCCGGTTTCTCGACGAAAGGTTCGAAAACGCCATGAACGACGTGACCGTGTGACCCCCGCTTGTTGAATCAGTCGGCATGACGTCATAGCCTCACTTTCATTTTTTCATCGAGGGTACAACCTCGGTCTTTATCGTTACGGGATACCATTTTTGAGGCAGAATATTTCCAAAATCTATCGCTAAAATTCACAAACAAAACTCTTTTTCTAAAGAACGTGATTTAAACTTTCTAACTACCAACGTATTTTTAATAATTTGGCGTAGTCGTCGAGATATTAATGCTGAAAGTTGGTAATGCTTTAAGGAAAAAGACCGAAGCTTTCACCTCCACCGAATGAATGCAGGTCGACTGAAGACGTTTTTGATTGGCTGAAGGGATTGTGCCGACCGAATCAGTAGGACTAAATCTGCTAGTTTGTGCATGATCGTGGCCAAAACATGCATTAAAACGATAAAATAAATTGAAATCTTTCACCTACCTTCCTTGTTGAATAATATCACAAAGAATTCAGCTTTAATTTGTTGAATGTTTTGCCGAGTCAACGGATTTTAGATTTCAGCAATTTTAGGTGCGTTCGCTTGGGATACTCTGGTGAGTGTTTTTATCACAATGTTCCCCTTGACTTTCGAACGAAACAGAACGGTTCAGTTTCAAATTTCAACAAAATTGTCCAAAGCAATGCTTTAATTCGTATCTTTTTACGCTTATTGAACACAAATTTTAGTTTTTAACAAGAAAAAGAATTACTCGAGTGAGTCGAGTAATAATGAACGTATGACTGATGGAGGGCGAGTTCATCTCGCGCACACTCACTCAAGTAATTCTTTTTATTGCGAAAACTAAAAAAAAAATCATCGACAGTTATGCTAAATTAAGCTTGAAAAAATGAGAATTAAAGCATTGTTTTGGACAATTATGGTGAAATTGAATAATGAACCGTTCTGTTTCGTTCGAAAGTCAAATGGAACATTGTGACATAAACACTCACCAGAGTTACAACCGAACACGCTGACATCACGCTTGTGTCGTTCATGGCAATTTCGAACCTTTTGTCGAGAAACGGCCTCTGTCACGAAAAATACTGATCGTTACCTGTACAGACCACCGGATTTTTCGCTAAATAAATATGTAAGGAGCTTATTAAAGAAGATCCCGTGTAATTATCTTCAACATTGGCGTTGTAACAGGTGTTTTGCGAGAATGGGTACTATTTTCTGTACATGAAAACTTGGTCCCCTTGTCTTTAATAGAAAGAGTCTACATAAAAATCGCTAAAATTCCGTGTGGTATGAACGTATGTCAGATGTGTAATTTGATGCTTTTCGTAACTTGGCTAGAAAGATGTGTTTTCATTCGTAAACCTTACTGTAAGTTAAGACACAAACTTTTAACCAAAATCAAACCTTTCCCAAACGACAAAATGTCAAACTAGAGATCTACTATCATTTTGAAAGATGTTGCATACGGCATACTGCATTAATCAATATAAAAAGAAAAGAACATGTCTGTTCTAGCACAGAAAATATTTTGTGAAAAGCAAAAAATTACTGATTTCCCAGCGCTTTTCACTTTTCTCACAACATTCTCTCAAACAAATTTAAAAATGGTCAGGTCTTGTCTGGGAAAGGGTTAATCAGAAACTAACAATGTTTGAATTTTCACACTTTATATCGGATGTAATAATTATGTCATCTACAACTTTCGTGAAAAAATTCGTTTTCATTCACAGAATCCCCTAATCCGAGTCTTCTCTGATGTAAATACACTCTTTGATATTTTGATTTTTCGCTATTTACATCAGAGAGCGTTGCTCTTTGAAAAAATCAAGAAGTTCGCAACAAATTGTTGCGCATCGTTCACCGTCCGATCTTAAACGCTATCGTTAAAACCCCTGATGATATCGATAAATGAACCATTTATTGTTATGGCTGCTGAAAAATTTTCGACCAAAAAGTATTTCTAAAAGGTTAATAGGTAATGTTTTGCAACAACCCTCACCTGAGCAGCCTTTGTTTACCTTGACCTTCCATTCAAAACCAAAGGTTATACTCATCCAGCAGGCCGATTTGAAACAGGGTGTCCGATCACGTACAAATGTATGTGAATCACGTAAGATCAACAAAAATCACGTACAACGTTTTCACCCAAAACGTCCAAGAACGTACGCAAAATGAGTCCCTTATCATGTATAAAAATAAGATGATAATCCTCGCTGTTGTTAACGAAAGAAAAACGAGTTTGCTAGCCGAGTAATAAAATCGAAACTGCCAAATTCGGTCATTCGGATCTCTCTATTTTTTCCGATAATTGTACTTGACCAAGATGCTGCGTTTTTGCGATTTTATTCAACCAAAACGCTCGAAACATAAAGCGTCTGCAATTCTGTATGATCGTGGCATCAAAACAACAGACTGGACTTTTTTTTTTAATTTCAAATGCACGCAATCGGAAAATCAAAATAAATAGCGGGAAACAATGAATGAATCACTCAGTCTGGACTATCATCCACTGTTGAATCTAAAATCAAAGTTCATTACTCAGCCAGTCCGGACGGAGAAAAGGGAACAATGCCGATATTAGAGGCTCGGTTGAAAATAGCTTCAAGACCGTAGACACAAACTTGATGATGGATTTTTGTGATCAAAATTCAAAAAGGTTTCAGTTACAGTATTGTAACTGAGTTGAAAACTGCATTAGGCTTCTGAAAACATTCCAAAATTTGATTTGATTTGCAGGTAATAGAATCAGTCGGGATGACGTCATAGCCTCACTTTCATTTTTTCATCGAGGGTACAACCTCGGTCTTTATCGTTACGGGATACCAACTTTGAGGCAGATTATTTCAAAAATCCATTGTTAAAATTCATAAACAAAACTCTTTCTTTAAAGAATGTGATTTAAACTTTCTAACTACCAACGCATTTTTAATAATCAGGCGTAGTCGTCGAGATATTAATGCTGAAAGTTGGTTATGCTTCAACGAAAAAGACCGAAGCTTTCACCTCCACCGAATGAGTGCAGGTCCGCTGACGACGTTTTTGATTGGCTGAAAGAATTGTGCCGACCGGGTCAATCGAAAGAAAAAAATGTTGAACAAAACGCCTCAACCCTTTCCGAAATAAGAACTAATTTGGATTAAGTTGACATTGAGGAAAAACAAGAGAAACTTCTGACAATCAGCAAATGTATATATTCATTTTTAGTCAAACCCTATTTTGTAGGTAATGATTGGAATCCAATGAGTAGCAACAAACAACATGCGATTTGGATTTGATTAAACAAACTCGGGGTGCTTGCTATTCAAAACAAAATTAGCCTGCTGTGTTGTATGTGGTAAATTTGGGAATGGATTATGCTTTCAAAATTGATGTTAACCCATATAAATACAATGATGAAGTCTAAAGTGTTTCCACTGTTTAATTTGTTTAATTCTTCTACATCACGGAGTCAATAATAAATGGAAGAATTGTCAAAATTTGGCGTTAATTTTCTTGTACCCCCTATTTATTTTTTGTACCCCCAACTTTAACCACCAAGAGGTACAAAAACCCCCAGTCAAAATTTTCAGTGGACACACTGTTGAAATGAAATTTTTGGTCAGGTATGACAAAAAATGATTTATTGATCTATACCCTACAGTGTTTTACCGAGTGATTCAATATGATACACAAAAACAAAGCTTCAAGTTACTTGTAACGTTACCGAACTTTCCGCTGTTTTCAAAGAGCAACGCTCTCTGATGTAAATAGCGAAAAATCAAAATATCAAAGAGCGTATTTACATCAGAGAAGACTCGGATTAAGAATCCCCCAACCCCCTCTGGATCTGTCACTGCATGTTTCATGTACATTTCACACTATCATTTGACAGTCTATTAACATTCTGAGACAAACTTGAATTCGATAAATATAGATTCAATGTCAAATGCCATGTATATAATTTTTTCATGGTAATAGAAATGTAGCCTAGGCTACTGTACAACATCTTTCTCATGCTTTTTTGTATGAATGACAACCAGAATGTTGCTGATATTTAAAAAAGATTTCTGCCCTACTTTTTAAATCCTAGAATAGACACTGAATAACCTCATAAAACTGTCATCAGTCCCCATAGAAAGTGTCTTGGTAGCACTAGTCTTATGTTATTTCAAAATGGCTGATGTCGCAAGACAATGATGATGATCATGATGATAGTTTCTGATAACTGTTTTTTTTTCCAGAATGCAGTAGTAATAAATGATGTCTGAACAAGTTCAACAAGAGATGGCGATTATAGCTGAAGGTTAGTGAAAACTTATTTAATTTATTATATAATACCTTATAATTTAGTTCAATTTATTTTTTCCGAAAGAAGACTTGGATTTGATACATGTTTCTTATAGATCTAACTATAAGAAAGTCTTGGGAAAACATTGCTACAAAAGAAGAAAATGCTGATTACCAGCATTTTCTCCTTTTGTCTCAATATTTTCTGTGCTATATTTTACACATTTATATCTTTTTAACACACTTTATGGTACCAGCAGCAATTTAAATTTGAATGAAGATGTCAAAATCAGGCCTTGTTAACCCATTACCAAACGGCGAATTTTTAGACTAGTCCAAATTCAAAGATGATGCAGACGACAATTTCAAGTGAATGAAATTTTGAATTTTTTTGTCTCTTTGGGTAGAAAACATTGTGGGAAATGAAGAAATTGCTTGTCACAAGCAATTTCTTCATTTTCCACGATGTTTTCCAAAGCCATTATCTTGTGGGGAGTCAAAAGGAGTCACTGCATGGTAATGGGTTAAAGGACAGGGTCAACACTTTCTCTGGCATTGACACTTTATGAAGCCCTATGAGATAAAGGCTGAGATGGAGAATGAAGGAATGGCTTATGACAAATAAAGACAGAATATAATTCTGTCACTTGAACTTTTTCTCTGCAACATCTTTGAATTTGGGCCAACTGTCTCAAAGTTTGCTGTCAGGTTAAAATGTGACAAGCAATTGCTCCATTTCCCAAAATGTTCTCTTCCATATCAGACCAAATAATTATGTCAAACATTCATTCTCTTGAAGTTGTCGTCTGCAACACCTTTCAAATTGGAAATGTAATAAGTTTTGCCAATTGGAAATGTAATAAATTTTGCAGTGTGGTATTGTTTAACCCTTTCCCTAACAGAAAAGACTTAGACTCTCAGAGATTGAAATCTGAAACAGATGACAAAATGGATGTTAATAAAGGCAGGACTCTGGTACAAAAAAGCACAGAAAATATTTTGGCAAAAAGTGAATATACTTATTATCAGCATTTATTCCTTTCAATGTTTTTTCCAATCCTTTTGTATTAGAGACATCAACACTTGATCTTGTTTGGGAAAGGGTTAAAAATCTTTTTTTGTAACATTAGCAGGTGACAGTACTGGTAGAATGGGGATGACCACAACAAACCCTATTGATGTTGAGGAAAATACAGGGATTTTGAGTTTGAGTACTAAAGGGCCCGGGAAAGCAATCAAGATTGTGGGTGTTAATGCAGACTTAGAAGATGCCAAAGCAATGACATTCAGGTACATTCTTAAAACAACAACGAATTGGATGGATCCAACTCAAAAGGAGTTTCTGACTACAATATATCGTTAGTGGGGTGTCAAAACCTCGACAACTACAGCTTGAGTTGACAAAGCTGGAGTTACAAGGTTTTGATCCCCCCCCCCCCCCCCCATGGTGACATATTGTGATATGGATATTTCTATGATATTTGGTCAGAGAAGTGTTTGGGATCAAAACCAGCTTTCTCAAGCAGTTGTAGCTATTTTGATCGCCAACTGACTATAAAGGATTTAACTCAAATGATATTTCAGAGAAATGTGGCCTTTGTAATTTTGTGACAAAGCACGGTTAAGAAGCATGATCCTATTTAGTTAACCAACCCTTTCCTAAACAACAAAAATACATGTAAGTATGGTCCAATTTGAAAGCTGCTGAATATGACAATGAGAATTATAAAAGGGAAAATTACTTAATAATGTAGCCTAGAAAATTTTGAGACAAAGAGGAGAACACACTGGTTATTTGCATCTTCTTCTTTTGCCTCAATGTTTTTTACTAATCCTTTTTAGCTCACCTGAGCACAAAGTGCTCAAGGTGAGCTATTGTGATCACTTTTTGTCCATCGTCCGTCTGTCTGTCTGTCCGTCCGTCCGTCCGTCCGTCCACAATTTCGTGTTTACACTCTAGCATCTACAAATATAAGCCAATCTTGACCAAACTTTGTCAAAACATGTATGGCTATAAGATCTCGGATGAGTTCGATTATGGGTCAGATCGAACTAGAAAGTCAGGAGTTATCTGCCCTTGAATGCGAAAAATACCTAATTTTGACATTGTTTACACTCTAGAATCTACAATTATTGATCAGTCAAGACAAATCTTGTACATAACATTGCAGACCATAAGATCTCAGATGAGTTCGATTTTCAGTCTGATCTGACCAGAAAGACAAGAGTTATGTGCCCTTGAATTCGACAAAATTGCCATTTTCGGCTGTTTTCGACCTTGTTTACACTCTAGAATCTACAATTATTCATCAATCAAGACAAAACTTGGACACAATGTTGGGGACCATGAGATCTCGGACGAGGATGATTTTCAGTCTGATCTGATCAGAATGTCGAGAGTTACTTGCCCTTGAATTTGACAAAATTGTTATTTTCGGCTGTTTTTGACCTTGTTTACACTCTAGAATCTACAATTATTGATCAATCAAGCCAAAACTTGGACACAATATTTGGGATCATAAGATCCGGTATGATATTGATTTTCAGCCTGATCTGACTAGAAAGTAGAGACTTATGTGCCCTTGAATTTGATAAAATAGCTGTTTTCGGCTGTTTTCGACCTTGTTTATACTCTAGAATCTACAATCATTGATCAATCAAGCCAAAACTTGGACACAATGTTGGGGATCATAAGATCTTGGACTAGTTTGATATTCAGTCTTGTCTGATAAAAAAGTTTAGAGTTATGTTCCCTTGAATTTGACAAAATTGCTGTTTTCGGCTGTTTTCGACCTTGTTTACATTCTAGAATCTACAATTATTGACCAATCAAGACAAAACATGGACAAAATGTTGGGTATCATAAGATCTCATGAATATGAGTTTGAATTTCAGCCTGATCTGATTAGAAAGTCGAGAGTTATATGCCCTTGAATTTGATAAAATTGCCGTTTTCGGCTGTTTTTGACCTTGTTTATACTCTAGAATCTACAATTATTGATCAATCAAGTCAAAACTTAGACACAATGTTGGGGATCATAAGATCTGGGATGAGTTTGATATTCAGTCTGATCTGATAAAAAAGTCGAGAGTTATGTGCCCTTGAATTTGACAAAATTGCTGTTTTCGGCTGTTTTCGACCTTGTTTATACTCCAGAATCTACAATTATTTATCAAACAAGACAAATCTTGGACACAATGTTGAGCATCATAAGATCTTGGATGAGTTCGATTTTCACGTTATTGACCATAAGTTCATTTTCAGCCTTTAAGTCATAAATATTTATTGAATTGAACAAAAGTGTTGGTCATATCATTTGGTTCAGGTGAGCGATATAGGACCATCATGGTCCTCTTGTCAGTTACAAAGGTCAAAACCAGGTATTGTTTTGGAAAGGGTTAATCAGGGCTCTCCACAGAATAATTTGAAGCTGGAGTAGCAAATTATACATGTATAAGTATAAGTATTAAACCTCCAAACGCAGTGTTATAAATGCAAATTATTGCATATGAAAACATAATGGGAAAAGAAACTGCTCATTTTGAGCAGTTTCTTCTTTTCCCATAGTGTTTTTATACACAATCATTGCATTTAAATTGATAGAAATGCATTATTTATCAGTTTTTGACATGAAATGCCTTCATTCAGTGACCACTTTGGAGAGATTAAGCTGTAGGGGTACTTTTGAAGCTATAGTGGGGTTACACTGATTTACATGGAGCTGTAGTGGGGCCGATACAGCTTATTGGGCTGGGGAGAACACTGGGTTAATTTAAAGGGGTTTCCCAATGAATATTGCTGAATAGCAGTAACTTTGTGTTATATATTCATTGAGTAGAAAGGCCAGAATTATGCTTTATGTATCTGCATTTTCTTTTCACAATACATGTATTTTTCTTTTGTTCAGCATATTAGAAAGGACAGCCTCTGTGGCGTAGTGAATAGTGCACTCAACTTGTAGCCCCAGGGGTAAAAGTTTTCAGGCATATGCCTGAAGTTCAGGTTTTTGAGTATTCCAAAATGCCCCATTTTCTCGATTTTTACTATATAAATACAGACTTTTCAAGGTTTTCAGGTTTTTCAAAATTTTCAACTTTTACCCCTGTAGCCCGGTGGTTACGAGTTCGAGCCCCGCTCGGGGAAGATGTGTCTTTGGGCAAGACACTTAAATGTCAGCCTCAGTATACCAAGCTGATTTAACGCTCATTCTCCAAAAAACTGCACAATTACTGAAATTCGATGTCCCTCGCTAGTAATTAATTCATTGGGACGTTTTTGTTTTCGTTTCTTTGCTTAAGATAATACAATAGACACCCTGTGTGTATTTCAAGCATGATATAAGACAAGGAATTATTTTTTCTTCTGAAATTTCACCTTTCTGTAGCTTTTTTTTCAATGAATTTTCGTTGTCCCAGCATTAGAGCACTTTGGAATCAGTTTGATTTTAACATATTTTAATCTATATTTGCTTCAGTTATCTTTTTATTCTTTGGCAAATATATTTTCCTGTAGTCTGTTTACGGTTTTGTGAGGATGCAGGACTATACTTTTTGGAGAAAAAAAGTTTTTTCCGATGTCCCGATTTCCAGCGTAAGATACATAACGCTCCTTTAACGGATAGTAAATCACAACAGTATATGTTCATAGAGTAAAATGGCGTTTGGTGATAGGCTAGATGTCAATGTAAACAGAAACACATACAAAAAGATCAAGCTAATTCACAATGTAGAATAAAACAACATCAAAGTTCAAAAAGAAGAATCCCCCCATTTTCTTTCATAAGATACATGTATGTTACGGCTTAAATCTACTTTTATTTCAAATCTTTCACCATTTTTCATACACTTGATATAATAAATGATTCTAAACCTTCTTTAGAAAAAATTGTTTGCAGCGCAACATTCCAGTGAACTTTATTCCTGGTGAATTTCTTTTAAAACTAATTTATGAATAAGATACGTTATGATAAGATATGTGACGTTCGATTAAACAATGGTAATAAAAAACTAATATAATCAAATTGGACTATCCACTTGGACTTCTTTTCGAACATAGTATACTTCGGACAAATAATAGACATTGATCTTGATGGAATCACCCTTTTTACCCAATGAATGAAAGAAACCAATACAAAACAATAAGTTTTATTCCAATACCCTACAAAGGCAGACAAGGTATGGAAAACTTCCAATAACATTCTTTGTGGAATCGTCGATCCAGTCGGCACACAAATACGTATGTGCATGTCTTTTGATAATACTTCATAAAGACCTTGAATTATTTGAAACAATAAAACAAATGAAATCATAAGATACATTACGAATCATTTTGATAGCATTGTTTCCAAAATAAGTGCTGCATTTGCTAGTTTTACCATAGTATTTCATCAGTTTCTGTATATGCCTAAATGGTAATTGTTACGAAAACGTAAGAAAGGGTATTTGGTGCAATTATCCTATAACAATGACCCAATGAAGCCTTTCCAATATATAGGTGTCTTGTTAGAATCTTATTTCTCGGACTGTCTTCTATAATTCAATCTTGTGCATTTCTAACCATTGCCTAAACCTACAGATTTTTCTTTCTCTTTTCACCAAATAGATATAAATATGACAATGTATACATGTCTGAAGATAGAGATTTCTTTTTAAAATAAGATAAGTTACGGCATACTTCCTTACCTTATGACTATCCCTGATGCTAAATAAGTTATAATAAGATAACTTTTGTGTTATGATTCAATTAAGTGGTAGTTTATCTTTATATTTTCAACCCAAATTTATTCTATTTAATACAAAGTCTATTCATTTCATTAGAAACAAACAGAAAATAATACAAGAAACGATTTGTTCCTTTTGTTCGAACTTTAAGGCCTTGATTTTTTTTCAACAAGTCAATAAATTATCATTATTTCGCAATACAACAAATTCTTGATCTGGCGGAAACCTAATTTGATTTGTCTCTCAGTGCCAATAGACAAAACCAATGTGTAAACGGGAAAACCAAACACCATAACGTATCTTATCAAGCATAGATGTCAACATGTTTTGGCCCTAAAATTGAAATATTCCGGCCTTGTTTGGGTACACTGAAATTGAATTCTATAATTTCAAATAATATTTTGCAAGAATAAGTCAAAAATTATGTTTTTCATTAAGGTAGATTTTTCAGATTTTTGTATTTCTAATTGTGCAGTTTTTTGGAGAATGAGTGTTAAGTGGGTAGCAGTGAGGTAAAACTTACTGCCTAGCTCTTCTCTTCCACTTGTAAAAATGTTTCAGTAAAAAAAGTTTGTTTATGTTCAAAGTTATTCACTGTCTATAGAGCACCAGTTACATTCACAGATTAGTTAAACATACACTAGTTCAGCTAGTGGTGCCTCGATAAGCGTGGGAAAATACGCACAAACAAACAAACAAAGGAGTACTGTTTGAAAAAGATCCGACTTTTTTTGTCATGTTTTTAGTCACAAGCTGCACCTTAAATTTTTACCCTTTACTGCACATTGACATCTTTTGACTTCTCCACAAGATAAAGGCTTTGGAAAACATTGCCGAAGATGAAGAAATTGCTTGTTACAATTGATGGTTTCTCTGCACAGACCAAAATGCAAAATTTCATTCACTTGGAATTAACATCTGCCACATCTTTGAATTTGGACCAGTCTAAAATTTTGCTGACTGGTAATGGGTTAAAATACCAACTTAAATCATTTTGTTTTTATTTCCAGTCCATCAACCAGCCCTTTCCACAAACAAGCTGTTCCAGACTTGGTTTGTCTACAGAAAAAAGTAAGTCAACACTTTTCTATCATTGTGCATAGCTCTTTTCCAAACTATCCCCTGTTTTGATGTCTGTAAGGGAAAGGCTTGGAAAACATAAAGAGAATTAAATTAAATAAGAAATAACAGTAGCTTCCTTTATAATTTAGTTGGGGAACTAATGTCTTTGTTTATTAAAAGGGCCATAATCATTATGTTATGACACTGGCCTCCATGGTGGAGATTGTGCATGATGGGATGGGTAATTCTACAGACAAACTAGTCTCGCTTCAGGTAAGAAATTTTGCAATTATTTTCTGATTTCTATGTCAATTTTCTAACTGTTTGTTGCATGTACCCAACCTCACTGAATTCTTTCCTCTGCTGCATGACTTACCTGAAACCTTATGTTTTCTGGTCGGGAAGAAATCAATTTTTGAAAATAGTAAAAAGATTCCACATGTAATTCATATATATCTGAGAAAAGAGCTTGAAGTAAGGCAGGGTACATGCAACAAACGATATGGAAATTGGCGCAGAAACGAAAAAGATGTTACAAAACAATTAATCAGAATCAAGATTATTTTTGTCCGTAGTTGTTGTCCATCCCAAGATGCACAATCTCCACTGTGTTCTGCAATAGTTTTACATGAAATCTGATTTAACTTTCCATTATGAATCTTCATAGTGTTTAGTTGTGAAGGCTGCTTTTGTTCAGATGACTATTGTTGTTCTTTAATTAACTGCCCTTGAATTTTATTTATCTTGATTTGCAAATATATTTTCAGCAATACCAACCAGAGGTCAAAACAATAGGTAAGTAGAAATCAATAATTATACCACACCACCCCACCCCCCCGCCCCACCTACGAAGAAGTGGGGGAAAAATTGGTTTCACCATGTCTGTCCGTCCGTCCATCCGTCCGTAGACTTTTTCGCTTCTGTGCTCTAAGTCAAAAACCGGTTGACCTAGGATCATGAAACTTTACGCGGTTGTTGCCCATGACCCAAGGAGGTGCCCTATCGTTTTGGGGTCACAAAGGTCAAAGGGCAAGGTCACAATCGGACTTTGTTTAAAATTCATTTCCGTGCTCTAAGTCAAGAACCGGTTGACCTATAGCACTTTTTCAGTGACAAGGTGCTAGTGGGGGGTATTTGTTCGCTTTGCGACAGTTCTAGTTTTGTTATTTGTAGTTGGAGGAGGCTTAACCCTTTCCCAAACACAAATTTATGGTGATCCATTTAGCTTAAAGAGTTGCATACTACAATATAATGCTAAGATATGTAGAAAATATCCATTTAATAGCATAGAAAACCTCAAATCAAAAAATCATCCAATCAAAAGGAGTCATTGTTCAGGTTGGGGTTATGCTTTTTTCAATACTGTATGCATCATAAGTCTTATTATCTGTATTTGAAAAGAATAACAGTCTTGTTTGCAACTCTTTTCCATTTGCCCAGTCTTGAACATTGCTTTTGGTAAAGGTTAATTAATAAATGTACATTACATCAAGATGAAATTGACTTAAATAAATCTAAATTGTTACTATTAATCTTGAGACAAAGTAGCTCTAATCATAAGTGTTTGAGTTTTAAACATACAACTACACTGGCCATTTTATCCATTTAACCCTTTCCCCCAGAAATTTCTAGAGTTTCAGGTCCCTTATTGTAAATAATGATATTTGGGAAAATATTGAATCAATGGAAAGAAGAAAATGTTGATAGCCAGTCTTTTTCCACAATATTTTCTGTGCTGTATTCGTTGTACACTGAGCATATCTTTCTTAACATCAATTTTGTCATCTGCAGCAGCTTTTAACATGGAGCAGTCAAATTTTTGCCATTTGGGAAACGGTTAATTCAACCAATCACAATTTTGATAAACATCATTAACTTTTTCCTCCAACAAGACCTTTTTTAGACATCCTTATTAAAAAAGGCATTTGAAAACATTGAGACAAAAGAAGAAGATTCTGATAATCGGCATTTACTCCATTTTGTCTCCTTATTTCCAATACTACGGTACATTGAATACAAATCTAACCTTAAATAACATCCATTTCTTTGGCCTGCAGAGCCTTTGGGAAAGCTTTAATTGGTCTTTTTAAGTTTTTATGCCCCCGTATCGAGAGATCGGGGGCATATTGTTTTACTCGTGTCCGTCTGTCTGTCTGTCTGTCTGTCCGTCTGTCTGTCCGTCTGTCCGAAAACTTAACCCTTGCCTTTTCTCCAAAAGTATTTGACATACAAAGCTAAAATTTGGTATGCAGCTTCCTTTCAATGATATCTATCTGTTCCATGCAATTTGACCTTCGTCAAGGTCATCCCTTAACCCTTATCAACCCTTTACTCTATGAAAACTTTACCTTTTACTCCGAAAACTTAACCTTTGCCTTTTCTCCAAAAGTATTTGACATACAAAGCTCAAATTTGGTATGCAACTTCCTTTCAATGATATCTATCTGTTCCATGCAATTTTACCTTCCTCAAGGTCATCCTTAACCCTTAATAACCCTTTACTCCACGAAAACTTAACCTTTTACTCCGAAAACTTAACCTTTGCCTTTTCTCCAAAAGTATTTGACATACAAAGCTCAAATTTGGTATGCAACTTCCTTTCAATGATATCTATCTGTTACATGCAATTTTACCTTCCTCAAGGTCATCCTTAACCCTTAATAACCCTTTACCTCATGAAAAATTAACATTTTAGAAAAATGGCCATTTTGGGGGCATTTGTGTTTCACAAACACATCTTGTTATGTGTATGTATTTACAGAGCCTCGGAAGATTTCTGACTCGCACATTCCAGTAGAGAACAAATGGAGCAGTCCCTCTATAGACAGACAGCCAGACGAACAGCATAGAGAGGTCAGAACTCTTCAACCAAGACCAGTTCCCGTAGATACAAAATCTTTACCGCCAAAGAAGAGAAATTTGGCCTCTCCCTACCATCAAAGTCCTAGGAAATCACAAGATTGTAGAACACATGATGCTACTGTGAAGAGAGATTTAACGAATATGAAAGAGAAAACAGAGGACCCTACTGTTAACCCAACTGCTGAACTGAAATTATTGCTTGATATTATTGTTAAATCATATATAGAAAATAAGCTACCTATCAATATCAATAATCAGCCCCACCAGTTAATGGCAATTCCAGTGGGAGCAGTAGTAGAACAAGGTACTGAAGATGCTGATCTTTGTGGCGGAATTGTGGACAGACCCCCACCAGCTGAGTATGAAATAGTATCTGATGAAAATGCTCTTATAGAAAGGGACAAACATACACATAAACTAAATATAGTGCCTTGTGAGAGTGGCCCTGCTACACAAAATCATATATATGAGCAGAACGCTGAACATCAACAACTGCCAACCCAAATGTTTCCTACAAGCGTGCATGCTGTACAAGCTAATCCTGCTCTAATACCTGAGCAAACCTGGGGGGATCCTGATAATGTGCATGGTTCAGATGGGAATGGTGAGCCAGGAATATACAGCAGTGATGACCAACCCCTAGATCTCAGTATGAACACAGCAAGTACATGTAAAGGTGAAACCGACAAATATCAAACTCCAGGTACAAGCTTTGATTCCAGAGATCCTACAACCACCTTTGAAGAAGATGGAGAAGAAATGGAAGTGGAAACAGCACCAGTTGAAATCTACACTAGGAATACTCATGAAATTGAAAATGTTGAGTCTGAAACCAAGGCCCTTTCCCAGGAAAACCTAACTGTCATGTATTTACTGGCAAAATTGAACAGGCTTAAGATGAAAACCCCAGAGCCAACGGCATTCGCAAACCATCACATTGAGAAGCCTATAGCAAGTAGATCTGCTCAACCAAGCTATTGGGTTTCTAATCTCCCTGAACAACAACAAAATATGCCGAGACAAATGCAACCCAATTATCAAGGGATGTCCAGCAATCCAAGGCAAATGCAGCAGATCCCCGAACAAATCGACCACATTCCTGGATACATTCAAAACATTCCTGGACAGGTTCAAAGAATTCCAGCACCAGGACCAAGTCCATCTATGTTAGCATCTCTACCTAACTTAGCATCGCTAGAGATGACTAATATTGATGGATCCGTCATCGAGACGAAGGGAGAAAGGGTTAAGCGATCATTAAAGGCGAAATTGATGCATCACTAGCCACATAGACTAACGAGATCAGAGCTACAGATAACAGGGAGTAATGGATTTGCAAAATGTAATGTCACTTTTCAACAAAAACCTCGTAACTGCAGCTTGTTTTAAGCTGCAGTTACGAGGTTTTTGTTGAAAAGCAGTGATATTCCATTTATTGTTAATCAAACCCTATGTTATGGCTACTCATTAGAATGTTCTGGACAGTTGCCTGGCATACAGGGAAGGGAATCAGCAGTTACTATGCAAGCAAAGACAATTGAAGTGTCTCACAAGTAAAAAACGCTGGCACTTTAAAGAGAGGTGACACTATAATAAACAAGTTCATGCCTATATGTGCCATAAATATGTGTAAATAATAATGAAAGATATGACCTAACTGTAGATACTTCGTTAAAAAAGAGTCACAATTCCTGTTGGTTGAAAACCTCAATGAGGAATTTATCCTATCCCAAATGATTAATATTGGATCATTCCAATTTGTATTAAATTCCGGATGAATAGAATAATGGTGTCAAAAGTTTATGGTATTAGTGTTATAGGATTGAAAAAGTTAAAGGGACCCATGCTAGGTTTGTTGAATATAGTTCACAAGTAAAGCCTCTTATAAATACAACCCTTCATGCGTAATTTTAAAACGCACAATTTATAAGGACGCATGACGGGTTGTAAGAGAGGCTCAAAGAATTGTCCCGTCAACTCTTTGCTGCATGCAGTCTGGGTCGCGGTTGCGTCCACCAAAATCGTACGTTGCATGTGTGTGCATTGCTCGCCTATGCCTACGTTTTAGACACAGAGCACACACAGGAGCTTGTACAATCCGTTGTAAGAGAGGCTTTAAACATATTTACAAGACATGAATATAAGATTGTTGAACCTGTATGGAAAGATCATCTCTGTCTTGGGAAAATTCAAATAAAGTTTATTTAGTCCTTCTAGATTGAGTCTGTATCTAACTTTGCCTACCCATAAATATACTGTGGAAAAAAAGTTTAGCACACCCGGAAAATGTTGATTCCCCGTTAAAACTATAGCGAAATCTTTAAAAGGAAAACAATACTTTGATTGTGCATTCATTTTTTCTGACATTTCCTGAAAAAATTGTGTCAAAACTCTAAAACGTTAATTGATATCTTGCGTTCAAGTGCATAGGGGTCAGACATCGAAAATCAGGCAAATTTCAACATCAGGTAAATTCACCAGCAGTTGCTTTGATCGCCATAAAACGACTTTCAATGCTGCAGACAAGTTTTCTGACTAAACAGGGTAATTCTACCCCATTCATATTGCAGAGGACGCTCAAAATCAAGGACGTTACAGATGTCATGGCTTTCGCTATCTTAGCCTCCCAAATGACATGTACAAGGTGAAACGTTAGTAAACACTAAATAGGACATCACTCCAATGTCTCCTGGTTCAATAGCAATGTGTCCATACCCATTGACGCATTGCCTGTCAATGCCTCAATGTCATTGGTGTAAGGTCGGCAGGCTTTGATGCAAGCTATACAGGACCTATTCCGAACAGTCTCGTCACTAGCTGTAGTGCCTGTAACGTCCCAGAGGAGTCGGGTTAACTTCCTACAAGACAGATATCTGTTGCATCGTCAGGACGTCACCATGAAACTATCCTCTTTAAACGTCGTTTTACGCGATATGTAAGATTTAGGTCGAGCATTTGCAACTAAACCTGCATCAATTCTGTACCGTAGGCGTCTGATTGTCGATTTATGCTTATTGAAATGCAAAGTGACACCGCTAACGGGCATGCCTCATTGGAGCATGCTAAGAGCTCTCTGATGTTGATCGAACATCATTATTTTTCGCCTTCCAATCATTAATTTCAAAGAACCTGTAACAATTAAATTGATTCTGCTAAGAGATCTCTATAATTGGTGTTTTTGGACATGCTAGACAATATTGATGACACTACACACGTGACTTTTGCTTATCTGGATTTTGTCCCATATTCTGACTGTTCATGTGATGGTTGCCAATCGGGACAACTTTACAGCATAAAACGCTTTTTATGTAGTAATCAGATACTGAAAAAATAATTTGTTTCAAAACGTGCTTAACTTTTTTTGCACAGTATAGATAACTTCTTATTATAGGAAATTGATCCTCGATGGAAAGTGAAGAACTTTACACTGGTGCTAAAATTCCTTTTTCTTTGGCCCTAGAGAATACAATGTAACTACGAAAATTCTCACTGTGTCCATGTTGTTCTGATGTCTGAAATATCTAGCATGGGTCCATTTAAGGTGTTCTCAAAGTATCTTTACTAATGACAAATGAATAATAAGACAGGTCTTGATTTGGAAAGAGTATAGATATTAAACCATTCATTCCCAAATAAGATTTTAAAGCGATGTTTCATTTGAAAACTGCAACCGAGGACAAAAAAGATTTTGAATGAGATAAGATTTGTGTACTTTATATCACTGAAAATTTTAAGGCAAAAGTAGAAATAAATGGCTTCCAACATAATTTCTCCTTTTGTCTCAATATTTTCTGAGCTATGTTGTTCACTATTTCATCTTTATTACTGTCTCTTTTGTTGTCTTCCTCAGCTTTCAAATATGTTCACCCTTAAAATTTGTCATTTGGGAAAGGGTTAAATAAGGGACATCAAAACTATGTTTTGATTGGGAAAGGGTAAAGATGGTCTGTTTATGTCTAATTTGTTTTCAGAATTAAAAATAAGTCCAAGGCATTGTGTATTTGAAATTCATCTTTGTATGGCCATTGGTAAATAAGCTTTTGAAAAATTTGAGGGAAAATAATAAGTTATTTGTCAGTGTCAGCGTTTCATATGACAATTAGTATGAAGGTTCAATAGTTTTGAGAAAATTATGAGGGCCTCCATAATTGGGATAAGTTTAATTGTCTCACAAAGAAAAAATTTGAGTATAATACTCATGAGTTCATGCTCAACTTCAATTGAATACCAATCAACGTTGGATTTAGTGTGATTTGAGCATGGTACTCAGATTTCAGTTTGAGAACGTACTTAAGTTTTTAGCTCCACTGGCCTTTCAGGCCAGCGTGCTATTATCATTACGATGTGTCTGTCGTACGTCAGTGTGTGCATCCGTAAACTTTTTCTTTAAAAATGTTCTCCTCAGATACTACTGGATGGATTTCAACCAAACTACACAAGCATGATCCTTGGGTGACCCTCTCTCAGATTCCTGGAAAGAATTTGGATTGAACCAGAATAACTTGAGTTATCTGCCCTTGAATGTCAAGTAAAGCTGGTTTTGACTTAATTTTTACTCTAAAATCTACAAATATTAACCAATAAAGACAAAACTTGGACAGATTATTTATAAGCATAACAACCCGCCTTGGTGTAATCTTCAGTGTGATTGGAAATTCACATCATGAGTTATGTGCCCTTGAATTTGACAAAATTGCCGTTTTCGACTTTGTTTTTACTCCAACAACCATAAATGTAAACCAATCAACTAGAACAGAATCTAGTTGACAACAAGATCTTGCTTATTACATGTAGCTCACCTGAGCACAAAGTGCTCATGGGGAGCTATTGTGGTCACTCACCGTCCGTCGTCCATCTGTCCATTCACATTTCTTTAAACATCTTCTCCTCCTAAACCATTCGGTAAATTTTGACCAAACTTGGCAGGAATGTTTCTTGGGTGACCCTTTTCAAAACTTGTTCGGATTTTTGATTCGTCAAAAAATGTGGGCGTGGCAGGACGTGGCTTATCGGACTTAAAGAAATCCTAAGAAAATTCTTTAAAAATCAACCATTGTGCCAATTTGAATTTAACTTGGCAGAAATGTTCCTTGGGTGACCCATTTCAAAACTTGTTCGCCAATTTTTGATTCATCAAAAAATCTTGGCGTGGCAGGGCGTGGCTTATCGGACTTAGAGAAATCCTAAGAAAATTCTTTAAAAATCAATCATTGGGCCAATTTGAACCTAACTTGGCAGAAATGTTCCTTGGGTGACCCTTTTTAAAACTTGTTCGCAAATTTTTGATTCGTCAAAAAATATTGACGTGGCTTATCGGACTTAGAGAAATCCTAAGAAAATTCTTTAAAAATCAACCATTGGGCCAATTTGAACTTAGCAGATATGTTCCTTCCGTGACCCTTTTCAAAACTTGTTCGCAAATTTGTGATTCGTCAAAAAAGTGGGTGTGGCAGGGCGTGGCTTATCAGACTTAGAGAAATCCTAAGAAAATTCTTTAACAAGAATTGTCAGCGGAGAATAAAGCTCGCCCTAACGAGAGCTTGTCACAAAGAAAAGTCATTTCCAGATTCCTAAGTCAAGGTAAAAAGGTCATGGCCCAAAATGAAATTTTTTAAAAGTAGATCAAACTCCAAGGTCAAGGCCACAAGGTCCAAGGTCATGGTCAAATGTGAACTGTTGGAAGGAGGTATCCATGTGTTAAATATCAAGGCTGTAGGTGTAAAAGGACATGAGATATAGGCCAGGTTTAAAAAAATTAAAAGTAGGTCAAACTCCAAGGTCAAAGTCACAAGGTCATGGTCAAATGTACACGGTGTTGGAAGGAGGTGTCCATATGTGAAATATCAAGACTGTAGGTGTAAAAAGACATGAGATATAGGCCAGGTTAAAGTTTTTTGAAAGTAGGTCAAACTCCAAGGTCATAAGGTCCATGGTCATGGTCAAATGTGAATGGTGTTGGCAGGAGGTGTCCATATGTGAAATATCAAGGCTGTAGGTGTAAAAGGACATGAGATATAGGCCAGGTTAAAATTTTTTAAAAGTAGGTCAAACTCCAAGGTCAAGGTCAAAAGGTCCAATGTCATGGTCAAATGTGAACGGTGTTGGAAGGAGGTGTCCATATGTGAAATATCAAGACTGTAGGTATAAAAAGACATGAGATATAAGCCTGGTTAAAGTTTTTTAAAAGTAGTCAAACTCCAAGGTCAAGGTCATGGTCAAATGTGAATGGTGTTGGTAGGTGTCCATATGTGAAATATCAAGGCTGTAGGTGTAAAAGGACATGAGATATAGGCCAGGTTTAAGTTTTCTAAAAGTAGGTCAAACTCCAAGGTCAAGGTCACAAGGTCATGGTCAAATGTGAATGGTGTTGGAAGGAGGTGTCCATATGTGAAATATCAAGACTGTAGGTGTAAAAAGACATGAGATATAGGCCAGGTTAAAGTTTTTTAAAAGTAGGTCAAACTCCAAGATCAAGGTCACAAGGTCCAAGGTCATGGTCAAATGTGAATAGCGTTGGAAGGAGGTGTCCATATGTGAAATATCAAGACTGTAGGTGTAAAAAGACATGAGATATAGGCCAGGTTAAAGTTTTTTAAAAAGTAAGGTCAAACTCCAAGGTCAAGGTCACGAGGTTCAAGGTCATAGTCAAATGTGAATGGTGTTGGTAGGAGGTGTCCATATGTGAAATCAAGGCTGTATGTGCAATAGGGCATAAGATATAGACCAGGTTAAAGTTTTTTTAGGCCAGGTTAAAGTTTTTTAAAAGTAGGTCAAACTCCAAGGTCAAGGTCACAAGGCCAAAGGTCATTGTCTCAAATGAAAGGTCTTGGTTAGAGGTATCCAAATGTGAAATATGAAGGCTGTAGGTGTAATAGGGCATTAGATATAGGCCAGGTTAAAGTTTTTTTAAAACGGTCAAAAAGTGGGTCAAACTCCAAGGTCAAGGTCACAAGGTCAAAGGTCATGGCCTCAAATCAAAGGTCTTAGTTAGAGGTACCCACAGGTGAAATATGAAGGCTGTATCTCTGACAGGGCATGAGATATGGGCCAGGTTAAAGTTTTTGCGGACGCCGACGCCGACATCCGGGGGTATGACAATAGCTCTTCCGAGACTATCGTCCCGGGCGAGCTAAAAATCAACCATTGGCCCAATTTGAACCAAACCTGGCAGAAATGTTCCTTGGGTGACACTCTTCAAAATTTGTTGGTGAATTTTTGATTTGTCAAGAAAAGTGGGCGTGGCAGGGCCTGACTTTTTGGACTTAGAGAAATTCTAAGAAAATTCCTTAAAAATCAACCGTTGGCCC